>CM076580.1:173274140-173698012 GCA_034641835.2 Pinus albicaulis
GCCAAAGATTATTGGCTAAATATTCTCCTTTGATTTTCCTAATGATTAGCTCAGAATCTCCTTGAATAGAAATCTTCTTAGCTCCTATGTTTTTCAACCATTGTAACCTTAAGAGAAGAGCTTCATACTCTGCAATATTGTTTTTGCATTGAAAATCCAGCTTGTAAGAGTGACCTTCATTAGTGTTGTGTATCCAAACACCTGCTTCTGAACCAGATTTTCCACAAGAGCCATCAAGGCTCATGTTCCAAGGTGTTTCAAGTTCAGATTCGCCATTATGTTGTTGTTCATGGCTGCAAGGGTTTTGACTATTATATTCTTCATTTGGTGTTTGGTTTGACTGTTCTGATAGGTCTAGATCTTCCTATTTTTCATTTACTTGTTCATTACTCTCATCTTCATTGTACAAGATAATTGAGTCAATGTCTGAATGGATAGAATAGAGAGGGGTGTTGTTTGGCCTATCTTGGCTACTTACCATGTATTTCATGTGAGATTATTTGTACAGTCTTCTTGTTTGGTTAAAGACTGGAATGGTAGCATATTTCATGTCCATTTGGAGGTTTCCTTGGAGTTTGGCTCCCCATGATCTAGCTAAAAGCATGCCATACTTCAGGGGAATGTCGGCGACTACAATGTCCATAACTAGGCTCTTAGCTAGTATTTGTGCCAGATTGACACACAAATCTTTGATCAGACCTAGGCATTTAACTCTACTTGAATCAAAAGAGTATAAGTCTTTGTAAGGTTTGGTTATTTCGAGGCCTAATCTCTCCATCACTAATTTGGCATAAGTTTATGTGAAGCACTAGAGTCTAGCATGACATTGTGTAAGATTTTTTCATGAATGTTCAAACTGACATAGAATGGAGGTACATATCCTTCTTGATATTTTCCATCTACCTCAGGTCCAAATAGCAGTTATGGCTTGTCATCAGTCAAATTTAGAGTGTCAGTGTCATTTCCTATGTTCAAAGCCTTCAAAACTTGAGACCTATATACATCTTGAGTCACCAGTTCAATAAGGGGTATGGCTATTTTGATCTTGGAAATATCACCCTCAATAATGAATGGTGTTTGCACTCTTGGCATATTTACGTCAGTTTTCTCATACATGGTCTTTTCAGCAACTTTGGTTTGTTGATTTTTATGAGGAATGTCAGGTAAAGCAGTTTTTTCAGGGCCACTACTTGATGTACTAAGGTAGCTTTGGTCACCATTATGTTGGCTGGTTTTATCTTTTCCTTGATTAGGAGTCTTAGCCATTATGTTGGTGTTTTGTGTTGTCTTTTTAAGAATGTTTTCGGGTGTCTTTTTAGCAGAAATTTCTAGTTTGTTCCTCCTAGGGGTGTCTTAAGTTTTCCTACTTCGAAGGTCACACTGCCTATGAACCTCCATGATAGCATTTTCAAATCCTATTTTGTACTCTTCAGAATCCTCATATGTTCTTTCAGTCTGGTTTGAGGAAAACATACCTTGTTCTTCTTTTGTGAGACAAACATCATCCTCATTATTGGAGTCTATTAGATTGACATGATTTTCTTCTAACTCCTCAGTTTCTCTTCTTCTCCATCTACATAGTTTTCTTGGAAGGAGGTCTGATTTGTTGGTCATTGTCTCTTTTTCTGATTTGAGGAGGGTCTCTTTTGAAGTTTTGGTTTCTATTTATGTTTTTAGGGTTTTCTTGGTTTTCCCTAGGGGGTCCTATTTCATTCAAGTTTATTCTCTCCATCATCCTTTCCATCATCCTAGCTATATTGTCAATTTTAGCATTAGATGTGGAGGCCACAGTTTCTTCTTTGTATGTAACCTTCTTCTCTGCTCTTAATCTATCCCTTTTAGCAATTAGGTTGGCTTCTACACTTACAGCTCCCCTTTGCATGTCTTCTAAGTTGAGGGGATCTCTTTCTCTTAATTGGTAAGCCATGTCGGGATCAAATCCATCTGGAAACTTTACTAAGGCTAGGCCTTGTGGGGGTTTCTTGTGAGGTGGGAGTGCATTGTAAACACTATTGAACCTAGTGCAGTAGTCTTAGACACTCTCTCCGAAATTTATCCTAAGGTTATCATACTCTGATAGGATTTGAAGAGGATTTTTCTTAGTCTCCCACTTGTTTCTGAATGTTTGGTAAAGGAAAGGGAGATCATGAATGTTATTAGGGGTTAAGTTCTTGAACCATTTCTTTGCTTCTCCTCCTAAACTTTGGGCAAAAATTCTAATTTTTATGGTCTCCTCTTCTATTACTTGGTATTCAAAAGAATCATTCATCTTGTCTACATGATTTTAGGAAATGGTAGAGTCAGCTCCAGTAAAGTGAGGGATTTTAAATTGTTAGTCCTGTGGCATAGGCAATAGAGGTTGTGGTAGTACTAGAGGGGCATACCATGCTGCCATGGTGGGAGGTAATGGAATCCAAGGAGAATTTACAAGAGGAGGGTTTATGAGTGGAGGTGGAGGATGAAGTGGAGTGGTTTGCACAGTGGATGTATGAATGGGGGTGGCAGATGTATTTGGACCAGCTGCCTGATTTTGAGCAGATTTGGAATCAAACGAGCCAAAGTGTTGGAGAAGCTAAAAATCAAGAGGAGTGGAAGGAGAGGCTTCTCTACTAGGACTCTGCTACAAGTCTGTAGGCTCAAGGTCTGTCTGCTCTATCCCACTTTGAGACTTAGTTCTGAATAGGTTTCTTCTATGGTGTAAGTCAAATTGGGTATCTTGCAAGGTTGTGAGGTTTTCAAGGATAGAAATTGCTTTGTGAATGGGTCTGAAAATAGTTGAGTCTTCAATCCTAGAATTTTTCCATAAGATTCTTTCTGGGTCATCAACTATGGTAGGAGGGTTTGGGTCAAGGTGAGATCTAGTGCTGATTATTTGTGAAGCCAGATTTCAGACCCAAAACATAGAGAGGCTGAAAATTTATGAGAGTTTGAAAAACAGACCTATCTGTAAGGGTATTAAGTTCACACAGTATGTAACTGGGCTTTACACTGTTATGACTAATTGATATATTCCCAGGGGAGTCTGTGAGAAATAGTGGGGTCAACAGGGCTACTGAAGACCAGTGCAGTCCCCAGGTGGATGATGTTTACTGTTTTGAGGATGTAGTTGTTGTCGACCATCAACAACTAAATACCAATCTAAAGATGTTTTTGGGTTTTCTGAGTTCTTTATGTAACACTAAGCTTTTCAATAAGTGTTCTCCAATATGGTCACCATGGTGCTAGTATGATGAATCAACCAAATATCACTCTTGGCCAACTCTTGATTTTTCTAAGTTTGATAGGGGATTTATGAGTTCTTGAGGAATGTCTAAGCTTGTTACTTACTCAGAGTCCCCAACGGAGTAGCCATTATGTTAGGTCCCTATAATTTGTCATATTGGCAAGACCAAATTGAACAAGGGTGACATAAAACCCATCCTTGGAGCCCTAGGACCTAGCCTTTCCTGGACTCAGAGAGGGCCCTCTCTATATTTGTGTAAAAGATGTAACTTGATTAATTTTAGGGTTTTGATTTTAGGCTAGTTATAATGATAAGGTTTCTTTCTTTGTTTTGTTTGGTTGGGTTGCTTGTCAAGCAGAACAGATAGAGTAAGAGAGGTTTAAACCATTGGGCTATGGAGTCTACAAAAAGTCTTGAAAAGTTCAACAATAGGTCAAGGGTGTTTCAGAGGGCAAGTTAACAAAGCGAAATGGATCTTCAAAGCTTATGTGAGTGAAGTGGACATTAAATTGTGATATTAGTAGGTTTAAAGGGAAGTTAAGAATCCTTTAACATGTACTATAACAATAAAAATCTTTAAGAACACTATGCATAAGAAATAATCAAAGGATAGGGTACACCATAAACTTCTTTTACCAAACCCTAGCAAGTAAACATTAAGACAACAATCTAGCAAACCCTAGAGAGCAGGGAGCTCCTAATTTCTCTAGCTATCTACCTTCAAAGAAAGAAAACATGCAAGATAACACATAAGTAATGACTAAATAGCAGGGATTCATAAATTATTTAATCAAACTGTAAGACCTTCAAACTAACCATTTCAAGATAGACTAAAGGACAGGGAAAACCATAAACTTCTTTAGCCTAAACTCTAATTAGTAAACTTCAAAGAAAGCCTTGAGAACAATATTTCAAGTAAAACCAAAGAACAGGGAAAACCATAAACTTCTTTAGCCCAAATCTACTGATTTAATCTCAAGGGAAAAAACTAGATGAACATGGAGAAACAGGGAACTCCTAATTTCCTCAAGCAAACCTAGTAGAGGAAAACATCTAAGCAGTAGAGAGCAGATAGAGTTAAGGTACCTCTAAACAACATGTCTTAACCTAAACTTTATGTTCTACTGCATGAGAAAATATGAAGCGATATGAAAACATAAGAAGACAAGTACTAAATTAGAAAGACATCACCATTAACCATGTTCATGAATCCTAGAAATGTGCTTGCTCCATTGCCATTCAAACCAAAGCATTCACAAAACTCCAAAGCCAATTTCTTCAAAACTCCAAGTTTATGTATTCATCTCCATAAAACCACCAACACGAACAATGAGGCCTCCATGCAGTATTTAACTTGCAAAGGAGGATCAAAACCCTAGCTAGGGTTTCAAAATGTCATTAATTACTCATAAATGTAATTTTTTCCTATAAGACCATGCAAGGCCCAAATCACATATATCCTAACTTAATAAATGCAAAAATAAATTCTAACATAACTCCTCAGCTAACTCTGGAGTGATTTTCCTTCAAAGCCCTCAAAATATTTTTTTCAATAACTCGAAGTGTCTTTTGTTGACTTTCAGGCAAGGGCACAGCACCAAGGTTCAAGGGCGTAGCGCCAAGCCAAGGGCACAATGCCAAAACTGGGAAAATTTCTCTTTTTGCAGCTGAGATTTGGAGGTTTTCCCGGTGTCCAAATGAGCTCCATGATAACTCATTGGAAAGCATGTCCTGTCTAGTTTCCAAAATTGCCTTTATTTTCCATATTGGTGTCAATTTGCTTAGTCAAAATCCACTTTTTCCAACACTGCTAAGGACACAGCGCTAGTACTAAAAAGAGGGCAGAAAGGTGATTTTTTTCTTGTTTTTGGCCATTTTGAGGGACCAGTTCTACTTCAAATGACTTGAAACTTTCTAAGGGTGATTTCCTTGGCCTAAGGATCATGAAAATGTAAATTTTTCCTCGATTGGGTGCCCCAAAAAAGAGTGCAGCACCAATGGCACTACGCACTTGGCCCTTCTTTCTGCAAACAAAACAGTCAAAACTTCAAAAACTCAAAAAGATGCCAAAATTGGGATTTGTCTTGTTGATCATGTTTAGGATGCTTGTAGGGATGCATCAGAAATAATTTCAAGCTTTTCTTTGTTCTTTGCCTCTTTTAGGGCTTGAATCTTTGCAAGGGCTCTTTTGATCTTGGCCCTTGCAATCTTGTTTCTTAAGGCATAATGCCTTTCCATCTTCTATTGCATGCCAAGGTCTCTCTTGGTCTTGTCCAGCTGATCCTCTAAGTGCAAATTTTCCCTCTCTAGCCAATATTCCCTATCATAATCTATTTCCATGGCAAACTGCTCACTTGGAGTGACCTGCTCTGCCAAAGTTGTCTCTTGCTCTCTTTCTTTGGCTCAGGCTTTCTTCAAACTAATTGTCCTTGGCCTCCTCCTAGGAAGTTGTTCTTCCTCTTCTTAATTCTCATCAAAAGTGCCCAAGGTCTCATCTAGCTTTGCCTTGGATTTTCCAGCCTCTTTCCGGACTCTAATTGCCTTGATCTCACAGATGGCTTTCTCTGTCTCCAGTGGCTTGTTTTCAACCTCAAGGAAATGGATCACATTCTTAGCCCTACCAAGATTGGCTTGTAGATCCATAATCTAGGCATCCTTGCTCTTGAGCAACATGTTTGTGATCATGTCCTCATTCTCATCATCACTGTCAAGGTGAATTAACTGAAACTCTTGTTCAGTTTCATGCTTGGCTTTCTCTTCTTCATCAATGACCTTTTCCTTACCTTTGTCAAGCTGTTTGGTTAATGTAGAAGGCATGGCCCCTTGCCTCTTAAGAGCAGCAAACACATGCCTATTTCCCCTCTGATAGTGTTAGCTCCCCGTAATTTTCTATATTGATTGAGATACAAATGGACAAGGTAACATCAAACCAAGCTTTGGAATCCAAGGACCTAGCCTTCCTGGATTCAGAGAGGGATCTCTCTATTAGGTGCAAAGATTTGAACTTGTTTGCTTATTAGGTTTTATTTTAGGCTAGTTATGAAATATTTGGTTTATTGATTGCTTTTGGTTGGGTATGATGCTTAGATAGACTAGGTATAAACGAGGAAAACTTCAAGTCATTAGGCAATGGAATCTAACAAGGTCGTGATAAGTTCATAAATGCGGCAGGTTGTATTGTAGGGAAAATCTAGCTTGGTTGGTGGATCTTTGAGGTTTGAAGGATCATGAGATGGACATTAATTTTGAGAAACAATTTTTTTACAAAGAGCAGTAAAGAATTCTCTATCATATAATTAAACTAAGGGAGTTAGAACAATCATAAGTATAGAGAAGAAATCAAAGGTAGAGGAAATCCCAAACTCTTTGATTCAGACTTAAAGTAGATAATTATCCAAGACAAACATTCAAATGAAATACAGAAAAGGCAAGAAACTTATTCAACTTTCATGGATTTCATTATCAAGAACATAAAACATTAAAGATGCAAAAATAAATACAATCATAGAAGGAGAGAAACCTTGAACATCCAAGATTATATCTATGAAGATCCTTTAAAACAATTAGCTAAGTAAATGCAAAGAGCATGATTGAAACAGACTTCTTGACAAGCCTAGGTAATGGTGCTTTGAAGAGATGACTCCAAGAACAGAGTTTTTAGTGGCAAAAAATATGCAGGGCTAGCCATAAATCATGTGTGATGCCAACTGATCTAAATCATTCAATAAATAGACAAGCTCAGGAAATTCTTAGAGAGAAAAAAATGAATTCTCTAACATATCCTAGCAGAAGAAAACATTAAGGCAGTGAAGAAAAAACAGACCTAAGGTGCCATCAGAAAACATGTCTTAGTATAAATTATTTGTCCTACTTCAATAGAGAAAAATGGAAACATAATGAAAAAAACTAGAAAACATGAACAAAAGAGAAACACATCACCATCAACTAGGCTTATGGATCCTGCAAACAGTCCTTCTCCATCAACAAACAAATCAGGGCATGCATGAGCTCCAAGACATCAAATTCTTTTCAAAACTCCAAGAGACTATGTATTACTTGAGAATAATTCATAAAAATCCAACCAAATACATAAGAGCCTCATGCTCTATTTATGGAGCAAGTGAGGAGGTGGAAACCATAAGAGGCTTCCAGAAACCCTAATTCTGTCATAAATGTCATTTATGTGCTTAATGACCATGCAAGGCCCAAGACACATAATATCTAAGCTAATAAATGAAAAATAACATAATATAACTTCTCAATCAAATCTGCAGTGATTTTCCCAAGAAAATATTAAAAAACCATTTTGCCATTAATTTGTGTGCTTTGTTGACTTTTTGGCAAAAGACAGTCCATTTGTGCAGCGCCACTTTTGCGGACAATACGCTGTTTTTCAACCAAGTTTTGGACCACTTCCCGATGTCATATTTGGCCCCATGACAGCTTGTTGGAATCCTGAAGAGTCTACTTTCCAAAAATTCTTGTGGTTTTCTGATCTAGCTCCAGTAACCTAGTCAAAAATGCAAAAACCCACAGAGTTTCATTTGCGCAGCGCCACTTCAGCAGAAAATGGGTCAACTTGCAGCCAAGGGTTGATGACCTAATGGATGTCAGATTTGGGCCCTTGATAGCTAGTTGGAAAGCTTGAATTGTCTAATTTCCAAATACACCAATTTTTCCCTGATTGGAGTTTATTTTCCCAGTCAAAAGTTGATTTTCCCAAGACTGGTCAAAACGTCCTGAATGATGGTGCTGAAATGAAAAGTGTTGGTGCAGACCACTTTTGGATGTCTTCATAAATTCCAAATTGAGATCATGATATCTCATTGGAAATATATTTAAGTATAGTTGTCTTTGGATCCATCAAGCAAGTCATTTGGACACTCCAGGCTGGGAGGAAAACATATTTTCCCAAGGTCACTCCAACAGTGCAGAAGTTCTCCTGTGACACATGTATTTTAGACATTTCTCCCAAACCATGATACCTTTGTAAGAAATGAAGGAGGTTTTTCTTCTTGGACCTATTTTGGACAAAAACCTCTCTCACGTTTTCCAAATTCATCTCTTTTTGGTCAGAAACATATTTTTAAACAAAACTAGCCCTAGGTGTGGCAAATGACTTGGCCCTTGGAATGAATTTTTGGAAAATTATGGAGGCATGATGTTTATGAGTTGGTATGGAATTATAATTTCTGATATAATCTATCAAATGGATCATTTTCTCCTATGCCTCTTTTCCATGGCAAACCCTAGCTTAGTTGGAAGAGGAAATTAGGGTTTGGTGTAGGGATTTAGGATTGCCTTGTAGAGGGAGGGGAATGAAGCAGTTAAGGGGTGTCTAAATTCTTGGGGAAATTTTGGGGGATAGGGATAGATGTTAGAGATTAGGGAAAAATGTAATTTCAATAATTGATTGAGGGGAAGGGGTCCAAAAGGGAAAAACACAAGCCTAGTCTCAAAAAGTGTTAAATTGTGGCAATAGACTAGGTTTTGTAGAAAAATGATGATTTTGAGGGATAGGAGTGATGGGAAGTGTTTATGAAGGTAGTTTAAGGATAGTAGGAGGCGTAAGAGCCTCAGGATATAAGCCTTGTTGATGATTTAACCATGGAGGTCATGAAACCAAGAAAAATGCCCTTAAAAACCCTAGATGGACAATAGAGGAGTTAGGCAAAACAAAATAGAGGGATGAGGCCAAAGGTGGAAAAAAATAGTGATAATGAGTAGCATGAGCCCATGATGGGTCTTCTAGGAGTGGTAGGCTGACCTTGACATGATAGGATGATAAGATAGTGAAAATTTTATCCTAAGGATAATGAAGGCAGTGAGATTTCTAGAACTCACAATGTTCATGAACATTGTTTCTAGAAATCTAGGATAAGTATTTAGTCATCCATACAAAGAAAAAATTACTGATGACTAACAGGTAGGTCAAAAGAAAAGGCTCAATGTTACTCATCTCAGTACCATCTGCCTCACTTCCATCATCACTACCATTTGCCTCACCTCCATCTTCCTCATTGCTCTTTTCCTCACTGCTCTTTGCCTCACTGACATCTGCCTCACTACCTTCTTCACTGTTTGATGCACTAGTACCATGAGATGATGGTGATGGATTGTGAAAAGGAGATGAAGGAGGATCATCATGATGTCAAGGAATGTGAGTGGATGGTGAGGTGGAAGAGTCATCATGAGGTGAGGGAATGTGAGTGGATGGTGATGCATGAGTAGTGGGGTGTGATGGTGAAGGAGGAATGGGAGGATGAGAATATGGAGGTACATATTGTTGTTGATGGCCTTGTGGAGTGGTGAAAACCTCATTAGAAATGAAGGTCTCCCATGGAATGTCTTTCTGTTGTAGTTGTAGAAATTATATACACTAAGCATGCATACATCCAGATTCCCCTGATCTCACAATATTTAACTTCTTGCTAAATACAGAATCATTCCACTGTTAATCTTTAAAATTAATTGCAAACAAATGTGAAGCATAAATAAAAACAATCGCACATAACATAGTTGTTTAACGGAAAATTCTGAAGCTGGAAACCCCAAATATCATATATTATGTATCATGGAGACCATGGAGTACATCAAGCTCTCAGTACAATCAATCGTTACACACCAATCATAAGAAATCTGCAAATCCATGCACTGATTTCTTGCCACCTAATAGCCTGCCTCCACTGCGCAATCCCTACTGAAGAATAGCTCTGAATGAATTTGAATTACCCTTGCCTTGACTGCGCAATCCTCATTGGCAACTCCAATGCATGTGTGGTGCAATTAATGCATCACTATAGTCACAACAGATAGTCCATCTTGCCCTTTCACCTATCTCTCCACTGGGTCTCCACTGGAACTGACATGCACTGCAGTTAACTGTTGTATTGTTTAGTTGATTAATGAGTTATTATTTGTGAATTAATTCACTCCACTCTCACTAGTGTATCATTCAGTTAGACTAGATACAACTAGCTCAACTAAGTTTAACTCCATTAACTAAGTTAAACTGAATAACAACTCCATGAACTACTCTTCCAACTTTGTCATAACTTTGCCACTTCAGTTCTAACTGAGTCCTCCATGCATGAACCACCAGTAAACCCTAGGAATTGCGTAATTCCTTCAGCCCACTGATTTGACAAATCTGTGCACTGAAACTAAGTGCTCCAAGAGAATAAATTGACGTTTATTGTCAGATTATTATTAAGAGCTAATAATAATCGACACTTCTATTTTTAGATCAATGATCTATAAATAGACTTCGCCCAATATTCTAAAAATAGAATGTCATATATTTTTCCAACTTGACCAACCATCCACAAATAGCATCCTGCAACTTCTGAAATATGATCACCATTTCTAAAAATAGACTTGCGCCAAAAATAGCCTGGGGGCCCACTTAGTGAAGGCGACTCTTTTCACTAAGCCTATCATCTTGTTGAATCTCAACAGTAGTTGGTGCATAAACACCATTTTGATAAGTGAGTGATGGAATAGCCTTTGCATCTGCTGAGGGAAATCTCTCTTTTGCACTATATAGGTCATTTTTTCAATGCTTCTGTAGAGGTAATATTGTATATGCAGCATCCTTACCCTAGTGAAATGCATAAGCAACCTGATGTGGTAGGAGTAAAGGCAGGAGAATCTTCCCTCACATGTGAAATATTTCATTATGATCCTCATCATAGATGCATATCTATGAAGCAGGTGCGAAAAAGGAAAGATGGATTTTGTTAGGGTCCCGTTATTTGGCAGATTGGTATACCAAATGACAGCGTAACATGGAACCAGTCTTTGGAGTCCTAGGACCTAGCCTTCCTGGACTCAGAGAGGGATCTCTCTATTGGGTGCAAATGATGTGTTCTTTTTTCTTTAGGGTTTTGATTTTAGGCTAGTTGTTAAGTGTAGGGTTTTGTTGATTGTTTTGGTTGGGTGAGATGAACTGGTAGAATAGGTGGAGTGAGAGGTCTTTAAATCATTGGGCTATGGAGTCAATAAAATTCAAGGGTGTCTCAATAATGAATCAGAGTGCAGTGCAAGGCCAATCTAGCAAGGTTAATGGATCCTTTAATTTTATGAGTGAAGTGGGATGGACATCAAGTTTGTGAATAAGGTAGGGCAAAGGGCAATCTAGAATCCTTTGTTAAATACCTATGAACAAGGAGGTCTGAAATATGATTAGCACAAGATACTAAAAAAGAGCTAGGGAAAACCATTTACTCTATGATAATATTTTAAACCAATAAATATCCAAGATAAACATGTCAATGAAACATAGAGAGCATAAGAGCTTCTAAATTTAGTAAATTCACCTCTAGACTTTGGGAAAACATACAAGATCACAAATAACTTAATCTATGAAGAGGGAAACCCTAAACATCAAAAATCAAGCTATAAATAACTCTGAAACAAGTTGGTAGGCATGGACAAAGGGCAAGATCGAACGAGACCTCTTTGACTTAACCTAGCAAACAATATTCCAAAAAAAGGTTTCAAGATAGAGTTTTGAAAGCTTCAAATAAGCAGGGCATACCATAAATCATACTTGTAAACTAGCATACTAACCATACATGAAACAAAAACAAGTTTAGGTGGACCTAAGGAGCAATCAAGAATTCCTTATGGTGGCCAAAAGAGGAAAACATCAAAGCTATAACAAACAGGAGGACTGAGGTGCCTCAAAGAACATGTCTCAACATATACTTTTCTGATTTATAGCAGCCAAGAAGAATGAAACAAAAATGAGAACAAGAAATCATTAACAAGTTAAGGATACATCACCATTCACCAAGCTATGGAATCCTACAAACAAGCTTCTCCATCCTCAAGCCAAAAAAGTCATTCATCCACTTCACAAAACCAATTTCTTCTCCAAGCTCATAAAACCATGTATATTTCTCTTCAAGCTCATCAAATGCCAAAAAAATACATAGGGGCTTCATGCTCTATTTATGGAGCAAAGGAGAACTAAAACCCTAAATGTGGTACGAAAATGTCAAATATAACCATATATGCCATTTATGGCCAAGAGACCATGCAAGGCCCAAGGCACATAATATCCTAAGAAATAAATGCCAAAATAACTATTTGCACCTAATTCTAGACTATTTTTCCTCAAAAAACTCAAAAATATCTATTTGCAATAAATGAGTGTGTTTTTTTGACTTTTGGTCCAAAACACACTAGGCAGCCTCTGTGCGTAGCGCCACTTCAGCAGAAAATAGGGTCTCTTGTGGCTGAGTTTTGGACCCCTTCCCGACACCGGATTTGGCTCTGTGATGGCTTGTTGGAAAGCCCGATGACTCTACTTTCCAGAAATTCTTGAGTTATGTGAAGTGGATTCCATTTACCTGTTCAAAAACCAATTTTCCCAACACTGCTCTGTGCGCAGCGTCTGGTCTGAAAATGAGGTAGAAAGGTCAAAATTTTGATGTTTTTGACCTTTTGGGGGGTCAAAATTGCTCCAAATGATCTGAAATTTGGTGAGCAGACTGTGGGTGATGTGAGGAATCCAAAATTGAAAAATTTGTGAGTTGAGGATGCACCAATTTTGTGCATAGTGCCTTGGGTGTTGCGCACAGAGGGGTCAAAAATTCAAAAAAAAAATTGTTCAAATTGCCCCAAAATTGGTGGAGAGGTTCCTCAAGAGGTCTTGGACACCTGTTGAGAAGTCTCAGCCAAAAATCCAAAGTTGTCATGCACTTTTTCCCTTTTTAGGTTTTCTAGCTCCATGAGGGCCTCCTTCAATTTGGCACAAGCAAGCATGTTTTTCCTCGCATAATGCTTGGTCATTTTATTTTGTAGAGAAAGGCCTCTCTTTACCTCCTTGAAATGCTTATGTTCCTCTTTGTAATAGTGAATGACACGTTGTGCCATCTCAAACTCTCTTTCCCACTCCCTAAGCTATGCATCTTTGTCCAAGAGAAGCAATCTAGTGGTCATCTCCTTGTCCTCATTGTCACTGTCTAGATCAATGAATTGAGGCTCTTGAGAAGTCTTCTTGATCCTTTTGCTTCTCCTTACCTTTACCTGTTGCTCACCTTTGTCCATCTTTTCTTTGCCTTTGTCCTTGGGCTTAATAGTTGGAGGAGAGATGGCGCTTTTCCATTTTGAGGCAGCAAAGACATCTATTTTTCCTCTATGGTATGTGCATGTGAGAGGGGTGATGATGGTTTTGGAGGTGTTTCCATCATTGCCTTGGTCTTTGGTGATGTCACAAGCCTTTTCATCTTTGCTATGGCTTTCATGAGTTACCTTATTGATCCAGATTTATGCAGGAACTCAACAGAATAAACATATAACCATAAATACAGAGATGCAGTGGAAATAACACTTCATTTCATTAACATCAAAGAACTGAAATTTGTTTACAGACAGAATGGAATAAAACTAGCTAGGGCGCTAGTAGCTATCTCTGAGAAGATATGTGGCGGCTACGGAGCCTCGGCTGCGATTCTGAGAAGGCGAAGAGCTGGAGCCTGTTGTTATTGAGAAACAATGGAGAACCTAAACGTCCAAAAACCTAACCGTAGGAGATGAGGCGCCAAAACTGTGGGCGCTCGTTTGGGTAAATTGGTGGTTCAACTTCCTGTGGGCATAACTTTGGCACTTGATCTCCGTTTGACGCACATGATACATCATTAGAAAGCTCTGTCTGAGGACCACAACTTTCAGGATGAATTTCATTCCATGAAATTCGTTGGTAAAACGATGCCCAAAAAACGTCGTTTAGGGCCTCAAAACGGCTCCGGAAGTTCAGGACCCGAAAAGCTGCTAAAAATAGTAATTTTTGTTGCAACTTGAAAACTGAAAGAACTGAAGATGGGGGTTCAAATGGAATAGGTGGGTGGCCACCAATATCCACCTGGATCATTCCTCCCCCTTGAGGCTTGGCTCGGAAATTTCAAGACCGGCAGCCCTTTAAAATAATGAAAGTTATGCCGGGCTTTAAAAAGCACAAAGAGACATAGGTGGGGGCCCAAGTGGAATAGGCGGGTGGCCACCAATATCCACCTGGATCATTCCTCCCCCCTTAGGAAGCAATGGTCCCCATTGCGTTAAGTTCCTCCATGAGATGAGGAAATTTCTGCTGAACTTGGTCCCTGGTGAACCACTTTCCTTGGTGCATGAGTTTGGCGACTTTGACAACCTGATACTGATTGGATCTTCACGGTGGCGTGTTCTTGATTTGCATGTCCATGATACAAACTACGCGGTGGCTCGTTCCATGCGATGCACGGGTTTAACTGCTGTTGGTGTGAGTTGTTTCTGCAATGTCCGAGGTGTCCGAGTGGGAGGTGGGGAAGTAAGGGCGAAGCGATCCACATTGAAGGGCGGGTGCGGACCAAGGAATGATGGAATACTAAGCTCGAATGCATTGCTCGCTACGGCCTTGTGGTGATGGTGTACGGCCCGTATCGGAGCGGGCGAGCAGCTTGCGGTGGGGTCAGTGAGGCACTCCTTCTACAAATGTAGCCATACTTTGTCACCCACATGGAAGTTGTGTGGTACCCGGAGTGTTGATCATGTGCGGCTTGTACTTCGCATTGGCTTTGTCCAATATATCCCTTGAACTCTGTTGTGCGGATGTGTTGAATGTGCTCAGATGAAGCTACTTGCTTTGTCAACTTCGAGCGGGACATGAAAGCTGAATCGGCTGGCAGTGCACAAATGGCATGGCTACGTCAATGGGACATAGTGGCTAGAATCCCAAGCCCACGAAGGTGGTGGGCGATTGAGCTGTGGAGCGCTCGGTAGGAGCTGAAACTCTGTTGCACATAGGGAGGCTCTCATCCCATGTGCGTGGATGCTGGATTGTACATGCGCGGAATGTGTACAATCATTACGGTGACGACTCTCGTACGGCCATTTGTTTGAGGATGGAAAGTTGTGGACTTGGTGAGCTTTGTGTCCAACATTGACCGGAAGGCTGGGACTAAAATGTGTTGAGGGAACCTGCATATCTCGATCTTATATGATAGATTGTGGGATCCCAAAGTGCAGCCCACACCGTGGTTCAAAGAAGAGTTTACAGATGGCTTACGTTGCTGATACTCTTCTTACGCCGCCATAATGGCCATCTTCGGGAGAATCTGTCAACGACCACGAAACACGAGTCATTTCCATTCTTGGTAGAAGGCGAGCACGACATGTAATCCATGGAGATGGATTCCCAAGGTCGACTAGGGGTAGGTAGTGGAGTATGTAGGCCTTGCTTCTTGATGGTCGGTTTGGCAATGGCACAAGCGATGCGGGGATGCGATGTGCTTCTCGACATCCTTTCGAAGGTTCAGCCAATAGAAATACTTCTGTAGTATTGCTATTGTTTTCTCGACACCAAAATGCCCAACGACTCGACTGCAGTGTGCTTCCCATATCATCTTGGCACGCTCGATTGAAGGAACACAAAGGTGTCCCAAGTGACATAAAAGTGCATCTTGGAGGTGAAATTTTGGAACTTGCATGCCCCCCAAGAGTGCCTTGTAAGTGAGGCCGAGATTCTCGTGTCCCTCTCATAGAAGCTGCCAATCGAAGTCTCATGCCGGCAAGAGTTGAGCACGGTGGTGAGCGCCACGATTGGTGATCGAGTGCAGGCGATATGCAACATTATTGGTGCTACCCTTCTTGTACTTGATGTTCAAATGGACTCACTGCGATATGGACCCACTTCGATGGCGATCATTCCGCAACTTCCCTTGTGTGCGTATGAGCTGAGGGCAAGTGGTACGTAGTGGATGATTGTTTCCTTCCCCAAAATGTAATGCTTCCATTGTCGACGAAAGCTTGCACAATGGAATACATTTTCTTTGTCTGGGTGGGATACTTACTGAAGCTGTCTCGGACAATGTCTCCTCTGTGATATGCTGCTTGGATGTCCTTGTTGAGTAAGAGCTGCCCCTAATAGCGTAGTCGGAGGCATCTGTCTCGATCTCAAATGGTCACGCAGAGTACTGGGTAAGGTGAGCAGGGGGGCGGAGAACGAGGCGATTTTTAGATTACGCCCGAATGCCTTCTGTCGAGTTCCGAGCCAAAATAATTTTGTCCTAGCTCCTCCTTTGGTGACTTGACTTAAGGGCCAAGTGATATGAGAGAATCCCAACACGAATCGCAGTAGAAATTAGCAAGACCCGAAAAGCTGCAGGCTCATCTATAGTGGTCGAGAACGTGCCAAATCCCGAATGACTTGGATCTTGGTCGGATCACATGCACCCCCTTTCATCAATAATGTATCCCGGATATTGAACACAGGTCATGCCAAACGTGCACTTCTCCAAATTGGCACACAACTTGTGTTGCCAGCGGTGTTTGGAGGACTTGTCGGATGTGATCAAGGTGCTCTTCCCAAGTATTCTTTGAAGATCGAAATTTCATCCAAGTACACCACTACAAATGAGTTGGTGAATAGGTACGCAAGATTTCGTCCATCATCCTCATGAAGGTTGCGGGAGCATTCGTCAACTCCGAAAGGCACGACCGGCCATTCAAAAAGGCCTTCCTTGGCTTTGAAGCGGTCTTCCACACATCGGAGGGTTCGATTGGTACCGGTGGTACCCGGACTTCGGGTCGATCTTGCTGAAATATTTTTGCACCTTGGAGCTCGGTCGAGAAGGTCATCAATCCGTGGGATTGAGCACCCATTACTGGAGCCGGTGATCTTGTTCGACGCTTCCAGATAGTCAATACAGGAGTCTCCACGTCCCATCCCTTCTGTCTGTACCAATGCAATCGGGCTCCCACGGGGCGATGAACTTGGTTCGATGTGACCTTTACTGCAATGCTCTCGAATCTACCTCTTGATTTCATCATTTTCCATAACGTAGCGCCGATAGTCGGTCCATTGGAGTAGCGGTGCACACGGTCGGATCAATCGGGTGCTTGACTCGACGATGCGGAGGGAACCCTGTGGGTGAGGTGAAGATGTCCTCGTACTCCTCCTGACCTTATCCATTTGTTGTTGTCGTGCAGGGGGCCCACGTCCCGGAGGTCGTGGCCACTTTGTCTTCTTCTTTCTACAGGGGGCGGATCATCGAGAAAACGAATTTTCTGGTTTGGGAAATAGAGCTTGTCGCATTGTTTTGTAGTAACCAAAGAGATAGTCGTAGGACGTGGTACCTCCGGTATCCTGTGTAACTTATTCCCCAAAGTAATAATAACGGACATGAGGTCGAGACTCATACACACGCATAGACGCTTCCCACAAGTATGGTTGTCCTAATAATACATCGAAACATCAATGAGGGAACAACGTCACATAATACCTCATCCGTGAAGGGCTTGATGCTATGAGGGAAGGCGGCTACTGGCCGGGCCGGCGCGAGATCTCGTCCTTGGTGAAGCCACCCGGTGGTGTATGGATGTGGGTGAGCTAGCTGGTCGGCAAGCCCCAACCGCTTCCTACGGCGTCTGCTGAAATGAGGTTCTTTTTGGCTCCCATCTGTCGACAATGAATTGTACGAGGGAGCCCTTTACCCACATGCGGGAGTGGAAGAGACGTTCCTCCTCCTGCGGATCTTTCTCGGTTCATCATACTTGGATCTTTGTAGTGGCAACGATGGGCATTGGGCTCCACATCAATAATCGTTTACCTTTTCTCATTTCCCCTTTTGGGTTCGATTCGGAGTCGGAGCATGCATCGACTCAAAGCCTCATCTCGGCCTCTAACATGTTGCTTGGCCCTGACACTCACTTGTGTTGTGAGTGGAGCTCTTATGGAACTCACCATCACTTTCCCGTGTCCTTCTTTGGCTTTGTAGTGTTGTTCTTTTCTTGTGGCATTTGATGAGTTGTCTTTAGCTACCATGCCTTGGCTGCGTCCTTTGTTACGCGGTTTGGAAGCACCTTTCCCTTGCTTTTGATTTGCGGATCCCAAAGTCTCGCTTCTTCGTTTTGAATTTACGCTCAATCTTCGCAGACATCATGGGTAATCGTTAGTACCAGCGAGGAGATCTGAGGAACTCCATTTCCTCCTTAATGTATCTATGCAAACGATTGCGATACTTTAGCACCAAATGTTCTCCGAATCTTTGATACCAACTTTGTTCACGGGGTATGGAGCAGTTACGTCGACTCATGCACATCTTGATCCCTTTGTTGTCACGGCGTGGTCCATTGTATGTACTTGTCCTCATAGCTCCCCACGGGGATAGTACATTGTTCCTTGACGACGTCTCGGAAGGAATTCCAAGTTGGTATGACCGAGAAACCGAGAGAGGGTTTTGTTTGATCCCTTGTTCTCACAGTAGGGTTTCCCACCGATCCTTAACATGGGGGGGGTAGCTTTGAGAGTGCAAAAATAATCTTCTCTCTGATACGAAAAGTCATGAGCGGGAGAAATATCCTTCTAATAGATTCAACCATCTATCTACGGCATCCTGCGTCTATTTTGACCCTCAAATATGGGAATATCATAAATTTGCTTGCAGCATTTAAAAGGAGTCAGCACTCGAGTGGCTACCGGATGCGGATGCGCGCACGGTGGCAGTAGTTGAAGGATGCGAGCGAAGTTATCCATCATCGCGTTCCTTTGTTTTTCGAGGGGCCTCCTCGAGCAATATTTTGATAGGGATCTCCTGCTCCCTCATCTTTCTTTTCATCCCCCGTAGGGCGTCTTTCGAGGTTTGCGAGGTCGAGTCTTGCAAAGGTTCCACCGGATCAAGCCTAGCTCCTTATACGACCTCGTTGGGGACATGCAAAGAAGGATCGAAAAAAAGCGAGACCGCTACGATACCACGCCGATCCGCGTTTATGCGGGAGAACACAATGAATAAACATATAACCATAAATACGGAGATTGCGGCGGAAATAACACTTCATTTCATTAATATCAAAGAACTGAAATTTGCTTACAGACAGAATGGAAATAAAACTAGCTAGGGCGCTGGTAGCTATCTCTGAGAAGAGATGTGGCGGCTACAGGCCTCTGAACTGAGTTACAATGAGGCTCGAGGGCCTATTTATTATTGAGAAACAATGGAGAACCCTAAACATCCAAAAACCTAACCCCTAGGAGATGAAGCGCCAAAACTATGGGCCCCATTTGGGTAAATTGGTGTTTCAACTTCCCAGGGATGTAACTTTGGCCTACTATCTCCGTTTGACGCACATGATACATCATTAGAAAGCTCTGTTCGAGGACCACAACTTTCGGGACGAATTTCATTCCATGAAATTCTCTATTAAAACGATGCCCAAAAAATTTCGTTTAGGGCCTCAAAACGGCTCCGGAAGTTCAGGACCCAAAAAAATGCTAAAAATAGTAAGTTATGCCGAAACTGAAAAACTGAAAGAGACAATGGTGGGGGCCCAAGTGGAATAGGCGGGTGGCCACCAATATCCACCTGGATCACTTATGCCCCATTGGGTCACTACTTTGTTGACCTTCAGCATTAGCATCATCATTGTCTCCCTCTTTGTTTTCTATACTGTCACTTTGGCCTTCAAATGAATCATTACCTTCTTCACTTGCTTCACTTTGGCTCTGTCCTTCACTAAGGTCCTCTTCTTTGTCATTACCTGCACTATCACTTTGAGTTTCTTGGTCATTTAGAGGTTGATTTGTGTCATGACAGTCATGATAGCTGTCATGACTGTCATGACTCTTTCCTTCCTAATCACTCACTGTTTCTTCAAGATCATTGTCTTAATTCATTTCAGCACTGCTTGCACTATCATTGTGCTCACTGTCATGCTCATGTACCTTCTTTTCTTGGTTGTCCTGGGCACTCTCTTGCTGACTTCCATCCTCACCATTTCCTTCATTCTCCTCTGTGTCTTCATCTTGTTCATCATCAACACATTTTTCTGCACTTGGGAGTGACTTATTTGTGTCATCACTATCACTGTCTTGCTCCAAGTTTTCATTGTCCTTTCCTTCATGGATGTCATGTTCATCTTCCTCTTCTTTGTCATCATTATCCTGCTCTTCTTCATTAGATTATGTTTCTGCCATAATGTCTTCATCACTTCCATCACACTCACCTTGTTCCTTAGTGTTGTTGTCATCATCTTTATTTTCATTAAACTCTACCTCTGACCTACTAACTTTTTCCTCTCCACTGTCATCTGTTTGCTCCTCGTTATTACTGCCATCTCCTTGTTCTTCATTTAAATCTGTCTCTACCTCACTGTTTTCTTCCCTTTCAGTGTCATATGCTTGTTCATCAGAGCTACTGCCACCTCCTTGTTCATCATTACCACTATCATCATCTTCACTTGATGCATCAGGAGAAGAGGAAAGAGGTAGGTTTTCTTGTGTAGAAGGCATAGGAGGAGGTGGTGGAGGAGTGGAGGTAATTGAGTGTGAGGTGGAGGGGAAATTTTGTTGAATGAAGGCTTGGGGATTGGCAAATACATCATGTGAGATAAAAACTTCCCAAGGGATTCCCTGCTTCTCCAGCTGGTGCAAAACAATCATCTTAACCAAGGAGTGGTGAAAAAAGGCTCTTCATTTGGTGGGCATAACTCCTCTTCTTGACCACTGAAGCCATTTTTCAATGCTCTGGTAGAGATAGTGTGGTAGGTTTAGATATTTAACCCTGGTAAAGTGCATTACTAGCCTTATGTGATATGAATAAACCTTGGAATACCTCCCTTCACAAGTGAAGTACTTGATAATCTGCCTCATCAATAAGGCATATCTCTCTAGCAGGTGGGAGAAGGGGAAAACAACCTTACAGCCTTGTTGACAGCTAGGTTTGAGGAAGGGCTCATAGTAGCTCAAGTCCAATTTCTTCTGTTTAAACCATCTCTCACCAATATCTAGTATTCATGTGGCTTTAGCAATGGATTCAGATGAGAGTTCAAAATTTACTCCTGCTAGGTTGACTTGGTGGTTTTGTAAGCTGAGGATGAACAACCTAGTCAAATTTGAGTGGCTTTGGATTTGTTTAACCCTCTCACAGAATTGATAGCATCCAACATCCTGAAAATATGCAAGGATCATGGGAGAAGAGGTGATTTGTATGGTGTCTAAAGGCTCAAACCTATTAACCCTTCCTCCCTTGTGTTTTGGCTTAATAGGTCGTTGGCCTTCATCACTGTTGGTATTGATTTCTTCCTCCGACATGGTGACTAGTCTAGAACAAAAATATTTTTAGCTTGTTGAGAGACTTTAGGTCTAGAGAGGGCAAATGAGTGATGTGAGGGAAAATTTTAAAAAATGAGGGCAAGATGAAGTAATCAAGGAGTGCTTCAGAGTTTAGAAGTAGGTTTTCTTGTATTTGAGTGTCTTTAGGCTAATGACAACTTTTCACTTGGTATTTCCTTGCCCTAGAGGGTCAAAGGCTTGATTGGCATGAAAGTTAGGGTTTGGCCAAGTTGTTAGGTTTTTGAACTTCTCCTTTGATTATGCATGCAAAAGAAAACTTGGAGGGGAAAGAAGAAGGGCCACCAACCTTATCTAACCCTTTGCAGGAACTTGAAGGCAAAAAAATTGTTTTTCAGCACTTTTGGGAGAATGGGCCAAAAATCCCTCTATGCGTAGCGTTGGGTCGGGTCGAGCCAGTAAATGGGCCTATCGAGCCCCGTCGGAGCGCAGCGCCAGTGTGAAATGGCAGGCAATCGGGTCGTTCTAAGATTGTGCGTAGCGCCTTCACAGGTGCGTAGCGCCGCCCTCCCGGTGCGCAGCGCAGTGCAATTTAACATTGTGGCTACCTCGTCTGTGCGCAGCACCGACGACCAAGTGCATAGCACCTGAATTTTTTTAACCAGAGTTGCAAAAAAACTTTAAAAACATATTCAATGGCTCTCCTTTCTTTTGCAATGACAAATGAGGTGGGGAAGAGGTCAAGGAGACCCTTATAATCTTTTTGAAAAATAATTTCATGAGCCTTTTTACTGCCTTTACTGGCTCTTTTTGGTCCTATAGGTGGCAGTTTGACATAGAAAATTGGATTTTTCCTTTGCTGGAGCATCGTCATGTTCTACTTTGTACTCAAAAACCCTTCAACCAGCTCAAACTCTGCTCTTTACCTTCATTTATAAACCTGAACCTTTTCATGATTCTTAACCCTTGTAAACAGCAGACATGTGATCATTTTTGGCATTTTTACCTTTGGTTGACACTCTGTCATGTATCTCACTGTGAATCAGTGGAAAACCTCTTAGTGTGAAAACCCTAGTAGTAATCATCAATAGTAGTTTGGTCTTTAGATGTGTCATCGTCATTTGAAACATTTAGGTTTGTTTTGACCTCATCAATCTTCCTGGAGGGAAATATTTTGGACAGTCCTGCAGAAGTGTCATTCATGTTTAGCTATCTTTTGTAGAATATTCTTTTGATAAGGAAACCCTTGTTGGAGTCTTTACTGCTCTCAGACCAATTACATTTTTGTTCCTTTGATCAGTTTTCCAATGATAATTCTTAGGTTAGGGGAGGTGAGTAATTTAAACTATTTTTGTGTTTTTCCACTGGCCACTTCTGTTCCTGCAGGTGCCTACACAACCTTTTTTCCTTTGATCACTGTCTTTTTGGATTTTAACACCTCATTTTATCAAAAATTAACCTATGCTTGTCATAATTACCTCCTAGGGCAATTTTAACTCATGCTTTCTTTCCTTTTGATCTTTTTAAAGAGGCTTTTAACTGTATTTTGAAAAGTAAAGCCCTTACACTTGATACTCTTTGTCATCTTTCTTCTTTGGTGTAGTGAAGTATAGCTTATGTCTGCCTCCTTTGATCCCTTTAAGACTTCTGATTTTACCATTTGATGAGGTGGAATTGGTGCCTCTTTTCCAAACCCTAGAGGGTAGCTTGAAACCTTTTGAAGCCATCTGTTGTTATGAAGGAGGCTCTTTGTCATCATTTGACCTGTTTGTCATTCTTCCCGAACTCCTAGGTTTTAGTGTTACTTAGAAAAAGGTAAATAGTGTTGTCTTCTATGTTTTCTAACCTAAAAGCCTTCCTTGAATGACCTTTTTGATCAGTTTGGACTAGATCACCTGTATTTTTCTTCTTTGATTGCAGTTTCTTCATATAGGAAAAACAGATTTTGTAGGGTACCAAATCCACCCTATGACTTTGTGAAACCCTAGGTGACCTAGTGGAAGGTTCCTTGGACTTGGCTTTTGGACTGAAACCTAGAATTTGGGATCATCAAGTGTAAGATAGAGTTTATGATAAACTGATGTATTGAAGATCCAAAATCCAATGTACTTGATTTATCTAAAGAGCCTACAGAGATAGTTTGAGACTATCAGTGTTTTGGAGTATTTTTGGAGACACAACAAAGTTGTTTGATTGGTGGGCTTAGGTAGCAGTGGGGGGTTTCTAGGCAAAACAAAACAGAGGATTTGGGACAAAGGTGAAAACATATAGACAGAAAGAGTGACGTAAGCCACTAATGGGTTTTTTAGGACTGGTAAGCAAAGAAAGACATTATGGAATGATGAAATAATGAAAAATTACCTTGAGGATAATGAAGGCAGTGAGATTTCTAGAACTCTCAATGTTTATGAACCTTGTTTCTAGAAATCTTGGGATAATCATTTAGTCATCAACAAACCTTGTTTATTGATGACTAACAGTGGCCCCACTTGGGGAGGGCAGCTCCTTTTCAGGAGGTGTCCAGAACTTCAGATCTCTGGCTTTATGGAAACCATTTCCTCGTCCATTGGGCATATTTTTACCTCTTTTCATTTGTTGATGTTTGCTTGAAGTTATGATCTCAACAATCTGAAAGACATAATTAACTCAACTTCATCTCTACCTACCCAACCTACTTTCCTATAATATTTTCTTCTTTAGGTGCATTTGGGCTAGCATCCTTGACATATTCTTGTTTTTGAAAGCAAAACAAACTATCTACTTCTACACTTATTCCTTCCAGGAGTTCAGATTATGCTAATGAACTCCTTTGATTCTCTGCCTATACTATTCAACTGTCAAGGTTAAATTGTTTGACAGGATTCATTCACGAAGCTATAAACATGAAATTTAAAGCATGGTTAAACTAGGATTAGACAATCTAAATTACCGTGGGTTTGTGGCATAAAAATAAGTTGCACACAAATGTTGTTTTTGTACAAAATAAGACTAGAAAGATCAGGGCTAGGATACATTGTTTGCTACTCATCCCTATTTTTCTCTTTGGTTCTGTTTTAAGCATGTGGAACCAGTATCTTTCTACCTAATCTATCTTTTGACAATTCAAGCTTGAATAATTTGACCCACTGTCTTTCACTAACTTATCAACAATAATTTAAAACATTTTTCAGCCATGATTAGGCTAGATGACTGAAACAAGACTTCTTTATGCACTAATAGTGGTATTAAAGCTTACCCACTTTTAGTAGTTCTATTTTTTGAGTATGGGGCTTTACCTCTTTTCAAATCTACCTATCTATCCTAATCTAATTTATACATGATATATAAATTCATTTGGTGAACTCTCTTTTCCAATACAACCAATCAAGTAGATGATTGCATGAGGGATCTTGGTTCAACTCTTTGAAGTTGCTGACAAAATTAAAAGGCCACTTCCACCTCACTTGTTTTGGGGCAGTAATGCTTAAAAAATTTCTCACACTTTGCAACAAACTATTCTTGGTAGAACACATTCCTTCTTTAGATTTCTCAAGGAAAACAACAAATGGATCTTGGAATAATACCTGATCTAGAGGATTTGAGACATAAGCTTCATTCATGACTACTCCTTCTTCCACTCGGTTATGCTTGGGACTCTTTTGGGAAATAAACTCCACCTCTTCCTCATGATCTTCTGAACTGGTAGATTCATCATATATGGCAATGTTATCCTCTAATAAACCTGATGTGTTTTGATAGAGTGAGTTGAGATCTTTGTGAAAACCACCACGTTGATGAGTAGGAGCATTCCTTGGCAACAAATCTTCTTGAGAAAGAAGTGCAACAACTTTCTTGTGATCATTAATTTCCATGCCTTCATCTGCAATTTTTAGTTCAAAGGAACTTGGTGGCTGCAAATCTGGATTTAAGGAGGATTCCATGTCGCAAATGATTTCCTCAACCATTTCAGGAGAAGGCTCCTCATTGACAACTTGCTCAAGAAGTTCCTCTCCTCCTCAACCTCAACATCAAAGATGAAAGATTGTTGATTTCCAATTATGTGAAAGTTATTTCTGATGGACTGAAGTGAAGTAGAGAAAAGAGTCAGAGACTCCTCACTTACTTTTAAACTTTCAAGGCTTTCCTCATCAGTGTCATAGGTGACCTGTATTGGCTACTTATTTTTTTTAAGATGATGATAGTGAACTTCATCCCACAAATCAACTGTTGATTACTCTGCAAGGTTAGTTTTTGTTTGGAGGACATCATCATCATACTGATCAAACTTTGTAAAATTATCAACATAAGTAACATCACCAATCAAACATATTGGATTTCCAATTTGTTCTTCTTTGAGTTGATCTACGGGTTCACTTTCTGATGTATGGTAGATAGGATTGGTAGGAGAATGAATAGAAATGTTTTGTTCACATAAAGGCTTAGAGGCTGGCTGCATGGACTGAAGTGAAGTAGAGCAAAGAGTCAGATACTCCTCACTTACTTCTAAACTTTCAAGGCTTTCCTCATCAGTGTCATAGGTGACCTGTATTGGCTGCTTACTTTTTTCAAGATGATGATAGTGAACTTCATCCCACAAATCAACTGTTGATTTCTCTGCAAGGTTAGTTTTTGTTTGGAGGACATCATCATCAGACTGATCAAACTTTGGAAAATTATCAACATAAGTAACATCACCAATCAAACATATTGGATTGTCAATTTATTCTTCTTTGATTTGATCTACGAGTTCACTTTCTGATGTATGGTAGATGGGATTGGTAGGAGAATGAATAGAAATGTTTTGTTCACATCAAGGCTTAGAGTTTGGCTGCATGTTTAGTATTTGATTTATTTCCTCTTCAGTTACAAGAGGAGGCGTTTTTCTCTTTCTTTGGATAGAAGTACAATAGTTCTCTCTCTCTTGTGAAGGCTGATTTTGAGGCTGAATGTTTTCTTGAGCATCACCTAGAAGAGATGGTGAATCATTACTTGTGCCTTCAGAGAGATTATGTGGGTTTCCTTCTATTTATTGATTGGGTTCTAACTCCTCTAGGTTTTCATGATAGCTATCTTGAGAATGAAATGCATGGAGTTCTTCTAATAAATATTCAGGATGCCAATTCCCTAAATCCTCATCAATGTTTACAAGGTGTTGTATGAAATCTTTAGATTGATCACAAAAATTTTCAGCTAATGATAAAGATGGAAAATATTCTTTATAACGTTCATAAAACACCTTGTGGAAATCTTTCAAGGAAAACAAGCTACCAAATTTTAGCCATTCATACCAATTTCTTGCCTTACCTTCTAATGTTTCCATAAACATTTTCATGAGGCAATCCTCATGCCATTCAACCTTTAACCTCCATATCTGTATATGAAATTTTATGAGATGTAACAAGGGGTCATCAACTTTTTCATCTTGAAATATATGTAGGTTTTTTATCCAATTATTTCAGGCATTTTGTGTGGGAATCTAGGGATATGATCTCTACTCATTGGAGCATATCTCCTTTGTATCCTTGGATCCATGTTTGTAAATCAGAAAGGGCCACTGAATCTTTTCAACCAATCTAGAGTTCTCTACTAGTGGAGTCTTTAGGTCTATTGAGAGTTGTGGAGTCGCCAGGTGGATGATTTCAACTTCGTTGTCCACCTTCAGCATGATTGGGATTGATATGGCTTTCATGAGTTACCTTATGCCCCATTTGGTCACTACTTTTTTGACCTTCAACATTAGCATCATCATTGTCTCCCTCACTGTTTTCTATACTATCACTTTGGCCTTCAAATGAATCATTACCTTCTTCACTTGTTTCACTTTGGCTCTGTCCTTCATTAAGGTCCTCTTCTTTGTCATTCCCTGCACTGTCACTTTGAGTTTCTTGGTCATTTAGAGGTTGATTTGTGTCATGACTGTCATGACTATTTCCTTCCTCATCACTCACTGTTTCTTCAATATCATTGTCTTCGTTCATTTCAGCACTGCTTGCACTATCATTGTGCTCAATGTCATGCTCATGTACCTTATTTTCTTGGTTGTCCTGGGAACTCTCTTACTGACTGTCATCCTCACCATTTCCTTCATTGTCCTCTATGTCTTCATCTTGTTCATCATCAACACCTTTTTCTGCACTTGGGAGTGACTTATTTGTGTCATCATTATCATTGTCTTGCTCCAAGTTTTCACTTTCTTTTCCTTCATGGTTGTCATGTTCATCTTCCTCTTCTTTTTCATCATTATCCTGCTCTTCTTCATTAGATTATGTTTCCGCCCTATTGTCTTCATCACTTCCATCACACTCACCTTGTTCCTTAGTGTTGTTGTCATCATCTTTATTTTCATTAAACCCTACCTCTGACCTACTATCTTTTTCCTCTCCACTGCCATCTGTTTTCTCCTCATTATTACTGCCATCTCCTTGTTCTTCATTTAACTCTGTATCTACCTCACTTTTTTCTTCCCTTTCAGTGTCATCTGCTTGTTCATCAGAGCTACTGCCACCTCCTTTTTCATCATTACCACTATCATCATCTTCACTTGATGCATCAGGAGAAGAGGAAAGAGGTAGGTTTTCTTGTGTAGAAGGAATAGGAGGAGGTGATGGAGGAGTCGAGGTAATTGAGTGTGAGGTGGAGGGGAAATTTTGTTGAATGAAGGCTTGGAGATTGCCAAATACATCATGTGAGATAAAAACTTCCCAAGGGATTCCCTGCTACTCCAGTTGGTGCAAAAAAATCATCTTAACCAAGGAGTGGTGAAAAAAGGCCCTTCATTTGGTGGGCATAACTCCTCTTCTTGACCACTGAAGCCAGTTTGTTAATTCTCCGATACAGATAGTATGGTAGGTTTAGCAATTTAACCCTGGTGAAGTGCATTAGTAGCCTTATGTGATATGAATAAACACTGGAATACCTCCCCTCACAAGTGAAGTACTTGATAATATGCCTCATCAGTAAGGCATATCTCTCTAGCAGGTGGGAGAAGGAGAAAACAGCCTTGTAGCCTTGTTGACAGCTAGGTTTGAGGAAGGGCTCATAGTAGCTCAAGTCCAATTTCTTCTGTTTAAACCATCTCTCACCAATATCTGGTATTCCTGTAGCTTTAGCAATGGATTCAGATGAGAGTTCAAAATTTACTCCTGCTAGGTTGACTTGGTGGTTTTGTAAGTTGAGGATGAACAACCTATTCAAATCTGAGTGGCTTTGGATCTGTTTAACCCTCTCACAGAATTGATAGCATCCAACATCTTGAAAATATGCAAGGATCATGGGAGAAGAGGTGATTTGTATGGTGTCTAAAGGCTCAAACCTATTAGCCCTTCCACCCTTGTGTTTTGGCTTGATAGGCCTTTGGCCTTCATCACTGTTGGTATTGATTTATTCCTCAGACATGGTGACTGGTCTAGAACAAAAATCTTTTTAGCTTTTTGAGAGCCTTTAGGTCTAGAGAGGGCAAATGAGTGATGTGAGGGAAAATTTTAGCAAATGAGGGCAAGATTAAGTAATCAAGGAGTGCGTCAGAGTTTAGAAGTAGGTTTCTTGTATTTGAGTGTCTTTAGGCTAATGACAACTTTTCACTTGGTATTTCCTTGCCCTAGAGGGTCAAAGGCTTGATTGGCATGAAAGTTAGGGTTTGGACAATATGTTAGGTTTTTGAACTTCTCCTTTGATTATGCATGCAAAAGAAAACTTGGAGGGGAAAGAAGACGGGCCACCAACCTTGTCTAACCCTTTGCGGAAACTTGGAGGAAAAAATTTTGATTTTGGGCACTTTTGGGCAAATGGGCCAAAAATCCATCTGTGCGTAGCGCCGGGTTGGGTTGGGCCGGTAAATGGGCCTGTCAGGCCCCATCGGAGCGCAGCACTAGTGTGAAATGGCGGGTAGTCAGGTCATTCTAAGCCTATGCACAACACCTTCACAGGTGCATAGCACCGCCCTCCTAGTGCGCAGTGCAGTGCAATTTAACACTACGGCTGCCTCGTCTGTGCGCAGCGCCAACGGCCAGGTGCATAGCGGCTCCGTCGGTGCGTAGAACCTGAATTTTTTTAACCAAAGTTGCAGAAAAACTTTAAAAACCTCTTCAACGGCTCTCCTTTCTTTTGCAATGACAAATGAGGTGGGGAAGAGGTCAAGGAGACCCTTCTAATCTTTTTGAAAAATAATTTCAAGAGCCAAAACCCACTTTCTAAAGTTTGTTTTCTATTTAATTTTTTACTGTCTTTTTTTGCTCTTTTTGGTCCTGTAGGTGGCAGTTTGACATAGAAAAATGGCTTTTTCCTTTGTTGGAGCATCTTCATGTTCTACTTTGTACTCACAAACCCTTCAACCAGCTCAAACTGTGCTCTTTACCCTCATTTGTAAACCTGAACCTTTTCATGATTCTTAACCCTTGTAAACAGCAGACATGTGATCATTTTTGGCATTTTTACCATTGGCTGACACTCTGTCATGTATCTCACTGTGAATCAGTGGAAAACATCTTAGTGTGAAAACCCTAGCAGCAAGCATAAATAGTAGTTTGGTCTTTAGATGTATCATCATCATTTGAAACATTTAGGTTTGTTTTGACCTCATCAATCTTCCTATAGGGAAATATTTTGGACAGTCCCATAGAAGTGTCATTCATGTTTAGCTATCTTTTGCAGAATATGCTTTTGATAAGGAAACCCTTGTTGGATTCTTTTCAGACCAATTAAATTTTTGTTCCTTTGATCAGTTTTCCAATGATAATTCTTAGGTGAGGGGAGGAGAGTAATTTAAACTATTTTTTTGTTTTTCCATTGGCCACTTATGTTCCTGCAAGTGCCTACACAACCTTTTTGCCTTTGATAACTGTCTGTTTGGAGTTTAACACCTCATTTTATCAACAATAAACCTATGCTTTTCATAACTACCTCCTAGGGAAATTTTAACTCGTGCTTGCTTTCCTTTTGATCTTTTTAAAGAGGCTTTTGACTATATTTTGAAAAGTAAAGCCCTTACACTTGATACTCTTTTTCATCTTTCTTCTTTTGGTGTAGTGAAGTATAGCTTATGTCTGCCTCCTTTGATAACTTTAAGACTTCTGATTTTACCCTTTGATGAGGTTGAATTAGTGCCTCTTTGCCAAACCCTAGAGGGCAGCTTGAAACCCTTTGAAGTCATCTGCTATTATGAAGGAGGCTCTTTGTCATCATTTGACCTGTTTTTCGTTCTTCCCGAACTCCTAGGTTTTAGGGTTGCTTAGAAAAAGGTAAATAGTGTTGTCTTCTAAGTTTTCTGAACTTCTCAAAATGCATTAGTTATTTCTAAAGAATATTCAATAGTGCACTGATGGAGTTGAGGTGACCCTTGTTTCTGTAGCCATTGGATTGATTTACTTGTTTGTCCAACACAGTCACAAACCTTGATTCTCCAAAACATAGGCCTTGTTGCCTTCTCTTTCCTGTTGATGGTCCATTTGTGATGATTATCCCATTACCTTACCTCTTTTTAGGTTGATGGCCATTTGATCCTTTTGCAAAATGTGAGCAAGGGGCAGTTGTCCCCCTGCAAGATTTGTGCTCTAGGCCAAAAAGCCTTCCTTGAATGACCTTTTTGATCCGTTTGGACTAGATCACCTGTCTTTTTATTCTTTGAATGCAGTTTTTTCATATAGGAAAAAAAGAGTTTGTAGGGTACCAAATCCACCCTATGACTTTTTGAAACCCTAGGTGACCTAGTGGAAGGTTCCTTGGACTTGGCTTTTGGACTGAAACCTATAATTTGGGATCATCAAGTGTAAGATATAGTTTATGATAAACTGATGTATTGAAGATCCAAAATCCAATGTAAATTTGATTTATCTAAAGAGCCTACAGAGATAGTTTGAGACTATCAGTGTTTTGAGTATTTTGAGAGACACAAAAAATTTGTTTGATTGGTGGGCTTAGGTAGTAGTGGGGGGTTTCTAGGCAAAACAAAACAGAGGATTTAGGCCAAAGGTGAAAGCATATAGACAAAAAGAGTGACGGAAGACACTAATGGGTTTTCTGGGACTCGTAAGCAAAGCAAGACATTATGGAATGATGAAATAATGAAAAATTATCTTGAGGACAATGAAGGGAGTGAGATTTATATAACTCACAATGTTTATGAACCTTGTTTCTATAAATATGGGGATAATCATTTAGTCATCAACAAAGGCAAAAAATTACTGATGACTAACAGATTTGTGGTGGTCTTTATACCTAGGCTTTAGGTAGGGTTCAAAGTAGCTCATGTCTAGGTTTGCCTGCTTGAACCAATTCTCACCCACACTTGGTATCCCAGTGGCATTGGCAATGGCATCTGCAGATAGCTCAAAGGTGACCCATGCAAGGTTAACTTTTTTATCATGCAAGTTAATGATAAATAGTCTAGTTAGCTCAGGGTGTTTTTGCACCTGTTGCACCCTTTCACAAAATTCATAGCAACCTACATGTTTGAAACATGAAACAGTAAAGGGAGATGCCATTAGCTCCCTTGAGTTGAGGGGTTAAAACCTATTTATCTTTCCTCCTTTGTGATCATGTCTCCTTGGCATTTGGGCCTTTCCTCCACTACCACTATATTCTGACATTGTAAACTCTGCCTTGGGAAACCCTAGGACTGTAAATGGAAATGAGATGAAGGGATGGTGATGAAAAAGGAAGATTTTCAAGTGAATGAGATGAGTGAGTGAGGGTATAGGTGTATGAGAATGAGTGAGAGGCTAAACAACTCAATGAAAACCCTCCAGCTGTTTAAATACCCTTTCTATCACTGACACTTTGTCTAGGAAGATGAAATGAGGTTCAAACAGTGATTTCAAGCTTTGAAATTTAGGGTTTCTCTTAGGGTTTGATTTGATTCATTAAGAAAACACCAAATAGCTTGAAAATGTGGTTAGGGCATCCACTTACCATTTTTCAGTGCCTTGGAGGACCTTGGAGGAAAACTGAAAGGTTTTTCAAGTAGTTTCAATGGTTGAATTACTTAGAAAGCCCTCCTGGCCAAGGGCGTAGCGCCAATGCTGAGGGTATATCGCTAAGGCTGAGTGCACAGTGCCTGTTCTAAGGGCACAACGCCAAAAAGAAACTGAACTGTGTGTGTCAGGCAAGAGCGCAGGATCTTCCCCAGCATGTAGCGCCTCCTTCCAGGTGCGCGCGCCTTCAGAAATTCAACGGAAGAAAAAGCCAGGGGCGCAGCGCCACTTCCCAGGTGCGCAGTGCCAAGCTAAGGACGCAGTGCCACTTCCAAGGCGTGCAGCACAAATCTGAGGGTACATCGCCACTTCCCAAGTGTGTAGCACCAAGCTAAGGGCGCAGCGCCACTTCCCAGGCATGCGGCGCCAAGATGAGGGCGCAGCGCCACAAAATATTTGCATGAATTTGCTTGGAAACTCAAAATTTCTTCTCTCCTTGACAATTCTAATGTTTTGCAAGGGCACAACGATTCATATGAAATATAAAATGACCTTTTATAGGCTTGGGAATTAAATTTAACTTTGAAAACCCACTTTCCAATGGCAAAAGTCCTTTTTCTTTTCTGACTAACTCTTTTACAATTTCTTGTCTTGCGGATGACTGAAATGATGAATTTGACCTTTCCTTTTCTCCTTGAGGCATAACAAGCTCATTTTTACATTTTAGGGTTAGAATACACATGGTGGCACCTTCAAAACTTTCTGTGGTTTCCATTAAAATACTCAACTTATCTTTTCACCTTGGCTAGTAGTTTGCTGGAGTTATGAAATTTGTTTTTATTTTGATCCTGGAGACTTTGACATGTTTATTTTGACATCTTTAAGATGATTACACACAAAAATACCTCCAAAAACCTCTTGTATTCCCATCTTGGAGCTCAACTCATCTTTTGCTCATTTAGGCATGGAAAGATCATTTTTTACAAGTTTGGGATCTGATCATACAGTGACATCTGTTAGTAATCTGTAATTTATTAGCAAGATTGGCATAGTCCAGTTACAAAAACAACATCATTTCAACCAACTTTGGGATTCTAGGATCTAGCCCTCCTGAATCCGGAGAGCGATCTCTCCAATATGTACAAAGATGGATTTGTCTTTGAAGTTTGGGGTAATGATATTAGGCTAGTTATGAAGGCCAAGGGTTTGTTTTGTTTTTTGGATGGTTGAGCATGATTACTGTTTGAGGCGTAAAGTCCTGAATGCAAAGAGTTTCAAAGGTGAGAAGTTGCAAGAAAATAGAACAGCTTTGGCTAAAAGATAGATATAACGCTGGTTTTTAGTCCATTGGGCTATGGAGTCATAACAGGGCTTTAATTGGGAAACAACATCAAGAGTGATCCAAGGGGCAAGTCATCTATACCACAAGATTATTTGAGATAGAGTGATGGGATGGAAACAATAAAGTGTTGAAGGGGTGGAAACTGATAATAATTTCACAAGGGATTTATAGTCAGTCCAAACAAGAAAATCCCTTTAAGTAACTGTTTAAAACCAACCAAGTGCAGGGCTAACCATTGACTTCTTGGGCAAGTTTGTATTAAAGCGGCTTAATTGAAAAACAATCCAGTAATCCACATAATTACCTTCAGAAAGTATGAAAACATATAAGGGGAACAAAATTCAACTTAAGATCAAATAAAGTACTTTTAAACCTAGTCTGATTTCAGTCAACACCAAGGGAAACTTTCAGAATCTGCTTTTGGAGAAAAAACTAGGACCAGGGCACACCATATCTTCCATAGTCATCTTTAATAAGCACAATAAGGAAAATAACTTTCAAGAACAATGCTTAAGGCAAACAGTAGGACGAGGGAACTCCAACATTCCTAACTTCTTAACTGTATTATATCATTCCTAACTGCTTAACTGTATTATATCATTCCCAACTCTATGCGTGTTGTTCTTTATCAGAGAAAAGTGAACAATATGACATACATAGAAGGAAAAAAATAACAAAGAAAGGGGCACCTCACCAGTGATATAGACCAGGATCCCAAGAAATAGCTTTTATATTGATGTCAAACCAATTACAGTCTTCAAGTCCAATATTTCAGTTCAGCAATCATCTTCACTATTCAGCCTAACTAATCTATCACAAGCAGAGCTCCAAGGGCCAATGAACACTATTTACAATCAGAAGTTTGAGCTCAAATGTATTTCAAAGTTCTGCAACCAACAGTTTCTCATCTTCTACTGAAGTATTTATAGAAGAATGAGGAGGTGAGACCTAACAAAAGATCTCTTAGGTCAATTAATACAGATTCAAGACTTCTCGGCCTTTTGAGGGGCTCGATGGAGAATTTTACAGGTGGAATACTATATTAATTGTTTTTACAATAAATATCAAAGCTCGATGAGAGCTTTTATTGACTTTGAGGCTCTGTGTAATGTTTGGAGTAACTCTGCAGATATTTTTGCATTGATCTCCTTGCAGAAGTAACTCCCTGGCTGCGCTGAGCCAAAATTTGATCTTCTTCAATAACTTCGGCCTCTGTTTGAATGGTTTGAGGCAACAGGTGGCTCTGTGGTAGCTGGGAGAAATTGATTAACCTCATATGTGGCAGTGGAGGTTTCCTATCTAATAGTCCTTTATGCTTTCTTCTTTAATTGTGTTTTAAATCAGGGATTAGGCTTTTGATAACAGTCTTAGCCGTAATCCCCGTAAAAATTGTCTTTATTCCCCTGTTCTGATATATTGGGGTCTTCAACACTGATATTCTTTAATTTTTCCCGATTCATGGTGTTGCGCTGGAGTGCAGGGTTACGCAGGGACGATATGGCATCAATGCCTCACGGATCATTGATGAGACGTGAAATTTACACCCTGCAATTGATTTCCTCTGATAAATCTAAAGTAAGAGGGTCGTCACCCTCTCTTTCGAATTTTCTTCAAACATAACGAAAAGATCATTAAACCCTGCAAAATACAAATAAAATGTTATAAAACCTTGCATATTAGGTCAACTGCATCGGAAGGCGTGTGGAGGAAGCAGGGCCATTGGATGGCATCATCCAACGGTCGAGATTGATCAAAGGGAGGTGGAAGAAGGATTAAATCTGAGCCATTGATCGCGCAGAGATTGACGGTCGGGAGCAGAGTTTGAAAGTCAAATGGAAAAATAGAGCAAATGGAATGAGGACCGTCGATCTGCAGATCATATCGACGACGGAGATTGATTTACCGCTGCGCCGGAGCTCGTTTAAACATCGGGCATCATAGATGAGTGATAACCGTTGGATGACCCGCTCCAGATCGGACGGCTCAGGGCAATATCACTGGGCGTCTGTGTCCGAATTATAACGCGCTATGGACGGCGGTTTTGTGAACAGTGGGCAAGCCACGTGTCAAGAAGTGTATGGAAACGCTGGCGATCAGGGGAAAACAACTTTTCGCCCAAAGGTGGTGCGATGGATACCACGCGGGTTTGGGAAACGATGCACGGCTGGCGGGGTCCACCGGGTTTGATAGGTTCCACACCGTTGGATCTGCAGATCAGATCGACGGTGGAAAATGCTCAGATTTCCGACCGGCGGAAAACCTTAGAGAAATAATAAAAACCAAAGTTTTGGAAAATAACTTAAGATTTTAATATTTCACGAGCGGAATACGCAAATAATAGGGTTAGGCGCCCGATTACGGGGCAGTTGGGCATATGGAGAATGATATGACCGGGGGTTTAAGGGGAGGTATCTTATTGCATCGCAAATATTTGCGATGAGCACTTTAGATAAAACCACAATTTTTGCGATTTTCGATTTGCGATGGATCGCATCGCAGATATTTGCGATGAGCACTTTAGATAAACCGCAATTTTTGTGATTTTCGATCTACGATGAGCGCCTCCAGAGTTAGCGCTTGGTTTTTTATGGCAAAGGCATATGTGGGGAAGTGGTTAGGACTTAGCCCAAAGGGGCTTAAGTCCATAGTAAAGACTTGTATTTTTTATGCATTTTTCATGGTTTTTAAATGGAATTTGATGGTTTCGGAATAGTTAAAAAATGGGTTTTTAACTATGGAAAAGTGATTTTCATAAATGGAAGACGAGGATCTATGAAAACAAGGAAGTTTTTATGGAGAAAAAGGGAAGCAAATGAAGGTTTGAAAAGGGGGAAAATGATGGTCTTTCAGCAGTCTTTTGTCATGAATCAGCGGAATTAATGGGAACAGCAATAAGGATTTTGGACAGAGGCATGAGGCCTCAAAATCCTTCAAGAGCCAACAATTTTTAGTGATAAAATTTGTTCCTTGGAGGCTCAAAAATTCTTAGCCACCTTTTGGTATAATCAAATATTATAGGTGGCTAACAACATCTTCAAAATCCTCTTTGCATCCATCATGGAGTCCAACTCATCATTTCACCTTCTCTGGCCACTTTCCCAAAACCCTAGGTGTCTGTATTACTTTAAAAAAATCATCAGTGTTGTCTTCTAAGTTATCTATAGCCCTTTCAAGTTCATTCACTTATGTCCTATTCACCTCACCCTTTTCAATATTTCTTCATTATCTTCTGACAGACTTTCTTCATGTTTGGCCTTGTGTACCTTCTCCATGTAATTTTTGCAATTGATCACTATTTTGGCACTCTGTTGGACCATCAAGTGCATAAACCCTAATTACCTACAAGACCAAGTGTTTCCCCTTCTCCTTGCTGCAAGTTTTTTTCATTTAGGAGCAGATCACCTACCTTATCAGTACTCTCTACTGATAGACCTTTCAACACTCCTGCAGAAGTGCCAAAGTTTTTCCATTTTCCTCGTGCAAACTCTGAACTGAAGGGATAGTCTTCTTTGGAAATCCTTTAGGTCCTTCATGAATAACCATGTTTTGACATTCTATTATATCTAAGCCAGTTTCTAGCAAAGGAAAAGCAGTGTCTGAAACATCCAATAGTGACCTTGCAACATGTGAAACCCTAATGACCTAGTGGGATGGTCCTTTGACCTGATTTTGACTGGAATTTGACTTGGAGGTTTCTTAAGTGAAAACAGAGTATTTTTCAAAGTGCTATATTGAAGATCCAAAATCCAATGTACTTGATTTATCTAAAGAGCCTACAGAGATAGTTTTGAGGCCATCAATGCTTGAGGGACCTGGGGAACATGGGAAAAAGTTAGCTATAGGAACCCTAGAGGGAAAGTGGAGTTATGGACAAGGGAAGAATAAGGCAAGGAGGCTATAGGCAGGGAAGGAGGTTGAAGATGATAAGTAAAAGCTAATAAGTATTTTCTAGGAGTGACAGGGTGACCATGAAATGGCAAACGGGTAGAATAGTGAACAAGTTTCTATAAGGATAATGAAGGCCGTGAGATTTCTGAAACTCACAATATTCAAGGAAGGTTGTTTTCAGAAATCTAGAACCAATCTATAGTCATCTACACATAGTGAAAAATAATGATGACTAACACCAGTCACCAGCTTCCTTGCTTCTAGAAGGGTTTTGTAATGAAGGTGTCCAAACCTTCGGTGCCATAGTTTAGTCTGTCAGTTAGTATCACATGTCATTGCTTCCAGTGGACTTCCTCCAACCTGGTAGAGTGTATCAACTCTAAACCCAATCATTATAGCTTCCTTAAAAATCTTCTTCCATATACGCACCTTCTCATCAATGAATTCCACGTTGAAACCTTTCTCCTCCATGGCTGAAATAGACACAAGGTTCTTCTTCAAATCAGGTACATATAGTACATCTTGCAAGTGGAGGACTTGACCTTGAGACAAGTGGAGGGTCACAATCCCTATCCCTTTCATGGGATATGAGGCATTATCTCCAAGGATAATTTGTAGATTAGTATCCTTCTCAACCATATCAGAAAGTTCTTCCTTGAACCCAATGATATGCCTTGAGGCACCACTATCTAACAACCAAACATCCATAGTTTCGGGTGGAGATCCAGCAGAGAGGGTAGATAAAATAATGAATTCATTTCCTTTATCAACAAAATTTGATTCCTCATACCTGGAATTTCTCGACCTTTTAAAAGGTTTCCTTTTTCCGTCGGAGGAAGCCTTCCTCTTCCCCTTGAACTTGTTGTTCCTTGATTGCCATTCCTTCGGTTCTTTTTGTTGTCATCATCATCAGGATAATCCTTCTTGAAAGGGAATTCTCTAGCATAGTGACCTGGCTTGTGACAAGTGTAACATTTTCCTTTATTTCCTTGGGCCCCTGATCTTCCTTTGTTCATTGGACCACCAAAGTTCTTCTTCTTAGCACGAGCAGTGAAGGCAACATTTCCTTCATTTTCATATTCCTTCATCCTTGTCTCTTCTTGTATGCATCTTGATAGTACTTCATCAAAGTTAAGTATGACATTATTATTGAGAATGGTAGTGTTGAATACATGCCATTCAAATGAGAGACCTCCAAGTGCGGTGAGAACCATCTCTCGATCAACTATTGTCTCCCCAATAGCCATAATATTATTCCTTATTTCGGTCAGTTTCAGAAAATATGATTGAATAGACTCATCCCTGCATTTCTTCAGATTATTTAATTGGTTCTTGAAGAATAGGACTTGATTCACATTGTTGGTCATGAACATGTTGACCAACTTATCATACATATATTTGGATGTGCCCAGCTCGGAGATGTAGGCAACTAGACTCTTATGAATAGAGTCCCTGATCATCAGCTTTGTTTTGATTTCCCATTTCTTGTACTTTGATTTGGTTGCAAAAGCTGCAGTGGATGGAGGCTCTTGGATTTTACCCTGCACATAGTCCATGATTTCTTGATCTTCCAACATAAGATCCAATGTCATCTTCCAGGCATGGAAGTCTTCATTCCTATTCAATTTGTCATCAACTTTAAAGCCATTGTATTTTGAGGAACACATCCTCTTCTTCAGTGATTGCTACAAACTAGGGCTTTGTTTTCACCTCAGCTCTGATTCCATGTAAATTTTTGTAGATGTTCTATGCTTGATGCAAATTTACTTTTTATCAACAATATCAGTCAGCAATCACATAAACAAGAAAGTAAAATGCAGATAGAACATACCAGTAGATCGACAAAAGACAAGCCAAAGATATATATGTGTGTTGGTGCGTTACAATGGTCAGTAGGATGCTTAAGCCAACAAAGTCTCAATACGGTCAGCCAACTACAAGTGTCACACAACCCTCTATGATAGCCAGATCATTCAACCCCAAAAGTCAACAAAAGTCAACATTGTCAATCAACGGTCAATGTAAACAGCAGCAGCAGCAAGGTCAACGCATCCAAGTCAACGTCAACGTCCAGCCTCAAGAATCATACCAAAAAATTCGGATTGAGGAAATCAAAAGATTGGGAGAGTTTCAGGTCAATTTGACCATGCGTTGACCAAATTCAACCCTGGTCAATGCTGCAGTAGAAACCCTAGGCCAAAAAATAGAATTTTCTCCTTGCTGAAATTTCCCACATGTGAAGAGAAGAGCCTCCAAGGTGACGAACCAATCAGATGATGAGAGAAAAATGTGGGAGGATGTGATGAGTGAGACCTGCAACGTTGACCAATTTATATCCATCAATGAGGGTGTGTGACACAACTGTTGGGGCACCAAACCTTCAGGTCGACCTGCACATATTTTGAATATTTTCAAAATAAATGTTTTGTTCATTTGATCGAGATGATATTTAGATCGATCTTGCACCTTTCCGAAAGAGGAGTCCAATAAAAGTATTGGCATCTTCATATGAGCATCACGACATGGAGTTTGGGCCTAGTTCCAAAATTAACACAATGCTATCAAAGGATTAGGAGAATTCCAAAAATCCTTGATCGTACAGAAAGTGTTGATATCGCTTCCTTTTAGATTTGATGCCAAGGTAATTGCCATAGAAGAAACCAGGGATTTCACCAAAATGAAAATGGATGAACTACATATCACCCTCATAGCATATGAAATGAGAATCAATACAAAATATGGACAACCAAACAGAGAAGAAACCTTTAAAGCCTCAAAGAAGACAAGGAACAAAGATGATGGGGTAAAAGGAAGACCAGGTGATGACTCAGATGAAGAAGAAACAAATTTCGTAAGGAAGCTCAAAAGGGGAGTTGAAAGATAAGGTAAGTTACCCTTTAAATGTTTCAATTATGGTAAAATGGGACACTATGTTAAGAGATGTCCTTTTGAAAAAAGAAAAAAAATCTACAAGAAAAAGATTCTTTACTCCAAAGAGCATAGTAGTTCTTCATATGAAAGTAATGGGGAAGAAGTTGATGTAAGAGAAGTTATCTTCATAAATCGAGAAACCCACAATGACAACCATAAAACTTTTGAAACAAATGATATTGATTCTAAGAACATTTAATAAACAACATAATTAAGTTTGAAGTTGAATAAACAAGTATGGAACTAAAAACTTTTTGGGGAATCAAATATGATTCAAAAATTGAACAGTGAGATGAAGAGAATCTTGAAGAAATTTTGAAATATGTTGAAGAAGAAAATATCAAGCTTAGAAATAAAAACAGAGAACTGAAAGGCCAACTGAAAAGGTGTGAAGAAGAGAAGCATCAGTTTGAATAAGCGATTAAATAAAGCCAAATATTATGAGGAATTGAAAGCATAATTGGATCACACAATAAAGGAGTTGATGTTGACAACAAAAAAGTTGAATCATTACTTGAAATTTGAAAGAAGTACTAAGAGATTAAATGAAATGATCAGCAAACAAAGACCATGTTAAAATTGGACAACTAGGTCCAAACTCCATGTTGTGATGCTCATATGAAGATACCGATATTTTTATTGGATTCCTCTTTCGGAGAGGTGTAAGATCCATATAAAATTTATCTAAATCTGATGAGCAGAACATTTATTTTGAATTTATTATTTATAATAAATTATATGTGCAGTCGGCCTTAAGGTTTTACACCCCCGGCGGATGTGTCACACACCTCAATGATGTATATAAATACGATCAAAGTTGGAGAGCATTTTCCACACTCACTCATCACACATCTTCTTCTCTTCTGCGATTTGAGTACGAGCTCCTTGGAGGATGAATTCAGCTCACACGTGGGAAAAAGGATGAGTTTTTACGGCCAAGAAGAAGGAGCGCATATTGCTGCTGACTAGGGTTTCCAAGGAAGTTTGACCAGCGTTGAATTTGGTCAACACATGGTCCAAAGAGGCTGAAATTTATTGGGAGACTTCGATTTTTGGGAGCCGTACACATTGGCACAAGAACCGAGAGTCAAAAGGTTGACATGGTTGGAGCTCGCATTGACTTTTATGTTGCTGCATACTGCGTTGACTTTTGCGGGACACCATTGACTTTTAAGGTTGACTTGTGTTGACTTGGTGATTGATTTGAGGATTATTTGTGACACATTCGCAGGTTGGGCTGATCAAGGAGACTTTCTTTGGTTGAAGCATCCCTGTTGACCGCCGTAATGCACCATCACATTTTTCACCCAATTTTACGGCTTTTGTCTTCCATAGATCCATTTGGTATGTTCTATCGGCATTTTACTTAATCGTTTGGGTGATTGCTATAATAAAAAGTAAAGTTGCATCAAGCATAGAACATCTACAAAAATTTACATGGTATCGGAGGGCCGAGGTGAAGACAAGCCCTAACTTTAGCAATCACCATGCTAAGAAAATGGGTTCCACAAGTTATGAATTCAAGGAGAATGACAAGGCGGTGGAAGGGATGACTTCCATGCTTGGAAGATGATATTAGATCTCAGAATTGGAAGACCATGATCTCATGGACCATGTCTTGGGCAGAGATACAAGAACTTCCATCCAATGCTACTGCTCATCGCTAAAACCAAGTATAAGAAGGGGAGATCAAAGCAAAGTGATGATCGGGAATCCCATTCATAAAAAGCTCGGTGGCCTACATCTACGAGTTGGGAACATCTAAAGAGATATATGATAAATTGATCCTAATGTTCAAGGTAAACAATGTAAACCAAGTGCTATTCTTCAAGAATCAATTGAAGAATCTAAAGAAAAGGCGAGGATCGGTGCGATCCAAAACATACTTTCCGAAATTGACCGAGATCGGGGAACAATCTGTGGCTATTGGGGAGACAATAGCCGATCGTGAGATGGTACTCACCGCACTTGGAGGACTCCCATATGAATGACAAGTATTCAACACTACCATTCTCAATAATAGTACAATTCCTAACTTTGACGAGCTACTGTCCATATGCATGCAAGAAGAGACAAGAATGAAGGAATATGAAAATGACAGAAATGCTGCCTATGCTGCTCAATCTAGAAAGAAGAACGGCTGGTGGTCCTAAGAACAAAGGGAAGAGCTAGGGACCAAGGAAAAGAAGGGCAAGTGTTTCACTTGTCATAGGGCCTGGTCACTATGCTATAGAATTTCCTTTCAAGAAGGATTCTCCAGATAGTGATGACAACAACAACAACGGAGGAATGGAAATCAAAGAAACAACGAGGTCCAAAGGAAAGAGGAAGGCTCCTACGATGGAAACAATCAACCTTTCAAAAGGTCTAGAAACTCCATGTATGAGGAGTCAAATGTTGTTGATAAAAGAAATGAATACATTCTTGCATCTTGCCCTACGTATGTTGCATCCCCGCGACACTATGGATGTCGGGGCGATGGGATAGTGGTGCCTCGAAGACACATCAACGGGTTCAAGGAAGCACTCTCTAACATGGTTGAGAAGGATACTAATTTCGAAAATTATCCTTGGAGATAATGCCACATATCCCGTGAGAGGGATAGGGACGTGTGACCCTCCACTTGTCTCAAGGACAAGTGCTACATTTGCGAGGATGTACTCTATGTACCAAAATTGAAGAATAACCTTGTGTACTATATCGAGCGATTGAAGACAAAGGGCTTCAATGTGGCATTCATTGATGGAAAAGTGTGCATGTGGGAAGAAGAACCTCAAGGAAGCTATCGTGATTGGTTTTAGAGTTGGAACACTCTACCGAGTTGAAGGAAGTCCACTAGGAGCTATGACATGTGATACTATGCGACAAGGCGGAACTATGGCACCGAAGGTTTGGACACCTTCATTACAAGGCACCCTTCACGAAGCAAGGAAGGTGGTGACGGAGATGCCCGACTTTGGAAATAATCATGAAGGTGTATGTAAGGGTTGTGCCGAGAAAAGCATACAAAGGGGACCTTTTCCCCTCCAAGTGCCACAAAGACATCACGATATTTTGCTATCTGGTCCATTAAGATCTATCGTACAGTATGCTGCAGTGACATCCCCTGGGAGGATGTTCTTACTATATGACATTTATTGCATTGACTTCTCCCGCAAGACTTGGATTTACTTCTGAAGAAGAAGGATGAGGCTTTCATGTGGTTCCATACCTTCAAAGCCTTGGTGGAGAATATGACGAGGAAAGAAGATAAAGATTTTGAGGACCAACAGTAGCCTTGAATATGGGTCAAATGAGTTCAAGGACTTTTGCAGAGAAGTTGGCATTAAGAGGGAGACTACTACGCCTATACTCCTAAGCGAGAATGGTGTTCTTGAACACAAGACGGGGACTATTGTGGAAGCTTCTCGTGCCATGCTATGTGACCCGGGGTCTACAAGAGTTTACGTAGAGAAGTCTGCAAATACGTTGTATACATTCAAAAACCGATGCCCTCATTCCACTCTAGACTCCAAAACTCCCGAAGAGGTTTTCAACGTAAGAAACACGATGTCTCACATTTTAGAATTTTTTGGATGTCACTGTTTATTTTCATGTGCCAAAAGAAAAAGAGAAGTAAGCTAGATGCTTCAGGAAGAAAGGAATGTTTGTGGGCTACGAGAGAAACCTCTAAGGCCTATAGGGTCTATGTACCTAGTCAAAGGGGAAGTAAATATATGCCATGATGTCACTTTTGATGAAGATGCTTCCCACGAAGAAAGTAGTAGATCTTCCAAGATCTGAGGAAAATCATGAAGCAAGGCTCGGAAATCAAGAAGAAGCTGCAGGGATGAGACAATGCCCGATGTTGAAGGACCAATGGACCCTATCGATCCATCTCCTTCAACCGGGAAAGAGACCATCATGGCTCGGGGACACCCTCGAAGATGCTAAGGGACATCTTGCCCCTTCAAGGGGGACATTCAGCGAAAGTAAGAAGCAGTGTAGATACCAAGGGTATGCGGGCTGCCCATGAGTACTATAGTACCATCTAAACACTTGGATCTTTTGAGGAAGCCGTAAAGCATCAAGTCTGGAAGGATGCTATGCACGAAGAATATGAGTCCATAATGAAGAATGATGTCACGGGATGTGGTTAGAAATTTGAAGGACAAATCGGTGTCACTGTGAAGTAATACACGATCAAGCATGGTGCGATGGAGGATCTTTGAAAAGTTCAAGGCAAGATTTGTTGTAGTGGCTTCTCTCAAAAAAGGAAGGAATGGGTCATGTTAATGTGTTGCACCTGTGGCACGATATGCCACCATTCGATCAATCATAGCCCTTGCTGGTACGCAAGGATGGAGTCTTCATCAGATGGATGTCAAGACCGCTTTTCTACATGGTGCAATAAAAGAAGAGGTGTATGTAGAACAACCTCTGGGATTTGAAGTTTAGGATCGAGACACTCATGTCTGCAGGTTGAAGAAATCCCTCTATGGGTTAAAGCAAGCACCCAGAGCTTGGTACGAGAGGATGGATAGTTACTTGATGAAGCTGGGCTTCACTCGAAGTAATGCTGATCCAAACCTTTACTTCAAGGTTGTGCAGGGGAAGCCTCTCATTCTAGTGTTGTATGTGGATGACCTCTTCCTGACAGGTGCTGACCCTCTCATTCATCAATGTAAGAGGGAGCTCGCTGTTGAGTTCGAGATGAAGGACCTAGGACTGATGCACTACTTCCTAGGCCTGGAGGTCTGGCAGAGACCTGGAGAGATTTTCCTTTCTCAAGGAAAATACATTGTGAAACTTCTAGAGAGATTTGGTATGGTGGACTGCAAGACCGTGTCAACACCGATGGAACTCAACTTCAAGAAGTTGAGTGGCAGCGCTGCTGGGCCCATCTTGGCCAATCCTACTGAGTATCGTCAACTCGTAGGAGCTTTGATGTTCTCAGTGAACACCCGTCCAGATATATGTTTTGCAGTGAACAATTTGAGTCAACAGATGGTTGAGCCTCATCATTTTCACTAGGTTGGTGCCAAGAATCTTCTGAGATATCTTCGGGGCACGATAAACCATGGGTTGAGATACACTGCCGGGAGTGTGACACTCCGTGGATATACTGATGCCGATTGGGCTGGTAGTGTGGTGGATCGTAAGAGCACATCGGGATGCTGCTTCAATCTTGGTTCTGCTTCAATCTCATGGATGAGCAGGAAGCAGAAGTCGGTGGCTTTGAGCACCGCTGAGGCCGAATACATTGTAGCAAGTATGGCCTGTTGTGAAGCAGTTTGGTTGCGAAAGCTCTTTAGTGAGCTGTTTGGACATGTGCTAGATACCACTGTGATACTCTGTGATAACCAGAGTGGGATTCGTATGACCGAGAATCCTGTGTTCCACGACCGATCCAAGCATATTGATATCAGGTACCACTTTATCCGCTTCAATCTTGGTTCTTCTTCGATTTCATGGATGAGCAGGAAGCAGAAGTCGGTGGCTTTGAGCACCGCTGAGACCGAATACATTGCAGCAAGTATGGCCTGTTGTGAAGCAGTTTGATTGCGAAAGCTCTTTAGTGAGTTGTTTGGACATGTGCTAGATACCACCGTGATACTCTGTGATAATCAGAGTGGGATTCGCATGACTGAGAATCCTGTGTTCCACGACCGATCCAAGCATATTGATATCAGGTACCACTTTATCCGGGATATGGTACAGCGAGGCGCCGTAAGGCTCGATCATATAGGAACTGATGAGCGGGTCGCGGATATTCTCACTAAGCCCCTGGGGAAGGTCAAGTTCCTAACCTTCCGTGAGAATCTTGGTATCGTGGAACGACCCTATGATGTGGGTCCCGTTGGACGATGAGCTCTGGGAGCTCTGGGGGGCTTTGGGGACAGCTTCTCGAAGCTATGAGCAACCACAAGGCTAGGCTTGCCAAACCTTGTTGGTATGCTTGGACCCCACCGTTGTGATTTTGAGTTGGTTCACCTCTCATTTTCTGTGCCCCGTATGCATCCTACCCATTGAGTTCAGGGCTCATGGGAAGTACCTCTCATTTGGCCAATGAGGTGGGAAAAGCTAGAGACTATTAGCAAAGACTGATGGACGCATCAGAGATTGCCGTACTCTCTATCTAGGATGGCACGGTCCAACCATTTGATCTGGGATCAAGTTTAGTGAGGTCTGGGACCTCTGCCTGACTTCGGGTCAGATGAACCAACTTTGGGTTGGTTGGATACTCTTCATGAGTTTGATAGAGGTTTTGAACCTCTGGACTGATTATGTCAGTCAGGGGATGATGTCTTTGTGACTGACCCACTTCTGTTCTGAAATAAAGAGGCCAGCAAAGCAAGTTACGGCGGGATGACGCACGATGTTTGATTGCACTGATGGATAGAGTTCTCCCTAGTTGAGAGGGAGTGTTAAAATTGAACAACTAGGTCCAAACTCCATATTGTGATGCTCAGATGAAGATACCGATATTTTTATTGGATTCCTCTTTCGGAGAGGTGTAAGATCCATATAAAATTTATCTTAATCCGATGAGCAGAACATTTATTTTGAATTTATTATTTATAATAAATTATATGTGCAGGTCGGTCTTAAGGTTTTGCACCTCCAGCAGATGTGTCACACACCTCAATGATGGATATAAATATAGTCAAAGTTGGAGAGCATTTCACTCATCTCATCTCATCACATCTTCTTCTCTTCTCTGATTTAGTACGAGCTTCTTGGAGGACGAATTCAGCTCACACATGGGAAAAAGGACAAGCTACTACAGCCAAGAAGAAGGACGCAGTTTGCTGCAGCTAGGGTTTCCTATGAAGTTTGACCAACGTTGACTTTGGTCAACGCATGGTCCAAAGAGGCCCAAAATTTGTGGAGACTTCGATTTTAGTAGGCCGTACACTTTGGCACAAGAACCGAGGTCAAAAGGTTGACCGAAGTTGGAGCTGCGTTGACTTTTATGTTGCTGCCCTGCGTTGACTTTTCTGGACAGCGTTGACTTTTCTGGAGTTGACTTGAGTTGACTGGGTGACTGATTTGAGGATTGTTGTGACACATTCTGGGTTGGCTGATCAAGGAGACTTTGCTGGTTGAAGCATCCTGTTGACCGCCGTAACGCACCATCACATTTTTCCTGTTTTTGGTTTGTCTTCCATAGATCCACTGGTATGTTCTATCAGCATTTTACTTAACTGTTTGGGTGATTGCTGTAATAAAAGTAAAGTTGCATCAAGCATAGAACATCTACAAAAATTTACAGACCACCTATTAATAAGATGGGACTTGGCTATGACAACGGTTTAAAAATAGAAATCATATATAAAGCATATACAAAACCGCTAGTAAGGGAATATGGAAGGAAATTCTAGAAGTTATGCCAATGCTTTGATAGGTGGAAACAACAAACAAAAAGTAGTTGAAGAGCAATACGAACATGTCACCACTAGTTGGAATAGAAGAACAGAATTCAAGAAAATTGAGCCACCAAGAAGGTTCATTCCTACCAAGTATATTTTTTTGGTTATTGTTATTCTTGAAGAAACTTTGGACATAAAGCAATTCATTGTAAAATAAATGCAAGAAACAATTATACAAGAAACAAAAATTATGGATATACAAAGGACGGTCATAGACCTGGAAATTCTCAGTGATTTGTTAACCAATATTACAATCCATTTGATCCACTAATGGATCGAGACATTGTATGATACAAATGCAATGATCTTTTTCAGAGGGCACAAGATTGAAAAATATTAAAATAAGATGTTGTTATCATAAATAAAGAGAAACCCACCACAAAATGAGAAAAGAAAAGGACGAAATATTGCAGACTAGTGTTGCTTGCTAAAAATAAAGAATATGAAAGGCACATAGATAATGGGTGCTCGACACACATGATTGGGGACCAAAACAAATTTATCAGTTTGGAGAAAAAAAAAGTGTTAGTGTTTCATTTGGAAATGACTCCTCTGTCAAGATATTTGGAAAGGGTGTCGTAAGCCTTGGAAGTGAAAATGTAAAAGCATCAAATGTTATACAGGTTGAAAATTTGAAGCATAATCTCATTAGTGTTAGTAAAATATGTGATTAGGGATCAAATATCATGTTTGATTCTCGAAGATGCGAAATCAAAGAATAAAACTCAGGTAAATTTGTTGCAATAACGATAAAAAAGATCAAATAACATATAAATCCTAGACAAAAAGGGGAAATAATATTGAAGCCACGCAAAAGAAATTCAAGGATAACAAGGAAAGGATAAGAAGATAAAAAAGAAAGGGGAAGTAATATTGAGCACCATAAGTTCAGAAGGACCAACCACAAAGAGAAGAATCACCCTTTTCCACTGACATCAAAAGGGGAGTGAAATACCAAAGGAATGGAGACAGGGGGAGCATGATCACAAGGGAAGTATATTGGTTTCCATCAATGGAAAAGGGGAATATTGTTGAAAGAAGTTGGCATTGATGTCAAAGGTTGTCCAAGAAAAGGAGAAATGATTTTTGGATTTTTGATGCCCCATTTGGATACCCTATCTTTGAATGCATGTTTACTCCATTTACCTAGATCGAATGGAAGAATAGCATATATGGTTGGAAATTTTATTTTGATAACTTTCAAACGATATATGGCACTCCCTCAAACTAATCACGGTTGAGGATAAATGATTTTTTTAATATTCACAATAAATTCTACTAGTTACACAAGCCAATCCAACTAATGGAAAATTCAGCCCAATCTAAAGCCTAAATGCACTATAAATAGGCACGAGAGGGAGCATTTTAACTTATTTGCTCAAGAAAAATTGTATATGTTCAAGAAAGCACAAAAAATAAGGGTTTCTAACGTTCATAGCTCATGATCCAGAAGTCTAAGAAGAGTTGATTTGAAGTGATTTTCTTGGGGAACATAGTCCAATGTTTTGAAAATAGTAGCGAGAAAGGTCCTTTGACTTGTGCCCTTCGTCAAAGAGACCACAACCACTTTTTCCCTAACATGCACAAGTTTCTAGAATTTAGGGTGAGGTCCTATAAATTATGACAGTTCATAAGTAGTTTGATTGATGTGTTGGAGTGGGATGTTCAGTTTGTTGTCTCTTGGTGCGAGTTAGTTTTGGAAATTGACAGGTGAAGAGTCTCAGTTCTAAATTGAGACTAGATGAGTTACAAGAGTCAATTTGACTCAGTTAACTCATCAATCACTAGTTTGACTTCCAAAAATAAAACTTTCCAGATTTTGCCTCTTCGATTTGCTTATAAGGAGGACGAAGGCACTCATTGTATCATTATTTTGTGAGCACGAGTTGGTGAGACAAGGAAATAGAGAGCACAAGTTTGTGTCCAGAAAAATGTGTGTGGGAACGGAGCACTAAGGAGAAACTTGTGCTCAATTCATAGTGGAGAATTTCCTTGGGTTTGTGCAAGGAAATAGGGAAGCAAGATCAGGGTTCTTGCAAGGTGTTTTAGCTTAATACAAGCAAGGAGAATAGGACTATTTTTTTATTGAAACAAGGTTGTCTTGTGAGAGATCTATTTCTCAAAATTATATCAATAAAATTATCAAACAAACAAAGGATTTTCCAAGTTGGGTTCCATAGAAAATATCGTGTCTTTTAAATTGTGTGACTATCTTTATTTTTGTTCCTATTCCACTTTAAACAAGTAGAGAAATTATGTCTAAATGAAAAGAAACCAGTTTTCAGATTGTTCATTAGAACAGTTGAAAAAATTCATCGATTTTGTACATGGTATTAGAGCATGAATAAACACATTCATCACAAGTGTGAAGTCATCAAAGGAACGATATCTGATCTGAAGTAGTTGCACCCACTATAGGAGTCTTTTCAAGATGAGGAGAACAAGTTGTTTTCGGTTCTTTCTGTGCATGAAGAAGGTCAAGATTAGGGCAGTTGAAAGCAGACGTTGAGGGAAAAAATTTGCATATTCTTGGGTGCCAATTCTCACAAAGAATTGGTCGTAGGTTTTGTGCAATTTTTGGGAAGAGGTCAAGCTCTTGTAGCCTATTTTTGGAGGGTCGTAATGTCTAACTAGGATCTAGAACATGGGTTGAGTAAGTCTCAAGGTCAGCATAAAAGTAGGGCTAGGTAGAAGAGCGGATTGGGAGTTTTAAAGATGGATTGAAGGCTGAGTAGGAGGGTTGTAGCAACTGCTACAGGTATACTTAACCAGGGTCGTAATTCAAAAAAGCTAGCGCACAAGCCGAGGTGTTTCAGAGAGGAAATAAGTCTTCTTTCAACACGTATGTATGTCCTTCTGTGTTAATTGTTTTCTAGGTTGATGGTGTCCAGTTCAAGATAGGTTTGGTGGCAGTTTAAGAGAAGATTGGAGGGTTGCTAGTAGGTGTCTATTGAGCCCTAAGTTCAGTGCTTGTGAAGGACTACAAGACTAATAAGAGAGGTAGAATTATTGGAGATCTCTCCAGGAAGCAAGATGGTGTTCCAAGGGTTGAGATTAGACCATTGTTTAGAGGGAGCATCGAACGTCATTACATGGAAAGGGACGATCATGATAGTTATGGAGGATCATGGGATTGTAGAGTTCGTCAAGAACACTAAACTACTACCACAAGATCACCAACATTAGACCTAGCATACTAAGAATAATATCAAGGAAAGGAGGATTATTCTAGAAGGGGTCAGAGATCATATATTTCCTCATATCCATGAGAAGAAGGCAGCTTATGAGATGTTCAAAAATATTTTAGAACTATATTAGATTTGCAGTGATACCAAGAAGATTTATCTTAAGGAGAAGTTGAGTGTTTTAATGAGTAAGGATGAGTCCATCGTCACATATTTTTCAAGGTTCACTTAGGTACAAGATGAACCAAGTGGTGTGGGTGTGATTGTAACTGATCATGACCTTGTGAGTTTTGTCTTACTTGGACTTCACAAGTCTTGGTATGGCTTCCAGGATTTGTCAGTGGAAGAGAGAATGTTATGCAACTAGTTCACAAGGAAACACGCATATATGTGTTTCTTTAGAAAACAATGTGCATATACACGATTGTGTAAACTGGAAAACGTGTATAAAAAGGGCAGTAAAGAAAAAATTAAAAATTCAGGTCTAATCCAAAAGATTAGAACTTTTTCCTAGATTGATAATGAATCAAATAAGTTGGCAAAGTGATCAAACCAAAAATAAAGCCCAGATCCAGAGTGAAACAAACCAAACTAGGAATTACAAGAATGTAATCCCCAGTAGAGTCGTCAATTATGTTACGGGATGATGTACCCTAGGGTCTGGGTTGGAAACCCCAATAGAGAAAGAATCATAAAGCAACAAGAAGCATACAAATTTACAGTCCTAATGCTTAAACTAGTAAAATGGGAAAATGGGTAGTACCCGTAGGTCCTACGTTTGAAGGGGATCCCACGGGATTCAAACCCTCTGATTCTTCTAGTGCTCCAAAACCTGCAACTCCCTCAAGAAAAGCACATATACTAGTAATAACTGAAAGCATGTTCAAGATGTTAGTGTTAGATCATATAAACATATAAGCATAAAAAGATGAAATCATTCATACTAGGATCACCTGTATAAAGCATTAAGATCATGAACATCAAGAACGAGACAGAGCTTCTTTATTGATGAATGCAGAGAAGTGTGGAGAAATACCACCTGATTCAGCCACGGCTCCAAGCAAAGTCGTCCTCTGGATCCATCCATCCAAGCCTCAACAATCTTCTTCCAAAATCATACACATGGATGTCATATAAGAGGGAGAACATCTCTGTGAGGGAAACAAGGGTTTCCACAATCTGGGAGTGCAGGAGGCACAAGGATAAATCAGACTTGATCAGGGACTAAATAAATATAATATCAATAAATATATCTCTCCTCCCTTTAGGCCTTCCCATGAGGTGTATTTATACCACCCCAAAATAGTTGTTTCAGTTGGGATACAGTTAGGCCATAGGTTACTGTAGGTAGGTTTCCGGTCTAACCCGTAAACCCCGCCCAGAAAATAGGTAATTTTATATTTTTTTAATATTTAAAATTATATACGCTGGTTGGGTATAGATGAACCCACGTTTGCACACACTTTTGAGAGGGAAGAGTCGCGTATGGAATTCAAAATAATGTTTTTTAGATAAAGGACCAAGTCTGAATGAAAAGGGTTGCCCAAGGCCATAACTCAGATCATCAAGTATACAGAGGTGGAAAATGATGCTATAACACATAGTACTTTGGGATAATTTATTATCCTTCTTAACTTTCTTGAGGGACAATTGTTTGTATGGTTGTAGTAGTAAAAATACCTAGTCACCTATATCAAAACTTCTTTTGTTGAGATGTTGATATGTATGTTGTTTCATTTGATTTTGCGCCAAAGTTAGGTTATCCTTTAGGAGTTGGATAACTTGTTTTTATGCTTGATGTGATCTTCCACTGCTTGAAACTTATAATTTTCTCTTAAAGATGATGTGATGGACGGTGGATGATATCCATAGAGTGCCATAAATGGGGTCATTTTTGCTGCAGTGTGGAAGGAAGTATTATACCACCATTCAGCCAGAGGTACTCACTTGACCCATTGTGTTTTATCCTTCCAAACATTTGTTCACTATCTCAGTTTTCCAATCAGATTAAGGATGATAAGATGAGCTATGAGCTAGTTGAGTACCCAGACAAGAAAATAATTTCGTCCAAAAATTTTCAGTGAAAATTGGATTTATGTCGCTTACAACAATCTTTGGGTTTCCATGTAGCTTTTGAATTATTTCCATAAAAGCAGTAGCAACTTTATTGGCTTTAAATGGATGAGATAATGCACAAAAGTGTGCATACTTGGTAAGCTTATCAACTACCACCATGATGACACTCTTTCCTTCGGACTTGGGTAAACTTGTGATAAAATCCATTGAAACCTCCTCCCAACATTGACTTGGAATGGATAAAGGTTGTAGCAGACCCGAGGTCTTAATTGTCTCAACTTTGTTTTGTTGGCATATCAAACATTCTGCCACAAACTTTTGAATATCAATTTTAAGGTCATCCCAAAAAAAAAAAATCTTGACCTTGTAGTAAGTTTTTAAAAATATCAAGTGTCCTCCTAAGGGAGAGGTGTGCAATTCCAAAAGAACATTTTTTTTAAGTTGGGAATTCTTACTAATAATAAGCGATCTTTGTACCATAATGAATCATTTTTCCAGATAAATGTATTAGATGTACTGAGATCTTGCTGTAACTTTTGAATGAGTGTCTACACTTTTTCGTCATTCTTCCACTCCTCCCTTGCTTCGGTTATCCAATCTCGTTGGATAATAGAAATGGCACAAAGCAATGTTTCCACGTCCTCATCCTTTCTTGAGAGTGCATCTGCAGCAACATTTAGCTCCCCTTTTTTTGTAGATAGTCTTTGTTCCAAAAATTATTTAATACTATCATGATCTGGTTTTACCTTAAAGTGTTTTCCCATTCAGTAAGGTCGCCATTTTTTTAGTGCATGTAGTATTGCCAAAATCTCCTTCTCATAAATAGTTTTATGTAAATACTTTCCTTTGATTGGACGACTTTCAAAAGAAATGGGTCTTCCTTCTTGCATTAAAACAACACCGATTCCATTTCCTGAGGCATCACATTCCAAAATAAAGGCTTTTTTGAAGTCTGGCGTAGCTAAGATCGGTGCTTGAAACATTGTCTCTTTAAGATGTTCAAAGGCCTTAGTGCTTATGGAGTCCAAGAAAACGCATCTTTCTTCAATAATGTTGTTAGAGGTGATGTTATTCTCCCATAATTCTAAACAAACTTGCGATAATACCATGTTAACCCGAGAAATCCTCGCAAATGCTTTAGGGTTGTGGGGATTTTCCATTCCTTAACGGCTTTAATTTTGTTAGGGTCTGCCTTAACACGCTCATTGGATACAATATGACCCAGATATTCCACCTCTTGTACTCCAAAGAAACATTTGGAGGTTTTGCATATAATTGTTTCCCCTCCAATAGTTTGAGCACCCTATCAACATGTTGAACATGATCCTTCCAAGACTTGTTGTAGATTAGTATATCATCAAAAAATACTAACACAACATTTCTAAGGAAGGGTTTGAAAATGGAATTCATCAACCCTTGAAATGTAGAAGGTGCATTGGTAAGGCCAAAAGGCATGACCAAAAATTCATATGACCCTCATGAGTTCTAATTTTTTTTCGGAATGTCTTCAGTCTTCATTCTAATTTGATGATAACCTGAATGAAAATCCAACTTAGTGAAGTAAATTGTTCCATGTAATTCGTCCAATAACTCATTAATGACCGGAATGGGAAATTTATCTTTAATAGTGAGCTTTTTGAGCTCCCTATAATCTAGACACATGCGCCATGATCCATCCTTCATGTGCACCACTACTACTAGAGAAGAGAAAGAACTTTGACTAGGTTTAATTATACCAACCTCTAGCATTTTTGCAATCATATGTTCAATTTCTCTCTTTTGGGCATATGGATATCTGTATGGTCTGATGTTTAGAGGAACACTTCCTGAAATAAGATGAATATCATGATCATGATCATGAATAAGTGGGAGGCCTTTGGGAGTCTCAAACACCTTGGAATGATTGTCCAAGTCATTTTGGAGATCTGGAGAAAAAGAGGATTTCAATGTTTGGACCTGTAGTGAGCATAATTTTGCAATTACACCTCATTGTTCTTTCTTCAAAAAATTTGTCATGAAACTAGAACTAATTATCCTTCCCAGTTTCCTTGTGATGCCTCGTTATTCAACTTCCTTTCCTTCCCAAATAAATTCAAGAAAAATTCTTGAAAATTTAAAGCTATAGTCCCCAAAGATTGTAACCATTGGACTCTTAATACAACATCAGCACCACCCATTGGAATAAAAAGCATTGGAATATTCAATGCATATTCCCCCATGGTTAGCTTTATATTATGGCACTTTCCAGAGAAATTTATAGTTCCTCCATTTGCAACCATCACTTGACATTCTGGTGTTGGATATAGGAAGCAATTCAATTCCTTGGCTATCTTAAAATGAATAAAATTATGTGTACTACCCGAATCAATCAGCGCTATTACCTTCTTTTTTTCTTGATATATCCTTCTATCTTAATAGTTTGAGGAGTGGTAATTCCTGCCAATGCATTACAAGATATGGTTTGATTCATTTATTCCTTCTTTGGGTTGGTTGCTAGTGTATATCCTCCTCGTTTGATGTTTCTTGTTCATTTTTTTCTCCTATTCACAATCTATGTAAAATAATTTCTTCTCAACGCACTTATGACCTTTAATGTATTTTTTATCACAACTATAACATAGCCATTTTCCTCATTTTTCCTCCAATTGTTGTGGTGTCAACCTTGTAGGTTGTGGATGGATAGGAGCGGCAATATTTCCATCTTTATAGTTGTGATTGGTAGACTTCCTTGTTGCCATAATTTTTCTTTCAACTTTTCTTGCCACCTTGAATGTATTTTCCAATGAACCAGGTTCCTAAAGGTTAACCTCATGTTGGATGTTATCATTTAAAGTCCCTATGAAGACATCAATCCTAGGTTCCTCTGGAATATTATTTACCCTTATATTCAATTTTTGGAAGTCCTCAATGTGCTCCATCATTGAACCCTTTTGTTTGAGATTTATCAATTGGCTAAAGGTGTTTCTCTTTGTATCCTCATAATGTGATATCATTTCCTCCGTAAAATTTGACCAAATGCGAGTGGTTTACGAAAAAAAAATCCATTGGTACCATATAAATTGATTTTGTTCTAAATATAAAGTTGTAATTCATACCTTTTGTGTGTGTTGCACATTATGGAGCTCAAAATATTGCTCCATTTTTAGTATCCATGTTATCTGATCTTTGCCATCAAACTTCCGCATATCGATCTCTGGAATATGGTGGGTCTTAAATCCAACATTAGATTCTATGAAATCATGATTAAAATTTCCTTTTGTTCTCATCATGAGTTTCATCTACTACCATTTTGCCATTAGGAATCATTTCTTGTAGCAACTTTGTCAAACCTTCCTTCAAAACTTCCATGTCAGCATTCATCTTTTCTTCTATACCATCGATCTTACCTTCCATGCCATCTATTCCATTCTTCAAACTATCCATCTTAGCTTCCATGCCTTTCTTCAAACCATCCATCTTAGCTTCAATTTAATTTTTGGTTACTATTTGTGAGAGCAAAATTTGTTCCACTTGGTCTCGTAATTTTGATATATCATGTTGCACTTCTTCCTCTTCATGCGTCATAGTAGAGCTTTCTAAGGGCTTAATCGATGTGGAATTATTTTTGTAAGGAATTATATAACCCAGTATTGATATCAATGCTTCAATATGCCATTTGGAATCACTTCAAATTGATTTTTTTAAACAAAAGTTATACAATTTTTTTATAAAAAAACACACAAATTTCTTTCTTTTTAAGAGCTCGATTTGAAATTGATGTATCTCTGTGATTTCGAATCCCCAAGATTTAAACTTTGGTCTTGTATTAGCCCTATGAGTCTTCTTTCTAATGCCACGAGTCATACCTAATTTGGATTCTTCAAGGCAAAGTTATGCCTGATCTCCCACAATGACCTAAATATGGATTGGTTCAGTGGAGTCAACTTGTACGATGTGCCACGTGTCATTTTTTTCGACCTTAGGCCCTGAAATTGATACACAAGAAACTACAATCCGTGCACTTTCGACCGATTTTAGAGAATTCCAATCTACTGTCGGAAACGAAAGTTATGACGATTTTCCCTCGGTCACTTGTTTGAGATGAAATTTTGGAGCCTGCAAAAATCTTAACTTCCACAGATCATATCTCCAAAAATATTGTGAACCAAGGTTTGAAATTTTTCAAGACGTTCATCACGATTTCACCTCCACGTGGTAAAAAATTCATCTTTTGAAGCCTTGTAGAAAAAAAAATATAGTGAAAATGCCAAGATGACCTGTTTGAAGAAGCAAAACCCTAGAATCCCAAGCTCTGATACCAAATGTTATGCAACCAATTCACAAAATAGAAGAAAAGATAGATTGACGACTTAGAAATCAGCCTCTTCGAGAGGGGAACCTCCTTTACATTACATAAATGAACAATTGTTAGATGATTCAAATGATAAAATCCTACTTTCTATATATAGGAGTCTTAAGGGGTCCAAATATTATCAGAGCCTACATAACAATAGTAATGTAAGGGCACAACAATAACAATAAGGGGGTTACACTAACAATACTAATAAGGGGATACACTAGTATTATAGGGACCTAACAGAGAACATTCCTAGTTAGGAAAGATTATGGACTAACTGCATCCAGGAGAAGATCTGAAGAAGAACCCGATATGGTAGATCAGCAAATATCGAGGATGAGGAGAATTTTCTCTTGCATTCAAGGCCAAGGGAAAGAAAATCAAAGGGAAGGTCGAGTCTAGTTAGAAGGGTGAGCTGAAGAAGGATCTAAGTAAGATCAAGTGCTTCCATTGCCATGAGTTTGGACATTATGCTACTAAGTATCCTAAGCAAAAGAAAGAGTCCAGTAAGGATCATGTAGCTGCATCAGTAGAGGTAGATGAATTTTCTAACCAATTCGAGAAATAATTCTCATTGATAGCTTGCATGGCAAGCTCAGCAGACAGCAGTGTATGGTATATTGATTCAGGAGCTTCCTTCCACACGACCGAGAACAAGAAGAATTTCAACCACTTGAAGGAGAAGGAAATGCAGTTTCAAATTGAGCTAGGAGATGATGCCATGTATGCAGCTAGAGGAGTTGGTATTGTCAGTTTTTAGAGGGAGTTAGGTAATCCTCTTCATCTCGGAGATGTTCTCTATGTTCCAGGATTGAGGAAGAATCTTGTTTCGATAGCTACCCTTGAGGACAAGGGATATGATATCATCTCCAGTGGAGGTAAGGCGTACCTCTATCACTTAGCTTCTGGATGTAAGAAGCAAATAGGTGTGAGGGTGAAGAATTTCTACAATTTGCGGGTATTGACAAATGCATCCTTAGAGCAGCAAGGCAGGGTGAGATTAGAGTAGATAAGTTGTGGTTGAGCGAGAGCAGGATAGAGCTCTCAAGATGGAGCCTCATCCAATACCTTGGCTTGAGTCTAAGCTAGTTGGAAATTAGGCCTGTTGTCGCCCAAACTGTACATGAAATATGCGACAACACTCAAGGGTAGGGGTTGTCACTCTGATCCATATCCTCTTCGTTCTAGTTGTCTCCCTACAACAAGCTATGGGGTGTAGTCCCTATGAAATGTGAAGATAAGAAACTTGTTGGCAACCAACAAGTCTGAGAGACACAACGAAATGGCCTAACAACTTGGTTAAATTAACAAGTTAAATGATTTGATTGGATTAGCATGGAAGACCAGTGCCTTAAATGGAGTCAATTACTTGCTAAATCAAATTGTTTACCAAGTCATCGAATGAACAGTGGTTGCTTAAAGGATACTTCACTATCCTAAATGAAATGAAAATCCTAAGATCTAGGTGAGATGCAAAATCTTGGTTTATTTTAAGTTAAATGTCTATCTAAGTGTATCCTTCTTCTCAATTGTTTTGAAGCTAGTCTATAGAGTAGGTCGTGAGAGAGAAACGGAGGGTAAGCAAGCTATGACTTGATTAATGATCCCTCCCCTTGGGTTCTAACCACCCAATGCCTCCAGCGTTGTAGATATTGTGGCTCTAACGACTATAAAGTCATTGTGTTAACCACAAGAGAGGTTTTAGACACCTCAAGCTATATGAGAAAGTCAGATCTATCTTTCTATCGACCAAGCTTATGATTGGAAGTTAATTATTTAATGCAAGAGGCTAGTCATAAGATGCAAATGCAAGATGTCAGTGAACTTTCTTAAGGTGAGATTATTTAATTTCTTAATTACTTAGAGACAAGATACAATGATTTGCAATTTAAAACAATGAAGTACTTAAACAATTGAAAATCTTCACCATAACAGAAAGTGCACAAATTAAATGGTGTCGGGAAATTTTGTTAATATCACCAATAGAAAATTGCTTGAAGAGATAGACAAGATCAAAGCTCAAACAATTAGATACAATTCTTCAAGATGTTAACAATGGAAAATCAATATACAAAAGAGAGATTTAGATATTTTATCACAATTTTGATTAAACTTGATTAAGGTGCTTTAAGAGTGACTTAGATTATAAATCCACAAGAGCCGTATCTACTTATCCCATGACAATTATAGCAATGATAAACAAGAGCATTAATCACAATGTTACTTAGAACACTTAGTCAATCTCATTAGAAAATTATCAAATCAATTAGAGCACTTATGTGTGTTGATGCAAGAGTGCTAATAGATGCCAATGATGCAAAAATGCAATATGGATGAGCCAAGAGGCATATGATTGAAGCAATAAGAAAATAACCCAATTGTTCAATTAAACAATTATCCAAGATCCACACGATACAAGGAACAAGAGCTAGGTGAAATTTAGATGATCTTCAACACTTTTTCCACCACTATAATATTTATATCAGACCTTTATGCAGTATATTTCAGACCTCAAATTTTTATTACATTCTTTAGAAATGATTAAATATGTCAAAAAATATAAGCCCAATGAGTGCAAGTGACAATATAGTGATGAAATATGATTACCAACGAGTTATTATGACATTGTTATGAAATTTAATCACTGGTGTATTGTTTTTATGTGGTTGTAGAAAACATATCATATCTGAAATAAATCAAATAGTCCACAAGAAACTCACTTATATGAACTTAAATTGACTTAGGTTTACTTCTCAATGCATTAGGTAGATTATTAATGAATTTAGGATTATTAGAAATGTGTTAGGCCTTTAAATACACTATTGTCACAAAATACTTCAGAAAATAAAATTTGGACAATGATGAAACAAGAGGGTTAGAGAGAAAACCTATAGGCCTTAAGTCCTTGTAGATGGCTAATGAGGCTTCCAATGGACTTGAGAACCTGCAACCACCACGTTAGCTCTAAAAAATGTTCCAAAACCAAATGTTAGAGATAAAAAATCAAATCAATGACTAAATAATAGTTGAATGGGGACTAGGATGGGAGGCTAGGGCTATGAAACCCCAACACAGCTAGAAAGGAAAAATGAAGGGTTAGAAGGGTCAAACAAGGGCAAAGATGAAGGGAAAATGGGAAAACAAGGCCACAAATAGGGAAAATAAGCTCTCTATGTTGAAGAATGTAACTAGGTTTGGTTTTCATATTTGTATTTGATTCATTATGGAATATATGTATAAAAAGAATGAAGAAAAAATCATTAGTATTACAATGACTTATTAAAGCATGGGTTCCATACTTAGGTCATCATTATATATGTCAAATTCCCCATTGAGGGCTTCTAGGATTTATATTGAGTCATTGTACATTGTATAAGACCCTTCTTGGGCTTTTGAATCATGTAAAAAGAATTATTTTTGAGTCAAATATGTAATTTGTCACCTCCACACCAAGTCAGCCCTAGCCTGGTGAATTTGGACTACAAAGGAGTAGTTTGACCCACAAGAAGGCTATATATACAAGTGTAGTTTGATCTATTAGCTCACCAACTCAACAAGTTTGATATACACAAGAAGCAGTGCAAAAAAAGTGTGAAGTGCAAAGAGGAGAATTGCAAGATCGAAGCTTTTGCCTATATATCTCTCTCTTTCCTACGAATTTACTGGGCAATTGCAGGATCAAAGTGTTGCAGTTGCAGGGATCAAAATTCTATAGTTGCAGGGTCGAAGTTGCAGGGGGTCAAAGTCTTGTTGCTGCATAGATCAAAATGTTGTTGCATCAAGGTCTAGATCGAAGCTGCTGGAAGGAAGGGTTGACTTGGTGGTTGGAGGAAGTATGTGTCTAGGTTGAAGAGTCTTGGAGTATCTCGTGAAAAATATTGAAGGAAGAGGTTTGACTGGGTTTTCCCCTAGATAGGGGTTTTTCCTTAGCTTAGTGCCTATATATTTTGTATCTTTTTTTCGTGATCTTCATACACACATAATTTGGTAATTTTTTTATGAAAGATAATATAACAAAGAAGTAAAAGAAGCCAGCATAATTCACCAGTCATTATCAAGAAAGTGGAATCAAAACCCTGATTGTACTAGCATTGATTTTCCAACATGGTATCGGAGCTAAGGTCAAGGAAGATTGGAGATCACTCTGTTGGCTCGAAAGAAATGGTTACTCCCTCTATGATAAGATACATGAAAATGAGATTCAATATTACAGGAAGTTGGATCAAAAGGATCTCCTACTACTTATTCAACAAGGTCAAAAGCCAAGGATTCTTTGCTACACTTACAGGTTCACTCAATGATGACAACGCATGGATTATTGATAGTGGAGCATCAAGGCACATGACAGGGTAAAGTAAACAACTTCACCCTCTATCAAATTAACCATCTTTTCATGCAGTGGAGTTGGGAGACAAAAAAAGTTATGGTGTTAGAGGCATGGGATCAACTTCTATGAAGCTAGAAAATGGAGCAAAGCTACATCTCAACAATATACTATATGTTCCAGATTTGAAAAAGAATTTAATTTCAATTTCTTTCTTAGAAGATAAAGGGTATAGAGTTGCTTTTGTTGATGGAAAGGTTTTGGTTTGGGAAAAAGATTCAAGTATCAATAAAGCTAGGGTTATTGTGGTTCGTGAAGGAAGTCTATATAGAGTCATAACACCATCTCCTCAAGCCCTAGTTCATATGGAAATCAATCCCATTGAACTATGGCATAGAAGATATGGACATGTACACTATAAGGTCATTCCCTCTCTCAATCAACTAGTAAATGGCATCCCCAATATCAAAGAAGATCATGAAGGAGTTTGCAAGGGGTGTGCTTTAGGAAAGAATACAAGGAAACCATTTACAAATAGTGAAACAAGGTCTACAGAAATATTAGACCTCATTCATTCATATGTGTGTGGGCCTATGTCTAATAAATCACTTGGAGGTCATATTTATTATGTGGTATCCATTGATGATCACTCTAGAAAGACATGGCTCTACCTTCTCAAGAAAAAGGATGAAGTATTTGATAAATTCAAGAAGTTCAGATCTGAAGTGGAGACCCTAATCGAAGGAAGAATAAATACATTAAGATGTGACAATGGTGGGGAATACACTTCTAAAGAATTAATGGCATATCTTAAAGAAGCAGGAATCAAGAGGGAGTTCATTGTTCCCTGCTATCCCGAAAAAAATGGAGTGGTCGAAAGGAAAATAGGAAAATTGAAGAAGGCATACGAACAATGATCTTTGATCAATACTTACCAAAATTTCTATGGGGAGAAGCAGCAATGACATCAGTATATATACAAAATAGAAGTCCTCATAGAATTCTTGAGAATATGACACCTGAGGAAGCATTCACAGGAAAGAAGCCAAGTGTGGACCATCTCCAAATCTTTGGGTATCCTGCATATATCCACGTTCCAAAGGACAAACTAAAGAAGCTAAATTCTACAAGCATTAAAAGGATCTTCGTTGGCTACAGCCTTTATTCAAAGGCATATAGAATCTACATGAAGGACGGAAGACATATTGAAGTAAGCACGGATGTTATATTTGATGAAAATCATGCCTACAAAGGATCCAAAGATATTCCTATTGATTCCAATGACGAAGACATACCAACATTCAAAGAAGAAGAACACCACAACAATCCTACTAGTATTCAAGAATAATAAGAAGGACCAAGTGAGCCTATTCAACTTGTGATCATACTGAACACAAGGAAGAGGTTAAATTAGTTAAAAGCTAATCTTGAAGATGTTGAAGGACATGGAGCCGCGAAAGGAACCTTTAGAGAAAGAAAAAGACCAAAAAGATATTTTGGATATGCTGCATACATGAAAAAAATAATAGAATATTAACCAACTACATTTGAAGAAGTTGCTCATCAAGAAGTATGGAAGAAGGTTATGTAGGAAGAATATCAATCCATCATGAAGAATGGTGTTTGGTAAATCATTCCTAGACCTAGTGAAAAATCAGTTGTCACTTCTAAATGGATCTACAAGATCAAACATGTTGTTGATGGAAGCATAGACAAGTACAAAGCTAGATTCGTTACAAGGGGTTTCTCTAAAAAGGAGGGCATAAATTATCAAGAAACCTTTGCACATATTGCAAGATAAACTACTATAAGATCTTTTGTTTCATTAGTTGCTACAATCGGATGGAATATCAATCAAATGGATGTAAAAACAACATTTATGAATGGGACCATCGATGAAAAAATATACATTGAACAACCTGAAGGCTTTGAAGTAAATAGATTTGTAGACTCAAGAAGGCCCTATATGGTTTGAAGCAAGACCCTAAGGCATGGTATGTAAGAATGGATGCATACCTTCTAAGAATTGTGTTCATTAAGAGTTGTGTTGATCCAAACCTCCATTTCAAAGTTGTGGATATTGAGCCAGTCATTATTCTACTATATGGGGATGATCTATTCATTATAGGTGTGGAGTGAAGGATACAAGAATGCAAAAATGTGTTGGCAGTCGAGTTTGATATGAAGGATCTGGGACTAATGCATTATTACCTAGGTCTGGAAGTATGGCAGAAACTTGGGGAGATATATTTCGAGCAAGGAAAATATATAATCAAGTTGTTGCAAAAATTCGGGACGATGGATTCCAAGCCCATGACTAATCCCATGATCACCTATCGCAAGAAGTTGACAAGCTCTGACTCAAGTCTCGTAGATCCTACCTCCTATTGTAATTTCGTGGTTTCTCTGATGCATATGGTAAACACTAGGTCAGATATATGTTTTGTTGTGAAAATTCTTAATCAATTTCAGTTGGAGCCTCTTCATGATCACTGGATAGCTGCCAAGAATATATTGATATATTTTCGTGGCACTATACATCACTACCTAAAGTATGATAGCAAGGAATTCAAGCTGGAAAGTTTCATAGATTCTGATTGGGGTGGCAGTGAGAGCGATGGAAGAAGCACTACAGGTGAATGCTTTAGTTTGGATTCTGCTATGATATCATGGATGAGTAAAAAGAAAGATCCAGGTGCTTTGAGTAGTGTTGAAACAGAGTATGTGGTTGCATGTGAAATGGGAAAGGAGTATATATGGTTGAGGAAACTTCTGACATATTTGTTTGAGAAATTTCTAGGTCCTATTGTGATAAATTGTGACAATCAAAGTTGCATCAAGCTGTCTAAATATATTGTACTCCATGCTAGGATGACGCATATCAAAAAAAAAAATCCACTACATTAGGAGCTTGGTGCAAGATGGTATCGTGAAGCTACAGTATGTGTCGGCCGACAATCAGGTAGTTGATTACTAGCTAAGTATCTTCCTAATAACAAGTTTGAATATCTTAGAAGCATGCTTGGTTTAGTTTCTATTGTTGATCTTGTTGATGATGATAAAATTTTGGAAGAGATTTGTTGAGGCTTTGTGTGTGATACACATTTCCTGGGAAGACATATGGCTGACACTATGTATTGATGTCTGGTTCCCATTAGGGAGGGTGGTGTTGGTCATAGAGCTTTGACCTTGTATTACGCACTTGGATCACTGGGTTGATGGTTAGCAAGTAAGCCTGATGGTACCTAGAGTGGTTGAAAGCTTTAGTCCATCTTAGTCCTACCCAAATAGATTGTCCTGGTCAAGAATCTATTCCATAGCATTGCGGTGTCTAAACTCTTCATGCTATTTTGGAGATCTTCCTTGTACTTGTATATGTCATTATGAATACCTCCCTAGTTAAGAGGGAATGTTGAAGAATGTAACTAGGGTCGGTCTTCATATTTGTATTTGAGTCAAGCAATATATTTATAAAAAGAATGAAGAAGAAAAATTATTTTTATTACAATGAATTATTAAAACATGGGTTTCATGCGTGGGTCCCCATTGAGGACTTCTAGGATTTATATTTAGTCATTAGAGTCATTGGACATTTTATGAGACCCTTCTTGGGTTTTTAAATCATGTAAAAAGAATTATTTTTTAGTCAAATATGTAATTTGTCACCTCCACACCAAGTTGGCCCTTTCTAGATGAATTTGGCCTACAAAGGAGCAATTCGACCCACAAAAAGGCTATATATACAAGTGCAGTTCGATCTATTTCCTCACCAACTCAACAAATTCGATATACACAAGAAGCAGTGCAGAAAAAGTGTGAAGTGCAAGGAGGAGAAGCATAATTGCAGGATCGAAGTCTTTGGGATATTTATCTCTCTTTCCTATGAATTTACTGGGCAATTGCAGGATCGAAGTGTTGTAGTTGCAAGGATCGAAATTCTGCAGTTGCAGGGTCAAAGTGGCAAGGGTTCGAAGTGTTGTTGCTGCATATATCAAAATTTTGCTATATCAAGATCGAAGGACTAGATCAAAGTTGCTGGAAGGAAGGATTGACTTGGTGGTTGGAGGAAGTCTGTGTCTAGGTTGAAGAGTCTTGGATTATATCGTGAAAACTATTGAAGGAAGTGGTTTGACTGGGTTTTCCCCTAGATAGGAGTTTTTCCCTGGCTAAGTGCCTATATCTTGTGTCTCTTGTTTTTGTGATCTTCATACACACATAATTTGGTAATTTCTTGATGAAATATAATATAACAAATAAGTAAAAGAAGCCAACATAATTCACAAGTAATTATCAAGAAAGAGGAATCAAAACCCTAATTGTACTAGCATTGATTTCTCAACACTCTAGGGCTGACGTAAAGCCCAATACGGCTTACAAGGGGCAATATATGGCCACTTAGGGGTTGACAGCTAAGGAATGAGCCATTTTAGGGTCGTGGCTAAGGGTTTCAAGGGGGGTCGAGGGGCTTAAGAGGCTCCCCAAGCCCACGGCAAGGGGAAAGGAAGGAGGTCGAGGCCTTTTTAGGCATGCAGCTAGCCAAAACAATGAGTTCAAGGCCATAGAAGAGCCTCTAAGGGTTGTGACCAAGGGAAAAAGGGGGATGAAGGCCCTAGGAGTCCACTAGGCCTCACAGCTAGGCCAAAATGGAGGATGGCTAGGCCTTAGGGCCTTAAAAAAAAATTCAAACCCCTACAAACACAAAAATTTGCCACCAATCACTGCAAAATGTTTGACGACTTCCTTTCTTAGGTTGGGCGTTGAGCTTGGAGGAACCTGGGAGGCTAGATCTTGTTGAGAATTCAACAAGGCAACCTTTGATTCAAATTCTCTTCTCAATAACTACTTTTGTTAATCCTTAGCTCATTTATCTTTAATCATTGATATACATAAAACAGCTATTGAATCAAAAAGAACACAGACACAAAATATAGACTATATGCCAAGGTCAAAAACCCGCAAACATCTTCTTATAGATTATTCACTAGACGAAGACCAAGACCCCTTACTAATGAACGCTGAGATTTTCTCCAAAACCACTTGTCATTAATTATTTCTCTTCACAGAGAAACTCAGTCTCTGTTTTGTGCTTTCACAAATATTGATTGTAACCTTAATGCAGAGCAACAACGCGTTGGAAATGTTGTCATTGATGGCAAAGGAGATGGAAAAGGAGACAAAATAGAAGCAGAGAGATAGCAAAAGAATACTGTTGAAAGGAAAAGAGAGAAAAAGAGGTAGAGTAGTAGCAGAGAGGGTCGAGTAGCAGAGACAGGATGCAGAGAATACAGAGAAACTGTAGAGAGGGTCGAGCAGCAGAGACAAAATATGCAAAGAATACAAAGAAACTGTAGAGAGGGTCGAGCAGCAGAGACAGAATATGGAGAGAATAGAGAGAAAATGTAGAGAGGGTCGAGCAGCAGAGACAGGATGCAGAGAATACATAGAAACGGTCCTGCACTGACAGGCACTGCCTGTGTAAAAATTTTATTGGTGTTTGGAAGCGCAGTGGTGACGAAGCAAGGATGAACAGATGAGAAGGAGCGAGCGAAGAATAACTAAAGAATTGAATGAAAACGAAGTTAAAGAGGCGAATGGAAATACTGTTCAAATACCGGCAATGGTTTTCTGAAACCAATACAACCCATATCGTGTTGCTTTTTGTCCGGAGCGAAACCACTTCTAAAAAACGCGATCCAGTATAAACTTGCCACGTTAACCGCCCAAAACTGCTCATATCGCGTTCTTTTGGAACGCTAATATCCTGTCGTGGAAATTACGCGATATCATTGAGGGTCGTCCGATCTGGAGGCTGGTAGATCAAACGACAATCGCGCAATGAGTTGCTCGGGAGATAAGTCAAGGTATGGCCCATCTGTTTTATGATGAAAACCGCTCATTTAACAAGTCTTGATGTGTGGGGCCGTGGTGATGCATTAAAAATGTTGCGTTGGTAGTGAGTTTTAATGTAAGTGGGTTTTATTATAATGTCACAACAGAGGCTGAAATATATGATGCGCGATGTATAAAGATATGGAACAATTTTGTGGGCCCGAAAATGATTATGTATGTTATCACTTGGCTAATTCAAAATGGCTTTATTATATTGTCTAACGGAGGAGGTAATATATGTCAATATAGTATTGTGAATATGAAATATCAGAAAGGGTGCACGTATAAAAATTGTATATGTGGATATAAGTTGCGGTGGGCCCGGTTGAATTATCGCTTTAATGGTTAGTTATTAACCATTGGAGAAAATGTTGAATAGCTGATATGTATATATATATATTAATTGTGGACCCCGACTATGTTGTGGATTAACGAGAGGTAACCCAAGCCTTAGACAGTGCATTATATTATTATAAACAAGGCGAGTTAAATTAACACTGGAGCATAAGGATAGGAGCAAAGCATATGCATTGACATGGGCTTTAATATAAGCCACGGGTTATTAAATTTTACAACATTTGATTGGGGAATACATATATATGGTACTATATATATATATATATATATATATATATATATATCTGTGTTATGATTGATATGAGTTGAATAGAGTTGTGGGCCCAAAAGTCCCTGTTGATATATGCAACAGCGTGTTGGTTTAAAAAAGTTGAAAAATGAACTTTAACCATTGAATATGTGGGGCCAAGGGAAAGAATGAAGACCGGACCCGAAAGGTTATAGAGCGAGTAAATGATCCATCGGATCCACAGAACTCAATCGCATCGGCAGAGAACGAGAGACATAGAGAGGCGAACAAATTGGAAATTGCGATTGCGATCGAGCGATTCAATCGAAACCGTCCATTCCCAACTAATCGTAGTCGTTGGATCTAACGCATCAGAGAATTCCAATCGCATCGGCGCAGTGGAAGTGCGAATGAACAAATAGTTGAATATTTCAATCACGATGGTGCGATCCAATCGCAACCGTCGGATCATTGAAGATAGCAATCGTTGGATCTAAAGGAAGTCAGAGTGGGGTCTACAGTGACCCATCGCATCTGCAGAGATTCAAACACATAAATTTAAGTTTTTCCTTTGTTAAAACCCATCGACGGGTAAAAGAAATTGTAACACAGAACATTGAAATGCCGAAACATTATATGGTGGGGCCTTTGCTAATCGCATCGGCGGAAATCAAATGACCAAGTCACAAGAGCATTATGAATGTTGCGATTGCGATTGAAATAAATGAGGCGGAGTATAGTTGGTATGTGGGCTCCATTCAAAAGAAAATATTAATACAAGTTTGCTCCTATTTTTTAAACTAAACCTGAAGAGTTAAAGGAAAGCAAAGCGGCATATATATATATATATATATATATATTTGTGTGTGTGTGTGTGTGTGTGTGTGAACAGTGAATCATCGCATCGGAGTGAAAGCAGAGCATCGGAACATACAACTGGAAGTTGCTATTGCGATTAATCGCAATCGGAAGTATTCAAAAGGTGATTCATCGCATCGGAGAATAGAGCAAGTTCGGCAAGTGGGCCCGAAAGGGAATTTTATGTATTAAAATGATCTATTATTATTATATCGCCGAGAGTTGTTTGAGTTATATAACGTGGCAATTTTATATGCAGCAGTTACACAACGGCAGTGAACAGGAGAGCATACAGAGAAGAAAAATACAGAGACATTTGCAGAAGAGACAAACACGCAGTGATCCAAAAGGCTAAATGGGTTGATTTGGAATTCACATTGTAACTAAATGTAAATGTTTTAATTGGCTTTTATATTGTTTGTGATGCACTGGCAAGTCTCCGGAGGAAAACAAAATCCCACTGTAATATTGAAATTCGTACATACTGTTATATTATTTTTATGAGTTGGACAAAGGAATGAGAAGGCAGAAGCCGAATAGTCATGGTTGTTCACTCCAAATTCTTTGTAGAATACAAACATTCAAGAGGTAAATCTATAAATGATATCTCATAGACATGCATAAAGAGGTTAGAGAATGCAGAATTGAGGCAGAGAAGATAAGAAGGAGGAGGAGCAGAAAGAGATGTTGTGAAAAATCAGAGATGATATAAGACAGATTTGAAGACTGGAGGACAGCACAAAAGAAGGTACAGAACAGAGCTGATATCCAAGTTAAATCAGCAAATGTTTTCTTTTGATAGAATGAGGAAGTTGGAGCTTCCCTATCAAGTTGTAGCTTGATAGATGTCAGTTGTAACTGACTGAGGTTGGAGTCTCCTGTAGGTTGGTGCCTGCAGAAAATTGAAGGGAGTTGGAGCTTCCTTGCAAGTTGTAGCTTGCAGAATTGAGGTTGGAGCCTCCTGTGGGTTGGTGCCTACAGAAAATCAGTGGTGAGAGGGAGTTGGAGCTTGCCTTTCCATCACAACAATAATAAGATGTGGTTTTCTCCCTTTATGGGTTTCCACTTATATCTGTTGTCTCTGTGTGTGATGCCTATCTGTTGATATGATCTATTCAATCTGCTTAATACTTGCTGCTCTTATAAAAATTTTGTTGTCACATTATCTTAATACTAGTTGCTAACACATTAAGACTGTTCACACATAAAGTTGATCATGAAATTAATGTGTAAATAAGCTTAAAGAAAAATTTTAAAATCTCATGAATGTGTTAAACTGATTCACCCCCCCCCCCTCCCCCCTCTCAGTTTAACTAAGGGTTTAACAATTGGTATCAGAGCCAGTTCCTTTTGTATCAGTTTAACAACTGAAAGGAGATCCTAGGTCCCCAAGATGGCTAGTCAAGAAGGAAGCTCAACCAATAAATCCCCTTTTTTCACCGGTGCTAATTATGCCTTTTGGAAAATCAAACTGAGAGCATACATAATGTCTCTAGGAATAGAAGTTTGGGCTGCTGTGGAATTTGGATATGCCCCAAAGGAAACTGACTCGGAGAAAGAAGCTAAACAAGACTTTGTAGCTAATGCAAAGGCCATGAATGCAATCTTAAATGGACTGTGTGAGGCATAATTTATCAAAGTAATGCACAGCAAGACTGCCAAAGAAATGTGGGATACACTAGAAAACATCCATGAGGGATACAAAAAGGTGAAGACAGCCAAACTTCAAGTCTATAGAGCCCAGTTTGAAAATTTAAAAATGAATGATGATGAAGACATTGCCAACTTCTTTAAGGGTTGCAGAAATTGTGAATAACATGAAAGCTCTAGGAGAAACCATAAAAGAAGTTGTAATTGTTCAAAAGATTATGAGATCTCTTCCACCCAGCTTTAACCCCAAGGTTTCTGCCATAGAAGAAACAGTGGATTGGGAAACCTTGACCATGAACCAGTTACTTGGAAATCTAACAGCCTATGAGATGAGACTGCCACAGAGGAAGTCAAATGTGAGGGAGGCAGCCTTTAAGAAAGAGAAGAAGAAAGAAGAAAAGGAAGATATATGCTCTTGCTCTGATGAAGAAGAGGCCAAATTTGTCAAGAAACTGGATAGAGGCTCAGGTAAATATAAAGGTAAACTTCCATTTAAATGCTTTAACTGTGGAAGAGTTGGAAACTATGTTGCTAAGTGTCCTCATAAGAAAACAAGGAATTAGGCTCAAGAATCAGAGAAAATTGTATCAAAGAACTGGCAAAAAGGAAAGAAATTCAATAGGAAATCTTTCTATGCTCAACAAGACAGTAGTGCATCTGAAGACTCAGATGAACCCTCAAGTGAAGAAGGAACCTCTAAATTTATATTGATGGCCATAGAAGAGCTTGAAGGACTCCTTCTAGAAGATGAATAAGAAGGTGAAGTTGATCTTGAGGGGGAGCTAAGGAGTGCCCTGGAGGAAATTGACAGACTCAAACTGAAGTGCAAAAAACAGAAAGACATTCTCCTCAAGTATGTAAGAGAAGAACAAAATTCAGAAGTTCTCATTCAGTTGAAAGTAGAGCTTGAAGAAGCCAAGAAGGTAGAAGACATTTTACTTAAGCAAATAAAGGATAAAATTCAGGAATAAGAGAAATTTGAAGAAGTAGTATGCTTGAGGAAGAAATTAGAAAATGCCCAAAGGAAAGTGTCAATAAATTCTTCTCAAATGACAAGCTCTGGTAAGTTGAATGAAATTCTGGATGCTCAAAGATCTCCTCTGATAAAAACTGGGATAGGCTATGAAGGTGAATCAAGTAAAGGCAAAGAAAAGGAAAACAAAAATATTATTTTTGTAAAAGCAGATAAGGATGATGAAGCAGCTCAGATGATTCCTACAGAAGAAGAAACATGCAATGAAAGAGATAGAAACCAAAAGGAACCTCTAATGACAAAGAATGAAATAAATACTCAGCCAACAGAAAAAGGCTCATATACTCCTGAGTATGTCAAATTTGGAAGCCATCAAAGGAGATTCTTCCCTCCTATGAAAAATGCCACCTGTTATGCCTACCACAAGATGGGACATATTGTTGCATACTGTCATACAAGGAGAATTAATTCAAACCAACAAAGGATGCAAACAGTGAAGAGATTATCTCAAGCAAACAAATGGAGAAGACAACCTTTCATCAAGTATGCAAATTGTTTCTATGGATATTGTTTTAAATGTAAGGAATTTGGCCATAAAATCATAGAATGTAGAAAATATGGACAAATACTGATGTTCAAAACCTCAAGGAGGTTTATGAATCATGGAGAGTTTACTCATACTCATAATTCTGCTAAAAATATGATCAAATGTTGTGTATGCAATAAAATTGGACATATGCCTTCCAAATGTCCTCTCAGAGAATGTGGTTCATCATCTCAGAAAAGGTACCAAACAAAAGGATGCATGCAGTGGAAAAAGAAGGTGAATAAATGTGACCTGGCTCTAACAGCTCAAGACCTGAAAAGCCAATGGTATTTGGACAGTGGGCTCAAAGCATATGACTGGAGATAGAAGCAAGTTTATAAACTTTGATGAAAAGAAATCTGGAAATGTTACTTTTGGCAATAACAAAGCAGGGAAAATCAAAGGAAGAGGCTCAGTCAGTCTAGATAATGGCAAAGGAAAGGCCCAAGATGTACTATTTGTGGATGGGCTGAAAGCAAATCTGCTGAGTGTCAGTCAAATGTGTGATAAAGGCTGTGAAGTTCTTTTTAGAGCACAAGACTGTGAAGTCAGATCAAGCACCACAGGGAAGACTCTGATCAAAGATGTTCGAACAGAGAGTAATGTCTACATAGTGAAAGAAGAGAATGAAGCATGCCACCTTAGAAAACTTGAGGAGTCATGGTTATGGCATAGGAGATTGGGACATCTTAACTTCGACCATATCATCGGACTGAGCAAGAATAAAGTAGTCAGAGATATGCCAGCAATAAAGAAGCCTTCAAATACCATATGTAAATCTTGCCAATTGGGCAAACAGACCCAGACACCCTTTAAGACCAAAGATGAGCTATCAACAAGTAGACCAATTCAGCTTGTACACATGGACCTGTGTGGACCTTCAAGAACTAAAACACCAAGTGGAGAATCCTACTTCATGCTGATAATAGATGATTTCTCCAGAATGACATGGGTTGCATTTCTCAAATATAAATCAAAAGCACTTGAGAAATTCAAGATATTCAAGGCATTGGCAGAAAATCAAACAGGACGCAAGCTAAAGTGCATCAGATCAGACAGAGGAGGTGAATTCACAGACTATGATTTTGCAGACCTATGCAATGAACATGGGATAAAACAACAGTTTACTATTGCAGGGACACCTCAACAGAATGGAGTGGCAGAGAGACAAAATAGGTCTGTACAAAAAATTGCCAGAGCCATGATGCAAGAAAGTAACATTCCCCAAACCTTCTGGGCAGAATCAGTACACACGGTTGTGCATATTCTTAACAAAGCTCATTTAAGACCAAACAATGACAAGACTCCTTATGAACTACGGCATGGTAAACCAGCATCAATCAAGCACTTTAGAGTCTTTGGAAGCAAGTGTTACATAAAGAATAATGATGAAAATCTGGGGAAGTTTGATGCAAGTGTAGATGAAGGAATATTTTTAGGATATGCATCCAAGAGTAAAGGTTACAGGTGCTACAACAAAACACTTCAAAAAATTGTGGAAAGCATTGATGTAAGATTTGATGAATAACTACCAAACAAAACAAGAAGTACAGGTTGCAGCAATCCTCCAGAAGATCATGAAGAAGAGAACCAAGATGATGATGAAATAAGCAAGACAACAGAAGATACTAAACTGAACTCAAAAGGCCCCTCAAGATACACTCAAAAGAACCACCCAGAAGATCAAATCATTGGGGACAAGAGTGTAGGAGTCCAGACAAGAAGATAGCTAATTGAACAGACATAAGAGGTATACCTAGCTATGTTATCACAAATAGAGCCAAAGAAGTTTGAAGAAGCCAACAAGGACAAGTATTGGGTGAATGTTATGATGAAGAATTGGACCAAATTGAGAAGAACAGTACCTGGGAATTAGTTCCAAGACCCACTGAGAAAAATGTCATAGGCTCAAAATGGGTATTCAAGAATAAGATGAATGAACAAGGACAGGTAATCAGAAATAAAGCCAGACTTGTCTGCAAGGGATATTCACAAATTGAGGGTCTTGATTATGATGAAACATTTTCCCCTATAGCCAGAATGGAAGCCATCAGAATGTTTTTGGCCTTTGCATGCTACCATGACTTCAAGGTATATCAAATGGATGTGAAATCTTCCTTCCTGAATGGAGATCTAGAAGAAGTCTACATGGAACAACCTGAATGATTATCAATAATAGATAAAGAAGACTATGTGTGCAGGTTAAAGAAAGCCCTATATGGACTGAAACAAGCTCCTCATGCATGGTATTAAAGGTTGGACAAGTACTTGCAAAAACAAGGCTTTAAGAGAGGAGGAGTAGACAGCAATCTATACATAAAGGCCAATGAAAATGAACTCCTGATTGTAGTAGTGTATGTAAATGACATCATGTTTGGAAGCAATAAAGATGAGTTAGCAAAAGGATTTTCTCAAAAAATGAAATCAGAGTTTGAGATGTCTATGATTGGAGAGCTCACCTTCTACTTAGGACTTCAAATTCAGCAAAAGAACACAGGTACATTCATCTCACAAGAAAAATACTTAAAAGAAATGTTGGAGAAGTTCAAAATGGAAGACTGAAAACCTGTGTCAACTCCCATGATCACTGGATGCAAGCTATGTGCTGATGATGGATCTACAGATATAGATCAATGACATTACAGATCCATGATAGGAAGTCTGCTATGCCTAACAGCTTCTAGACCAGACATTATGTTGACAGTAGGACTTGTGGCTAGATATCAAGCAGCACCAAAACAAAATCACCTTCTAGCAGTCAAAAGAATATTCAGATATCTACAAGGAACTGCATAGTATGGGCTATGGTATCCAAAAGGCAAGAGCTTCACTTTGACAGCATATACAGATGCAGATTGGGCCAGCTGTGTGGATGACAGGAAAAGCACAAGTGGAGGTGCATTCTATTTGGGAAAAAGTCTGGTGACATGGCTAAGTAAGAAAAAAACATATATCTCTCTATCTACAGCAGAAGCAGAATACATACCAGCAGCAGCATGTTGCACACAAGTCATGTGGATGAAACAAACCCTCCAAGACATGAAGGTAAGCATTGATGAACCTATCTCTATCAAATGTGATAATACAAGTGCAATAAGTATATCAAAAAATCTTGTAATTCATTCAAAAACTAAACACATCCCAATCAAGTACCATTTCCTCAAAGAAAAAGTAGCACAGAAGGTAGTGAAGTTGGAATATGTACCAAAAAAAGAACAAACAGCAGATATATTCACAAAACCTCTTGCTAGAGAACCATTCGAATATCTGAGAGACAAACTAGGAGTAGTGTCTGCAGATGCTACTCTCTGACATGAAAAGAAAGCATCATTCCAGGGGGAGATCAGTCAACAAAGAGAGTCACAAAAGAGCTAGAGCAAGTGGGCAGAGCATGGAATAGATCCTCAAGATCAGAATATCATCGACAAGATGTGGAAAACACACTGGGAAATGTGCAACCTTTTGCCATTGATGTCAAAGGGCAAGGAAAAGCAAGCAACAGAAGAAAGGGCTTTCCAAAAAGGCAAGCAGAGGAAGTGTATTGCCATCAATGCCAAAGGGGGAGACTGTTGGAAATGTTGTCATTGATGGCAAAGGAGATGGCAAAGGAGACAACATAGAAGCAGAGAGATAGCAAAAGAAGACTGTTGAAAGGAAAAGAGAGAAAAATAGGTAGATTAGTAGCAGAGAGGGTCGAGCAACAAAGATAGGATGCAGAGAATACAGAGAAACTATAGAGAGGGTCTAGTAGCAAAGACAGAATATGCAGAGAATACAGAGAAACTGTAGAGAGGGTCGAGCAGCAGAGACAGAATATGCAGAGAATAGAGAGAAACTGTAGAGAGGGTCGAGCAGCAGAGACAGGATGCATAGAATACAGAGAAACGGTCCTGCACTGACAGGCACTACCTGTGTAAAAAGGTTATTGGTGTTTGGAAGCGCAATGGTGATGAAGCAAGGATGAACAGATGAGAAGGAGCAAGCGAAGAATAACTAAAGAATCGAATGAAAACGAAGTTAAAGAGGCGAATGGAAATATTGTTCAAATACCAATGATGGTTTTTTGAAACCAATACAACCCATATCGCGCTACTTTTGGTCCGGAGCGAAACCACTTCTAAAAAACGCGATCCAGTATAAACTTTCCACGTTAGCCGCCCAAAACCGCTCATATCGCGTTCTTTTGGAACGCTAATCTCCTGTCGTGGAAATTACGCGATAGCATTGAGGGTCGTCCGATCTGGAGGCTGGTAGATCAAACGACAATCGCGCAATGAGTTGTTTGGGAGATAAGTCAAGGTATGGCCCATCTATTTTATGATGAAAACCGCTCATTTAACAAGTCTTGATGTGTGGGGCCGTGGTGATGCATTAAAAATGTTGCGTTGGTAGTGAGTTTTAATGTAAGTGGGTTTTATTATAATGTCACAACAGAGGCTGAAATATATGATGCGCGATGTATAAAGATATGGAACAATTGTGTGGGCCCGAAAACAATTATGTATGTTATCACTTGGCTAATTCCAAAGGGCTTTATTATATTGTCTAACGGAGGAGGTAATATATGTCAATATAGTATTGTGAATATGAAATATCACAAAGGGTGCGCATATAAAAATTGTATATGTGGATATAAGTTGCGGTGGGACCGGTTGAATTATCGCATTAATGGTTAGTTATTAACCATTGGAGAAAATGTTGAATGGTTGATATGTATATATATATTAATTGTGGACCCCGACTATGTTGCGGATTAACGAGAGGTAACCCAAGCCTTAGACAGTGCATTATATTATTATAAACAAGGTGAGTTAAATTAACATTGGAGCAAAAGGATAGGGGCGAAGCATATGCATTGACATGGGCTTTAATATAAGCCACGAGTTATTAAAGTTTACAACATTTGATTGGGGAATACATATATATGGCAGTATATATATATATATGTGTGTGTGTGTGTGTGTGTGTGTGTGTGTGTTATGATTGATATGAGTTGAATAGAGTTTTGGACCCAAAAGTCCCTGTTGATATATGCAACAACGTGTTGATTTAAAAAATTCGAACAATGAACTTTAACCATTGAATATGTGGGGCCAAGGGAAAGAATGAAGACCGGGCCTGAAAGGTTATAGAGCGAGTAAATGATCCATCGGATTCGCAGAACTCAATCGCATCGGCGGAGAACAAGAGACGCAGAGAGGCGAACAAATTGGAAATTGTGATTGCGATCGAGTGATTCAATTGCAATCGTCCGTTCCCAACTAATCGTAGCCGTTGGATCTAACGCATCGGAGAATTCCAATCGCATCGGCGCAGTGGAAGTGTGAATGAACAAATAGTTGAATATTGCGATCGCGATGGTGCGATCCAATCGCAACCACCGGATCATTGAAGATAGCAACCGTTGGATCTAAAGGAAGTCAAAGTGGGGTATACAGTGACCCATTGCATCAACGGAGATTCAAACACATAAATTTAAGTTTTTCCTTTGTTAAAACCCGTCGACGGGTAAAAGAAATTGTAACACAGAACATTGAAATGTCGAAACATTATATGGTGGGGCCTTTGCTAATCGCATTGACGGAAATCAAATGACCAAGTCACAAGAGCATTATGAATGTTGCGATTGCGATTGAAATAAATGAGGCAGAGTATAGCTGGTATGTGGGCTCCATTCAAAAGAAAATATTAATACAGGTTTTCTCTAAGTTTTTAAACCAAAGCTGAAGAGTTAAAGGAAAGAAAAGCGGCATATATATATGTGTGTGTGTGTGTGTGTAAAAAGATATATATGTATTTACATATGTGAACAGTGAATCATCGCATCGGAGTGAAATCAGAGCATCAAAACATACAACTGGAAGTTGCTATTGCGATTAATTGCAATTGGAAGTATTCAAGAGGTGATTCGTTGCATCGGAGAATAGAGCAAGTTCGGCGAGTGGGCCCGAAAGGGCATTTTATGTATTAAAATGATCTATTATTATTATATTGCCGAGAGTTATTTGAGTTATATAACGCGGTAGTTTTATATGCAGCAGTTACACAATGGCAGTGAACAGGAGAGCATACAGAGAAGAAAAAGACAGAGACAGCTGCAGAAGAGACAAACACGCAGTGATCCAAAAGGCTAAATGGGTTGATTTGGAATTCACATTGTAACTAAATGTAATTTTTTTAATTGGCTTTTATATTGTTTGTGATGCACTGGCAAGTCTCCAGAGGAAAACAAAATCCCACTGTAATATTGAAATTCGTACATACTGTTATATTATTTTTATGAGTTGGACAAAGGAATGAGAAGGCAGAAGCTGAATAGTCATGGCTGTTCACTCCAAATTCTTTGTAGAATACAAACATTCAAGAGGGAAATCTATAAATGATATCTCATAGATATGCATAAAGAGGTTAGAGAATGCAGAATTGAAGCAGAGAAGATAAGAAGAAGGAGGAGCAGAAAGAGATGCTGTGAAAAATCAGAGATGATATAAGACAGATTTGAAGAATGGAGGATAGCACAAAAGAAGGTACAGAACAGAGCTGATATCCAAGGTAAATCAGCGAATGTTTTCTTTTGATAGAATGAGGAAGTTGGAGCTTCCCTATCAATTTGTAGCTTGATAGATTTCAGTTGTAGCTGACTGAGGTTGGAGCCTCCTGTAGGTTGGTGCCTGCAGAAAATTGAAGGGTGTTGGAGCTTCCTTGCAAGTTGTAGCTTGCAGAATTGAGGTTGGAGCCTCCTGTGGGTTGGTGCCTACAGAAAATCAGTGGTGAGAGGGAGTTGGAGCTTGCCTTTGCATCACAACAATAATAAGATGTGGTTTTCTCCCTTTATTGGTTTCCACTTATATATGTTGTCTCTGTGTGTGATGCCTATGTGTTGATATTATCTATTCAATCTGCTTAATACTTGTTGCTCTTATAAAAAGTTTGATGTCACATTATCTTAATACTAGCTGCTCACACATTAATACTGTTCACACATAAAGTTGATCATGAAATTAATTTGTAAATAAGCTTAAAGAAAAAGTTTAAAATCTCATGAATGTGTTAAACTGATTCACCCCCCCCCCTTAGTTTAACTAAGGGTTCAACACAACGATGTGATGAAACTTACCTAAGGCGTACTTCATATTTCAAAACTTCTGAACTTCTGTAGATACCAAATTTTAGAATTTTATCGTTCTTCTGGTATATGTGGTATGTCAGAATCTTTGCAATCTCAAATTTATATGTACCTGGTGAATGCGTAATTCTGCGATTGCTCTTGTGCGGGTCCAAGAAGATGATAATCGTTTTCTTCTTAATAATAATACGTTGTATACATAGCCGCAGACTTGTAATCCGCATCTGTCAAAGTCAAAGTTCGAATGTGTGTCTTTGAAACTGCCCACGTGAGCCTATATATAAAGGTTGTTCCTTTTTATTAAGCCAACAGGTATATTCCAACAGCCGAATTCCATTAACTTGATGAGGACCGACATAACATGGTTTTTGGAGCGAAGTCTTTCACACATTTTTGACAAGTGCAACATGACATCTTATTTAACCTTTTGTCATTTACATAAAAACATAAATATAATTTATTATGAAAACCTAACCTAGTTACACTTTTCAACACTTCCTCTTAACTAGGGAGGTATTCATAATGGTACTTGGTCATTCTAATTCTGAAGAGATCTCATAAGAAGAGTCGGATTTGTAACCCATCTGTTATAGCATCATATCAACCAGCAGTGTCATAGTGCAAGGCCTTGACTAATAGCCCCATCTCCTGAAGAGACAGTGAGCTACAATGCTGGCGAGACCAATGACTTATAGACACCATCGTCATTGTCTCTCTAAGGTACATACTCTACCCGGGTGTTCACCAAGTATGACCTCATTGGATAGTATTCTTATCTTGGGTAGCTAACCCTCAAAGAATATCGGTCCATGAATACTCCTTTCTTGAATGCACTACTACATTCTCAAGAAGTATCAGATGCTAGATGTTTACCAAATCCTCCATTCTTTCTTCCAATGAAGACAAGAATGAGTGTCTATCTCTCCCTCTCACATAGGGAGGAAATAGCCACCAAACCAAGCTTGTCTCTTAAGTACCCAAGCTTCTTGTTTGGAAGCTTGTTCGTCAATATGTCAGCTTCTTGTTAATGTGCTTTGTCTTTCCATGAAAAACTGGATCTTCAGACAAATGTGTACAACTGTTTTTATCACATTGTATCACAGTAGGGTCCATATGTATTTCAAATAAGTCATATAACAACTTCCTCGACCAGACTGCTTCTTTACTTACTTCACAGGCTGCAACATATTCAGCCTCAGCAATACTCAAGGCAACATTTTCTTGCTTTCTGCTTATCCATGAGATCATAGAGGATCCAAAACTAAATCATCCACCAGTAGTGCTTCTTCCATCTTGTTCACTGCCTCCCCAGTCAGAATCAGTATATACACTTAATTGGACATCATTCCTTCTTTCATATTTTAGGCGATAGTGGATGGTCCCTTGAAGATATCTCAAAATATGTTTTGTTGCTATCCAATGATCTTGCCTTAGTTCTATTTGGAATTGACTAAGAACATTTACTGCAAAGCATATGTCTAGTCGTGTATTTACCAAGTACATCAGTGAACCAATCAATTGTCTATATCTAGAAGGATCTACCAGACATGATTCAGAACTCCTCGGTCTTTTCAAGTTTGTGATCATCAGAGTGGACATAGGTTTGCAATCCAACATGTCAAACTTCTTTAGCACTTTGATCACATACTTTCCTTGACCTAAATATATTTCATTAGGTCCTTGCCAGACTTCTAGTCCCAAATAGTAATGCATTAGTCCAAGATCATTCATATCAAATTATGCTGCTAGATGCTTCCTGCTTTCTTCAATACGACCTTCTACACCAGTAAGGAGAAGATCATCTACATACAGAAGAATGATCACAGGTTCACCTTTTACTATCTTGACATATAGGTTAGGGTCAGCAGAACATTTCTTGAATCAAATTCTTTGAAGATAAGCATCCATCCTAGCATACCATGCCCTTGGAGCTTGTTTGATACCATATAGGGCTTTCTTTAATTTGCATACATATGTCTCCCTATCCTTGACTTCAAAACCCAAGGGTTGTTCTATGTAGATTTCTTCATCTATAGTGCCATTTAGAAATGCAGTTTTGATATCCATTTGGTGGATGTTTCATTTCTTTGATGTAGCCAAAGAAACCAAAGATCGAATTGTGGTGTATCTTGTTGTAGGAGCAAAAGTATCTTCATAATTAATGCCTTCAAGTTGAGAGAAACCTCTGGCTACAAATCTTGCTTTATATTTATCTATACTTCCATCAATGGCATGTTTGATATTGTAGATCCACTTGGAAGTGACCACAGATTTGTCCTTAGGCCTAGACCAATGTTGCACGAAGCGGGGATGAAGCGGGGACGTTTTTTGGAAGCGGGGACGCGGAAGCGTCATTTCCAAAAAATCTAGGAAGCGAAGCATCTCGGAAGCGTCTACTATATATTTTTTTTATTTTTATTTTTTTTTGCATTTATATTAAAAAAAATATCCAAAATACCAAATTAATTTTAGAAGATATGGAAGCATGCATATTTGTACATAAATCAAGATAGATATGACATCCATTGTACATTAATGATTAATTATTTGAGCATCAACCATTTAGATGCATCAACCATCTATAATCTAGATTCTTCTCCTCTTGTCTAGCCTTTGCCTCTACCTCGATTATCTAGGGGCATTAGTCAAAATTGCCCAATTTTGATCAAACCCTAATGCAAGCCTTAAAATATGGTAGAAAGAACTTAACATGCTTGATCGATTATTTTGACTTGATTGAAATGTAATTTTTTGCTAACGACATGACAAAGGAGTTCAACAATTAACACCACCAACACTAGGGTACATATAGGGCTTGGTGCTCTTGATTAAATGCTAATCACATGCCCTCATACATGATATAATCTAATGGCATGCCACCATACCATTGATCCTGAATTCCTGAAAACTATTAAGTCTGCTGAATTTTGAATAGGATATGAAATTCTATTTTCTCCATATGAACTCCGATCAGGCTGGAACCACTCTCAAACATCCTGAGTCATTTCATGGTAATGTTAAAAATTTAAGTAAAAGGATGAAAATGAAAAATAAATGAGAATGTCACTTTTACTTTAAGAATTTAACATTACCATGAGGGAGCATCTAAGAAACATCTAAGGAGGTAAAAGAGAGCTTATATTTTTTTCATCCTATCCCTAACTCAGCACTAACTCACCTACTAACCCTACCAAAGACAAAAATAAATAAATCAAAAATCAAAAAAATCGTTTTTTCTGACCTACATTAGTCGGATCCGTACGACGCTGTACGGAACCGTTCACGATCCGTACGAATCCGTCCCGGAATCGCGGCGGTTCCGTACAACGATCCGTCGTACGATCCGCGGATTCGCTGTACGGAATCGCGGATCCGGGCGTACGGATCCGAAAAACCAGGAATCGCAATTTTTTTTAGGATCTGCGGTTCCGAAAATCGGATCCGCGGTTCCGAGTACGGATCCCGTACGGTTCCGTACGGGATGCGGTTCGGACCTTGGAGCCGGGGGGGGACGTTTCCTGCAACATTGGCCTAGACACAATCTCCCATACTCCATTCTTCATGATAGATTGATACTCTTCATTCATGGCATTCTTCCATTTAGAGTTTTGAACAACCTCTTCGAATGTAGTTGGTTATGCTTCTATTAATTTTTCCATGTATGCAGCGTACCCAGAATATCTTTTGGGTTTCTTGCTTTCTCTAAATGTTCCTTTGGGTGCTTCATGACCTTCAGCATCAAGCAATGTGGATTTCAACCAATTAGGTATTTTTCTTGTTTCAGGAATTGTTAATGGTTGAACCGGATTGCTAGGACCTTCTCCTTCTTCGTTGATTTCTTCTTGGATTTCATTTTCCCCAAGAGTGGGAAATTCTTCATCTTCAAAGTCTATGGGAAGATCTCTTGAATTTTTAAAAGCTACACTTTCATCAAATAAGACATCACGGCTAACTTCTATGTGATGACCATCCTTCACGTAGATCCTATATGCTTTTGATGAGTTGCTATATCCAACAAAAATTCCCTTTATTCTAGAGGGATCCAACTTCTTTCTTTTGTCATTTTGTATATGGGTATATACAAGACATCCAAAAATTCGAAGGTGGTCTACAGATGGCTTCTTTCTAGTAAATACTTCTTCTGGAGTTTTATCATCAAGAGATATGTGAGGACATCTATTTTGAATATATATTGTTGTTTTAGTTGCTTCACCCCACAAGAATTTTGGAAAAACTTGATCATGAATCATTGCTCTTACACTTTCTTCAATGGATCTATTTTTTATTTCTGCAACACCATTTTGTTCGGGATTGTATGGAACTATAAGCTCCCTCTTAATCCCTGACTCCTTACAGAATGAAATTAACTCTTTGGATGTATATTCACCACCATTATCAAATCTTAATATTTTGATCTTTCTTTCTGTAAGATTTTTGATTTCAGCTTTGAATTCTTGAAATTTTGTAAAAATTTCATCCTTGGATTTTACCAGATAAACCCAAGTCTTCCATGAGTAATCATCTATAAAAGTGGCATAGTAGAGATGACCTCCAGGAGATTTATGGTCCATAGGACCACACACATCGAAGTGAATTAGATCAAGAATGTCTTTTGATCTTGAAGAACTGCTTCCAAATGGCCTTTTGACATTTTTCCCTAATGCACATCCTTTGCAGATACCTTCGTGATCTTCTTTGAGATTTGGAATTCCTTCTACAATGGAACTTAGGGAAGGAAGGATTTTAAAGTTTAAATGTCCAAATCTTCGATGCCATAGTTCACATGGACTAACTTCGATGTGAACTAAGGCTTGGGCTAAGGGGGTTGTCAATTTGTAAAGTCTTCCTTCTCGAATGCCAATAGTTTTGGCTCGGTCTATATGTGAGTCTTTTCCCCAAACAACAACTTTTCCATCCATGAAAGCTACTCTATCTCCCTTGCCTTCTGAGCTTGAAATTGAAAATAAGTTCTTTTGCAAACCTGGAACAAATAAAACAAGTTGATGTGAATGTTGCTACCATCTTCAAGTTTTATTTATGTAGATCCAATGCCTTTTACGGGATAACTATTGTTATCTCCAAGCTCCACAGAATAGGTGGACTTTCCTTTTGATAAGGTCTTCAATTGATTTGAATTTCCAGTCATATGTCTTGAGGCACCACTATCTATTACCCAAGCATCTTCGTCTTGAAAAGTTCCGGATAGAGTTGAGAAAATACCTTCATCCTTTTCTACAGAGGAGATTATTTTAGAAGAAAATAGGAAATTCCACATTTTCTTGAACCTTTCCTTTAATTGACTTGCAATCCTTTTGATGATCCTCATGACACCCTCGACTGACCTTAGCTCCGATACCATGTTGAGAATTCAACAGAGCAACGTTTGATTCAAATTCTCTTCTCAATAACTGCTTGTGTTATTCCTTAGCTCATTTATCTTTAATCATTGATATACATCAAACAGCGATTGAATCAGAAAGAACACAGACACAAAATATAGACTGTATGCCAAGGTCAAAAACCTGCAAATCTCTTCTTATAGATTATTCACTAGATGAAGACCAAGACCCCTTACTAATGAACGTTGAGATTTTCTTCAAAACCACTTGTCATTAATTATTGCTCTTCACAGAGAAACTCGGTCTCTGTTTTGCGCTTTCACACACACTGATTGTAACCTTAACACAAAGCAGCAACAATGTGATGAAACTTACATGAGGCATACTTCATATTTCGAAACTTCTTAACTTTTGTAGATTCCGAATTTTAGAATTTTCTAGTTCTTCTGGTATACGCGGTATTTCAGAATCTCTGCAATCTCGAATTTCTGTGTACCTGGTGAATGCGTAATTCTGCGATTGCTCTTGTGTAGGTCCGAGAAGATGATAATCGTTTTCTTCTTAATAATATTACGATGTATACATAGTCGTAGATGTCTTAACTTGTCATTCGCATCCGTCAAAGTCAAAGTTTGAATGTGTGTATTTGAAACTGCCCACATGTGCCTATATATAAAGGTTATTACTTTTGATTTAAGCCGACAGGTGTATTCCAACAGTCAAATTCCATTAACTTGATGAGGACCGACATAACATGGTTTTTGGAGCGAAGTCTTTTACACGTTTTTGACAAGTGCAATATGACATCTTATTTAACCTTTTGTCGTTTACATAAAAATATAAAAATAATTTATTATGAAAACTTAACCTAGTTACACTTTTCAATAGATCTTACCCTCAGGGGCCTAGATCAGTGTTCCTTCATTAATTGAATAACCTAGAAAATTTTGTTGCTTCAAATTCTTGTGCTATCACCTGCAAAATGAATAAAAGAATGTCAAACCCAAAACATATATACAAAAATATAAAACCCCAAGTGCTCCAAAATAAAATGGGTTAGAAATAATTTACAAATAACACACAAATATACAATATTTACAAAATAATAACTTTGGAGAAATATTTTTGAATAAATAGCAATGGATGAATTAATTTCGAAAAATAGATATTGACCAAACACCCTCCTGCAAAATGAAATCTCAAAGACATAGTCGACTCTTCCCCAGTCTGTGAACTTGAAGCCCAAGGGCTACCGTACCTGTAAATCTGTATAATTTTTTCTCAAAATAAAATTGTTAAATTATATAGTGAATTAGATCAACTAAGATAACATGTATCAATAGAATGTTCATATCACTGACAAAAAAAATAACAATTTATTTAAAATATTCAGCCCAATATAGGATCACACATAGCTAACACATACCACATATCAATAGAAGAAGAACACCATGAATTGAACCCCAAAGTTTTTCAATTAAGATAAAATAATGTTCCCAGCAAAGCAACCACTCAATACCAGTGTTCAAGAATTACATCATCATGAGATATGGAATAGAAGTTCAATAGCTTCTTTATATAGAGAAACCCCTTCAAGTGGAAAATAACGGCTAGTTGGTTTGATCTTCGTCAAAATAATCTCGCCCGTTGAAAATGGTTTGATCATCTTTTAATCTCCACCATCAAATTTTTTTTATTTTGACGAAAAAATCGAATTTTTATTAAAAGACACTTTTAATTAATCCAAAAATTAATATTTTTGATTAATTTCCTCAAAATTTTCACTTTGACTTAACCACCAAGGTCCAGAGGCTCATTTTTTCTTAAAATATCCATTTTTCCCTTGGTGGGGGGGGCTCCAAAAATTTATTTTCCTTTGACCCACGAATTTTTTGATTATCTTCCACTTGGAGAGAAATTAATTTCTATAATTATTTTTTGACTCAAAATTAATTAATTTTCTGGCTTATGATTTTTATTTTATTTTGCCAGAAAAATTAATTAATTGACACTAGAGAGAATTAGTAATTTTTCCACCCTCGAATATTTTAGCAATGGTGTCTAAATATGATGGACCATGCACTAAAATATTGTTTACATCAAATTATTACAATATCAACCCTTGAAAGGGGAAAACACATTTAGACTCGTACCCTCAATAATTTACCTAATTCTACGACACAATATGATCTAGTATAAACCAAGTGTGTTTGTAATAAAACAATTTAGCCAAATGTGCTAAAATTATTCCCAAACACACTTTTACAAAAGACTCGATATAACACTAGGACTCATCTAAGACCTTGTCAATGAATTCCACCCTAGCTTTGGGGTTTAAGTTGAAAGAAAAACTATGGCTTTGGGGTTTAAGGTGAAAGAAAAACTTTGACGATTATTTGTGTTTAGAAACACACATAATTCAGCGAGTTTGGAAAACTTCCTAGGATGAAAACTTTTTCCAATATCATAGGCTTACTTAGGTGTTGTTACATAATTAAATGGTTATACTAGCATCATTTACAATATAACTTGCAAAAATTGGGATTACAACGATAAAACCGTGCTAGTTGATGACTTTGGACTTTGAAAAAAATTCTCCATACTTTGCATTCTACTTCCTTGGATTGTTGACAAAGTGTGGTCAACAAGGTCGACTAGCAGGATGAAGAGGAGCAAAGCCCGGCGAGTGGAGGAAGACACTCAGTGGATGACTCCTAGTATAGGGAAAGTTTGAGCCAAGTGTGCAGATGATTTTCTTAAGGGTGATTAGAAGAGAGTTGGATCTTCTAGTATAACTTTTGGCCAGAGGAAGCAACCACAAAGGTACACAGGATAAATGGCACTTATGACTGAAGTGATGGACTCGTGGAGCATGGTAGGAAAGAACAAGTCTTCAAACCAAGTTTCGCAGAAGTACGCAGGAAAGTCTTATAGTTCAAAGGGAGCAGCTGCAACAGCGGAGAACATGGTAGTGTTGGAGACAGACCCAGGTGGACAAGGTTCTTCCATAAGCACCTTCATCGCTAAAAGACAATGTTGAAAATAGTAGCAAGAAAGGTCCTTTGACTTGTGCCTTAGTTAAAGAGACCACAACCACTTTTCCTTTATGTTGTGGCTCATGTGCAATATCCTTTATTTTTAATTTTCAATTTTCAAAAATACAAAAATAAAAATAGAAAATTATCAAAATATATGTTAAAGTATAAAGTTTCACGTACTTTAGCATAAAAATGTAATATTCGTTACATTAATTTTAAAGTTTAATACTTTAAACCTTTGTGAAAACGGGTTCCAACATAGTGTAAATATCGAGCATGTTATGGAGCGGGATCTGATGATTTGACAGACAAGGAATAAAAATGTTAACCCGCGGGCACTTTCAGCGCGCGGGTTAATGAGGAGGGTGCTTCCACAATTGACCCTGTTGACTGCGGGGGCGATCCAGATCAACGATCGAGATTCACTGCGGGAGCATGAACCCGACAAGTGCTCCGTACCTTGAGACCTCCCGCAGTGACGTATGCAGCCCGCTGGTGACAGATGTGGTCCACGTCGGAGTAATTTTAACGGTCTTTTGGCGCGTCTCTTCAGCATTTAATTCTTGAGCCTGCGCCACCTATTTAAGATGGATTCTCATTTTTCTAAGGTTATTGTTGTTAGTTTATATTTGAAGTTTTGTTTGCGTTGTGTCTTTCTCTGTTGTCTGCCACCTTGTCAACTTTCTGTCACCCCAAGCAAAATTATGGCCAAGCGTCCATCCCTTTCAAGTTATTCCAGCCACATTCTTCTCACGGATACTAAGAGGGGCATCCATGATACTGTCTGTTCACCAGACCACCTTTCATTTTATCAACAGGTCTGCTCAAACAATAAAACTTCTCCAATCTACACCACCATGGTTTAAATTGGTGTATTGTCTGCATGCATTCCAAGAACACACCTTTTTCTCAAATTTGTGTATTGGCTAGTGTCTGTCATGTACCCTGGAAAGTGTTTTGTAATGAATTGTTAAGGAAAAAATGTTCTGCAAGTCTCAGCCCAACTAATTCGTCAAGCTCTGTGTTACCCTGAGTCAGAGTCGTATGTACAATTCACTGATGATTCGTTGATGGCGCATTATGATAGTCTTGCAGGTCAAGAGTTCAACCAATTCATCTTTTTTCTAAAGCCAGATACAAAGCAGTTTGCACCTGATAATAAAGAATTCTCCATGGAGGTTTTTGATGTAGAAGTCAGACCAGTGCTGAGGTGCATTTCAAAGATTTTGGGAAAAGATGATGACAATACAGTGGACAAATCAGTTTTGGGAATGTTCGCCTTGATGATGAAGCCAAAGTTGTGTTGAATATCCCTTCCTATTGGCAAGAAGCTGTCAACTCCCAGCTTATGATTTTATCACTGACGGGTTCATTCAGGTTTCCCTCTCTTGTTATTTATATGTTTTTATATCAAAATGTAGAAGATTTTATGCATCTGAGGTTAAATATAATGGATATGAATAAGAAGAGGCAGTCAGTAGTTTTTTTTGAACAGACATGGCAAGGAGAGAACACAATGAGGAAGGTTTGTTTTACTTTGCAATTCATTTTATGTCTACTACATATAGAATTTTGAATGGAATATCTCCCCCATGCTTTCTACCAAAGGCTCAAGAGTTTTTGCAGTTGGGGATGAATCGTAAGTTTGGTGATTGGTATGTCTTTGAAAATTATTCTGAAATTAGACTCTATGGAGCTGGTGTGGAACCTTATAGGCTTCCAGTATTTGTGCCCATGAGATTATTTGCTTTGGAATTCATTAGGCAAAGTTTAAATGTTGATCAAATCCATTTTGTGCCTATGAAGAAAGGTCATATGTTTAAATTGCCAATTACTGTTGGTCCTTTTATAGTTAATATGAGACAGGCAACTGATTAAGTCACCAAGATGTTATATGAAATGCACCTACTGTTAAGAGAGAAGTGGTCTTATGACCCTCATAGTGTGATTTCTAATAGGAGAATTGAAAATGGGTATTTAGCATTCATTCATGAAAGCAGACTTGATGTAGAAAAGATGGCAAATAAGGGTTTTGTAGGTTCTGTGAGCTCAAGTGTACAAACTCCTGTCATATCAGAGAAGTCAAATAAGAGAGGTAAAGAAGCAGTGATTGATTCAGAGGATGAAGAACAGAGCACTGAAAAGAAGACAAAGCTCAGTGAGGATTCTGTAGATGCTCAACCTAGTTTCTCACTACAATTAGGGAATGAGAAAAATGTCCCTACTTCACCAAGAAGGCATGAAAGAACTCAGGAACAAGTGCCCTTAATTAAACAAATGTTTGTTCAGATTGCAGAAAGAAATCAGAAAATGAAGGCAAGCATGGAAGCTCAAGCTGAGTACCAGATAACCCTAGAGCAAACAAGACTGCTAACTACAATGGATCTTGAAAATGATCAATTTAAGATCGCCCTTTCACATCTCTCTAATATGTCTATTGGTTCATTCAATAATTTTAATACTGTGAATCTAACTGTAGATGTAAAGAAAATTCCATTTCTTGACAAAGTAAATCTACATATTCAAACAGGTCTGCTGATTGTAAATGACTTGACTAAAACCAATGCAATGGCACTCAAGGCTAAAAACATGCTTGGAAAAGTTATCAAGCAATTGAAGTTAGAGAAAGCAAATTCCAGGGCTTTGACAATCCAGAACGAAGAGCTCAAAAAGATTATTGTGAAGATTGGGGTAGATCCCAATGATAGGTCTGCAGTACAGAAGCTTCTGCAAAGTGTTGAATCAGAAATCTTTGTGCTGAAGAAGAAATTGAAATTGCCTACAGGAGAGCATTCCATGGCAACAGAGATTGCAGAAATAGAAAATGAGAAAGAGAAACTTCTTCAGCAGCGCCTGCAAAAGGAAGAAGAAATCAATAAGTTAAAGCAAACTGCATTCATATTGAATCTCATACTTGTACTTTTGTTTTTCCATCTGGTAATGAAGATCCAGTAGCACAAATATCTCAATTGACTACTGAATTGAAGATGGAGGAGAGGGATCGCAAAAAGGCACAAGTTGATTTGGAGACAGCAACAAAGATCATTCAAGCCAAAGAGGGGGAAGTCGGTAAATACAGAACAGACTGCCAAATTGCTGATGCTGAGATTAAAAGTCTCAAGGAAAAATTGAAGGGAAATATATCCCTAATACAAGCTAAGGATATCATCTAGAATGATATCATTGCAGAAATGAAAGCAATTTGGGGTTTTCTGACTGTAGTAGCAGAGGAAAGAAGTATCATAAGAGATTTTGAAGAACGAGTCATGGAAAATAAGCAAAAGACAATTAATAGGGCCATTTGGGCAAGAAAACTCATTGATTTCATTGATTCCAAAACTGATCAAGAGCTGGAAGAGAAAGACATTAAAGACAGAATTTATATGCTGTGGAAATTAATAAGATGATTGTCAAAAATAATTGCAAGAAGTCTACAGAGAAGAAGTTGATTGAGCTTAAGGAAGCAATGGGCCAGGTTGATAATTTATTTGACAAAATAGCAAGAGCGGGTTTGCCATCGTGTTGGGGTCTTGGAGACAGTGTTTTATCATGGGATTCTTATGAACCATCACTGGTATTGGCAAAAAGCAAGGTAGACAATACCCATGAAAAGACTCAGATTCTCAAAGGATCAACAATGATCAATTTTCTTCAAATAAATTTTCAGCTGATGTGGTTAGTGAAGACTTATTTACAGAGAGGCCATCATTCAACAGAATCGCTGCCTTTAGATTGGAATATTACAAGTTGGTTCATTCACCTAAGACAAACATTGAGATATGGAAGAAATGTAGAGCCTGGATGACAGATCTTCCAAAGGATCCCTTGGCTTCGAAGAAAGATAAACCAGTCAGTCAAGAAAATGCAACAGCAACATCATCAGTTCACATTCAGCAAATAGATTAGGATTTATATTTCATGTTATTTTCCTCTTTTAAAGAGAATGTAATTGTAATAAGACATTTTTTATGACATGTAATAGGTAGTTGACGAAGTCCTAAGTAGTTGAAGCAGTGAAGATTAGTTCGAGCAGTTACAAACTGTTTTCTATTATATTTAAAGAGATAAACAAGAAAGAGAAGGGTTCGGAGTTTTGGACCTTCAGACTGCAAATTTTGTACTCAGTTTTCAAATGATTAATGAATGAAAAGCAAGTTTTTGGCATTTGTTGATATCGATGTGTCTTCTTGTTTACATTGTGTTCTTTCTATCCTTGAATAAAATGAAGTAATGAAGTTGCAGGTCTCTTTTGACTTGTGTGAATAAGAGTTAAAATCCTTAATAGGCGCTCCTTCATTTTAATTGTTCATTTTCTTATAATTCTTCTGAAGTTTGAGGTGATATATTATGTACATCAGCATATCAGTTTGGGCTTTTTCTTTCATGTTCTTTTGATCATTCCATTCTATATCAACAGATAATAGCATTGTGGGACATTCATTATATTTGATCTTTGAGGGTTTAATGATAAATATATGAAGGTGATTAAACAAAGACCAATATTTTTGTGACATATTTATATAAATGTCTTAAGCACGGATTCCTTAACACAGTCAAGGGATTGTCTCTTAAGGTAAAACACGTAGCATGCACAAGTTCCTATAAATTAGGTCATTTCATGAAGCAATTTGACTAATGCGTTGGAGTGGGAGGCTCGGTTTGTTGTCTCCAAGTGCAAGTTAGGTTTGGAAATTGACATGTGAAGAGTCTCAGTTCTAAATTGAGAGTAGATGAGTTACAAGAGTCAGTTTGACTCGGTTAAATCATCAATCACTAGTTCGACTTACAAAAATAAAACTTGCCAAATTTAGTCTGTTCTATTTGTTTACAAGGACGAGGGCACTCATTTTGTATCATTGTTTTGTGAGCATGAGTTGGTGAGACAAGGCAATAGAGAGCACGAGTTTGTGTGCAGACGCTTGTGTGTGGGAAGGGTGAACTAAGGAGAAACCTATGCGCAATTGATAGAGGAGAATTTCCTTAGGGTTTGCGCAAGAAAATAGGGAAGCATGTTCAGGGTTATTGCAAGGTGTTTCAGCTTGGGACAAGCAGGGAAAACATGATTGTTTTTCGATTGAAACAAGGTTGTATAGTAAGAGATCTATTGCTCAAAATTCTATCAATAAAATTCTCAAATAAGAAGATGGTTTTCCCAATTGAGTTCCCTGGAAAATATTGTGTTTTTGTCATTGTGTGACCATTTATTTCTATTCCTAATCCACTGCAAACAAGTAGAGAATTTTTTTGTTTTAATGAAAAGAAACTAGTGTTCAGATTTTTCATTACAATAGTTGCAAAATTTCATGGATTTTCTACAGTCCATCGACAAGGGTGTGTCCTCATCCATGAAGTATTGGTGTCCTCCAAAGGACCATGCACCATTATGCCATATCATCAAACACAACTCAAAGGATTGTGTGAGATCATTCCATGACGTATACAAGAGTCAATGAAACATAAGAAGTGAAATGTGAAAAATCCTAAATCTGGATTCCTACTGCAACAAATTTGAATTACTTCTCCTATTATTTTTCATAATTATTTCATTACAGTGAAATATTGAAGTAATTACTGAAGCAGTCTACACAAATAATGTTGCGGAATAAATCTAAGTGTTGAAACAAACTGAACAAAATAAAATGAAAATCATCCACATTTGACATAGTTATTTTTCGACTAAGTCCCCAAAAAAACCCAACTTGGGAAAACCGATGCAGCAGATCTGAGGGTTATGTATATTTAAGCAGCAGAATCTTGAGTACAACTAGGGTGCCCATATCCGGCTCACCCTTCAGAGAATATCTCGACAACAGAAGAAATGTGAGATATACCTCACTATGCTAGTCCTCAGCTGATCCAGTACAGCACTGGTGAAGCTCCTCTCTGCCTCTGTGTGAAGCCTACGTTGCTACTACGTAAGCCTGCATGAGCAAGCTGAAGAACTGCGTCACTTCTCCTCTGCAAATGATCAAGCTGATCTGAAACTAAGTTTTGGCCCTCCTGGCTCAGAAACCCCAACTTCCAACTATCTCCGGACTGAATCTAGAAGTCACTGTGTCACTTCTACGTGATCCCCTTCAGGGACTGTGTCACCCCTCTAGATGACTGTACTGCCTCTATTGCGTCACTGCTACCTCTCTCTCTGAAATGTACTCCTAGTCCTCTTGACCGGTTACTACATCTGTCCCTCTCTGGAACTGATCATTGAATCGAAATCACTTAGCCATCCCTGCCCTAGTGATTCGATCTTGATCAAAAGTTGTGTCTCTCTCACAAGCTCAAAAATGCCAAATGCTCAATGTGTTTTCCATAGGCCCCTCACCCTCCTTATAATATTTCGTTGACCCTTCAACGGCCAAGATTAAAACATAATAATGGGCTAAGATTAACTAGGAGTTGATCCGTGACTTTATCTAAAAGATTCACACTAAGTTTAATTAAGACCCTTTAATTAATCAATTTCCCTAAGTTTAGACTTACGAAAACATTAAAAAAAAAACGATTAATTAATTTAATTAAACCATCTCTAAGTGGAATGTTCCAAAATCCTTTATGGGTATCATGGAATACCTGTGTTTTAGCCTATATACAAAATTACAAGGTTAGAGCACATCCATTTCTACCATAAATCAACATGAAACATATTTAATGCATAAACCACATAATAGAGCACATTAGGTATCTTCAAACTTCACGCTAGCTTATGACCTTATACAAGTTGCCATATTTATGTACGAGAGTGTCATCAACTACCCCTGTTAGGTGCCTCCAAATATCTAGAGGTATGAACAAATTCCTAGGCAAGCCATTCAATCAATAGGTGAATGTGATAAGTGATATGGTTGTGGAGTGAACTTCATAGTGGCATCATAGTCTTACACATGGGCTATACAAGACCATCCATAAGTGCTTTTTTGTGGAGGGAGCCCTTGCATTACTTGAGTTACACCTTCCTTTGCACTGTGTTTTCCAACCTTTACTTAGCCTCTTACTTTGATTTGATTAGCTTGTTTTGCAAGCTTCATTAATTTATTTAAGACACCATTAGGATGAATGTTTCATTGCTCATAGGGGTTGGGATGTTTCCTTTGAGTTCCTTTACTTTCATGGGTCTGATATGCATGGGTGTAGGGTGATGGCCTCACATGAGGGGGTAGAGCTCAAATTAACTTGGATTTTAATCATTAATCATCCCTCACAACATTCTTGCATTTTGACATTTGGCACAAGCTCTTTTTCACCTTCTTTTTGTTTCTGCATCAACCTCTTGGTATTTCCAAGCCCCTACTCTCATAGGATGAAACAATCAAGGAACTAGTATGAGCAACTGACAACAACCAACTCAAAGATAGGAGAATGAAGAAAGAGGATATGTTGAAGGTGTTAATTCTAGAAGGCCATGGTCACACTATTTCAATCTAGGGCCTCCTATTATTTCCCCTCTTAGACAGTGGAAGAAAACCCCCGCAGTGGTCACACTTGACTAGAAAGAGAAGATAACCACCAAGGTGAAATAAGGCCACAAGTATAACTTCCAAGCATCATGATTCATTTTCCAACTTCAACCCATGATCTTTACTTAGATAACTAATACATCAAATCTAAACAGTTCATATGGATCGATGACTAATGCACTTCATGTGTGTTGAACCACCATCATCGAATGAGTATACAGAGCAAGCAAAATTATCTGAGCATATCAGGAGCAAGAGGCATCAAAGGGGTTGTGGCATGTGGAGAATGCTGTCATCATCTCTACAATGTGAACCATGGAAGGATGATCGCTGTTGAATGGCTGGAAATCTACACTGTAGGAGGAAAAAAAATTCCTGGGGTTACCCATGTGCATCCAACTAGATGAAAATGGTTGATGATTCTTATGTCGTGCCATAAAAATGGAAAATTCAGATAGAAATTCCAGACAAGTGACACAATGTCAAATTACAGAATGCATGGACACTCGTTTAGCCTTTGAATTTGGGACAAAAGAGAAATGAGCAAAGTTCAAACAGTGTACATCACACCCCTCAGAATTGGGAAGCAAAATAGAAATTTCAATGATTGTCACGTATCAGGTACGACCCAAGCACCTAAAGCAGAAATTCAAGTGCTTTTCCAAGGTATGAAGATGGATGTGGCCCTGTGTAAGAAGCTATTACTTAACAACAAATTGCACAGATAGACTGCCTGCTGCATACACCATATACAGAATAGGCTGCACCTTTAACTAGCAAGCAAGCGGACGAATGGCTACTGGTGTTAATTACTATTTGAATATTTCCCTCTAACAAATAGCATTCTTGAACATGTGCTGCAGTCCTATTACACTAGGAAAAAATTATGCCATTTGCGAAGGAAAAGGATTATTTATTTTTTTTATTTTGAAATTGAAGAATTATAAAATTTCTTCTTCAGATAGATAGCCATATTGAGAAGGCATATTTCTCTTACAGACTTAGATGATAGCCATATGCCTCGAATGAATCACCGCCATTCAAAAGTCAGGAATATTCTTTAGTTCTTAAATAAGCTCACCTATATATTCCGCATCTTGTTACAATAGCAAGAAACCTCACTTCAAAAAAATTGTTCCGCAAACTAATTTTTTTTTTTTCTGGTTCATTTTTGCTTCTTAAGTATTGGCATTCAACTAAAATATTTTCTCGTTATTGTGAAGTCATCCCTGTGGTTTATCTGTTCCTGTATCGGCTTCCTCTGAATCTGAATCTGAGTCCGAAGACAACTTTACCATATTTTCAAGTGAATCCACATCAGATACCTCAGATAATGTCTCAATCCTAAGAGCATCTGCATCCTCACTGAAAAACCAACATGCATGGAAATTCTAAACTTAGGTTTAAATTCGCGAAGAAGGAAAAACCACAGCACAAATGACTGAAGAACAAAAACAAAGTGACACTTCGGGATCTAAAAGAGTATAGCACATACTCTGTTACGCCAAATATTTCTTTAATGCTGAGAGAGCTCCGAGTTTTTGAACAAAATTCATCAAGCTGCCGGTCCAAAAGAAATAAAGTGATTAGTTCAATAGGTATGAAGCTAAATTGAAGCAAAAAGGCTAATTCTAGGCAGTTAAGGAAAACAAGAATATCCCACAAACAGTTTCTCTATGCATCAAACTTTCTATTAGTGCTCAGCATTCTAAAATTGGTTCGTCTGGGTTTAACAAACAGGAAATAACATCTCACTGCTAGCAGAAGAGAAAACCCAGAAGGCTGCATATGTTTCTGCCAGAAGCAAATGAAAATATTTAATATCGTTAACACAGATACTGTGAAGCTCGATATTCTATAGAATGTCAAACAAAGTACAGACAAATATAATTATTAATTTCGGAAGGATAAATCCCAAAACTAGTATTTATAATTATTCAACATTATGAAATTCCATAGGAACTTCAACCTCAACCACAAATTTGTGTCATTTGCTCGTTTAGAAGGCTAGCCATGTCACCTGCAAAGGCATGCTAGAAAACAAAAGTTTGTCTTAAGTAATTACATCACAAGTTCCTTCTGGGAAAATAATAGTTGAACAATTCCTTTGTGGTGCAGAGGCTTCATCTTTTATGTTACACAAAGTTTATCCAACCAGGTTTTGCAGCTGTTGCAGAAACTGCCTCAGACCAGAAATATTTCGGAGAATTCTCCATTTACAAAATATCTCTGGAAACAAATGGCGGTGTTTCCAAACAATTTCCTGTCCTCTTATGGTATTCCCTACCTTTCTTAGTCCTTCTTTTGAAGCTGAGCAAATTAAAAAACAAAATAAAAATTTGATATAAAAATGGCTAGAACCTCAAATGAAAAATATTTCATCGAACAGAAGATGTTTTCTAACACAAAAATAGCCCTAGTCTCTCGTCTTCTTCACTATTACATGTGAGTTCCTATTCTTTGAATAGATTTTTCAAGCAGTGAGGATGGAAGACTGTGTGCACAGATTTAAACACACACACACACACACACACATATATATATCCCAGGGGTTGTCTCAACCTGTGGTCACCAATGTTACAGAGCATTTAGCTACATGGTTCCAACTTCCAATCTCTTGGGTTAAGTGCACTAGTCTATGCTGAGGGATTTATTAGGGATGCCATCCACAAATGCAGCGAAGCGTCTTTTAAGTTTCCCCACAAGGTTTTCCTTGGAAAATAGAAGGAGAAAAAAAATGTCACAAATCTGAAATACTCATTAGTCATGCACAATCATATTTTGCCTCTATATATTAAAATTTAGCCAATAAAGAGGATCATATATTTAAATGAATACATAAAATGTCTTTATTTATTTATTTTAACTCTATAAATCTATGAGAACGGTGGCATCCCTGAGTCAAAATCTCCTTGTGAGTTTTTCATCTGCCATTGCGCATAACTTGTATCTATTATCTTTTTCACTTCTTGTTGAAGATGTTAATAAATTTCAGGCACTGCTGACACCTTTTCTATCATCTGCGGACAGCAAATAATTTGTTTTGTAAAATGATATTAAAAAATGCTACACAGTTTATTCTGATTTATTGTGTCTGACTTCATGCATGCAAACCTTCAAAGTTCAACTCCACTGCCAAATTGAACTCAACAAAAAAATTAAGGAAATTATTACTTCCAACTTCTTCATTATACTGAAGTTTGGAAAGACTTTAATGCCTATGTGTAGAAACTCAGAAATAACTATAATTTTGTTAAATGGACGTGTACCATAATTGGATTTGAATTCTGAACGATGTTTCAAAGTTGTGGTTATTCTATGGTAGTGGCAGACTATAATTTCTCCTGTCCTACATGTTTTTGTCTGAGGGTGATTTAATTTTTCTCAATTGAGCTTTTCAATCAAAATATTTAAAACTTATATAAATGTATATCCCATTTCCCCATTTTCTTAAGTTTTAACAGAGGCGTTTCTTGAAACCATACCTATCTCCCCATCCCAAGTGACATGGATCAAAATTGTGTAAGGAAATCACCAAATAGAATTTGCAATTGTGTTTTTCCATGGATGTCTGAAAGATAATGGAAAATAAGAAACAAACTTCACCATGAGTTTCATCTGGCATAATATTCTTCGTAGACAAATACCACAGGAAAGGAACTTTTTTGTCACCACATGAAAATTCTTGCTTGGCCAAACATTTCTGTCGTTGATTTACAAGTTATATGCATGGAGCCAAGCTGCAGGGTGGATATCACCAACTTCAAATTTGGTTGGAAAATGGAATGCAGAAAATAAGCAACAGATGACTAAGAGACTGAAAACACTTTTGAAACAGTCAGCAGTAGAACAAAAATTCAAGGGATAATTAAGGGATTCCATACTTCTGCACTGCTGTAAGTAGGATAAATTACGATTCATATTTATGTGAAGGACTTGGTAAACCCCTTCTACAGAGTCCTTGGAAATAATTTAGAATACTTGCTACCACACTTTTCCCAGAATCTGTAAATACCATGAACCTAATTATAGAATATAAATATTCTTCACAGTCTCCCAGATGCTGCTACAGTTTGGTTGTAGAAAATTCTAACTGGCTAATGTAAATTACAAAAGATATCAATTAAAATAAACATATTTATGCTTCACCCAAAAATTAAGATACAACCTGCAATAACTATATCCATATGTATATTAAAATACTCCGTACCCCCTTATTACTACAGGATAGTGCTCAACATTTGACTGATTTTAAAACCCCCAATATGAATGGATGTAGTGGTTTAGTATGTGTTTGAATTATATCCATTGGGTTAAAGTTCTAAACCTATATCAACAATGATCTCTTTGTTAAATCTCCTAATACCAGCTCAGAGTTGTTTTTCTGGCAACAATTTTTATTCCCAACAATTTATTTTATTAACCAAATAAATGCTGAATTGTTGAAAAATGAAATCATTGGTATTTTAACTTCCAGAAATTAATATGCAGCAGAAATAAAATCAGAGAGAGAGATCAATCACACATTGCAACAGATAACATCAATGTTCCACCAAGACTACAGGACGAGGGGATGCGGGTGCAGGGAGACACACAGGGGGATGTGTGGGAGTACCCTCAAATTTATGGGAAATTTAGGGAGGATGGGGAGATGTCGGGTGTATATATATATTTCAAATTCATATTCAATGAGGAAAGCAAACATACATCATACTGGTACATACATCATTCATACTTATTATTCATCCATACACCACAAGATTCAATAATGAAATACATTGATCCATATTCATCATTCATCATTCTAGAATCTACATTGATTCAAAATTTAAATTCATCATTCATCATTCTAGAATCTAATTAGTACTAAGCAAAATAAACCCTAATAGATACCAATGTTGTCAGAACCGAACCGAAGATCGAATTGGAAAACCCTTTGAACCGAGAATCGGTTGGCATTGGTAAAAAAAACAGAGCAAAAAACCGGTTGACCAAAAACACATAAAATATTCATATTTTAAAGAAAAACATAAATATTCACATGCATCCCTGTTAATCCAAACCATTTATACACAAATAAGCAAACGTTCTCATTTATATAGCATGTACGGGTGCACATAACCAAAATAGCACCAAGTGCAATCCATCTCTAAACCGAAAATACATCAACAAACAGGCTTTGGATGGCCTCTAGCATCCAAAAAAAATCATGCTGAAACAAATAGCTACATATCATCAAAATCATTACCTATATTGGGATCTTCATCATCAATATCACCCTCTAAGCATTAAAGTAAGATAGAAAATCGTAGGATGTCAAGTCAAGATTACAGAGAAAATTTGTTGAGAATTTGGAGGGGACGTGATTAATTCAAATTCTCTTCTTAATAATCACTTGTGAGCTTACTTCTTTTACTTATGTCTTCTCTTCTTAGCTTATTATGTCTTTCGTCAAGTCAATTACCAAAAACACAAGAGACACAGATTTAGCCTTTTCAAGCCAGGGCCAAAACCTCTCCCTCTTGGAGAGGAAAAACCTACAAGGAATTCTTCTTATAAACTTTCAATTGACAAGTACCATGACCACGACTCAGACCCTTGACCTATGTATGCCTTCAAGACCTTGTCATTGCTTCTTCATTAACTCCTTGAGTTGATCCTTCTTTTCTACACCAACCTGCACCTTACTACACCAAGCCAAAGAGATATTGGCACCTTGTTGTGAACTGGCCTATGCACACCTTGCACATTCAATCTTGCTGCCTGATCTTCAAATTACAACCAGGTCTTCTTTTGATGAGTTGTCCTTTTCATACTATATTGATACCCTCTCCTTTTCTGAGCATACTTGATGCACTTCATACTTTCAACACAGTTCTGTCACCATAGGCTTATCCTTACTCTTGGCACTGTCAACTCAATGTTGTTCACCACAGACTTATCCTCGCACTCTATTACCACAGTGAACACACTGTTGTGACATGGTCCTATTCCGCACTTGTACGCAGTGTCTTCTTCGCTTTTTTATCTCCTTTTAATGCAATCCTAACTCGCACTTGATACAATCACATATCACTGAAGTTCTTCCTGCACCCTTGTCCACAAATCTCGCATTTCCTGTTGATCTGTATTACCGTAGAGAACTCAGACTTCTTCGCATTACTTGTTGTACTCTTTTGTCTGTGATCCGCACCTTTTAAGTTGCAGACTTGTCCAAAGTATATTCTTCAAATGAACTGTAGACCCATACATATATAGTGGCATCCTTTCTTCATTTTAGGCCGACCTTCCAATCTGTAAGTAGGCCGACTTGTAGGCCGACTTTGTCCACTATTTATTTGTTGTTCTTAGGAGATGTTTAACGTTAGACTTGAGCATCATATGGAGCTATGTCTTCAAGACTTGTGTGACAAGGTCTTGAGCATACTTTTTTTTACTAGACTCCTAATATACATGACCCTTAATTAGTACATTTATGACAAGATGACAAATCCCTAAAAAACATCAAGAAGTCGTCTTTTGACCTATAATAAAACCTTGCTCATGAAACCCATGAAGCAAGCATAAAAAAAATACATTTTATTATCTTTGTCTTCTTCATTACATAGATACACTGTTACATAGTCAATATGAAGACCAATCATGGCTCAAATTACAAAGAACAATTTCAGATCTCTTTCTGTGATAAAGTGCGAAAAGGATATGGGGTGGCAGGAGGGGGAGGGATTCTCATATATCCCGATGGAAACATCGAATACATGTATCCCTGGAGTTTAGGACAAAAAAATAACAACCAAGCTAAGGCCTATGGGTTAATCTTTGGAATGAAATTGGCCATCACCAAAGGAATCAAGAAGCTCCAAACCCTTGGAGACTCCATGACAATAATATACCACATGAGAAAGAACATGCCAGCTAAAAACACTCTCCTAAACCAAGTCATCAAGAGAAATCAAGGTTTGACCCCTCTATTGGATGAAGTAAATTTCTTCCATATTCTCAGGGGAAACAACAAAGAGGCAGACAAACAATCTAATTTGACTTCTAGAATCAGAGAAGAAGCCACTGTGGTGAATGGAAGTGAAGGTCACCTATGTATTCCTTAACTATTGATTGAAAATCCTAAGGCAAAGAAACGATCTAACCATACAGATGGGAATATGAATAGCTTCATCATTCTATTGAATGTGCTTGACTGCCTTTTATCCCCTTTCCCCCAGCTTCCACTGGAGCCCTCCTCCCCCTCCTTCCCTAGCCCTCTCTCCCTCCCCACTCACCTAGAAAATTGGTCTATCTTTTGGCCTTCTCGTTGGCCCCCTCCCCTTCTCCCTAACCCCTTGTTCCCTCTCCTACCTCCCCCCATCGCCCTCTCCTACCCTCCCCCCCCCCCCCTTACCCCTCCAAGTTGGCACGACAGTCATATCCTCTCGCCTCCCAACATGTGGCCGTGTCTTGGACAGCCCCTTAATTTAATTACTATGCTAAGTCTTGTTGAATTTAAATGCCCCTGCCTCGCCCTCAGCTCCTGTGACAAGCCGTATAGAGAAATCAATCCGAAAAGTGGCATCATGCAGCTTGGCAGCTCGCCACCTGGTCCCTACATCAGCTCATGCATGTGGTTACACAGTGCCACCTTCGAATTTTATCACAATCGTCGGCATTTTGGTACCCTGTTCGTGGGAATGGTGAAGCCGTGGGGGAAGCATTTACTCCCCGGGCTCTGGAAAATGCAAGAGAAGCGTTGGAAGATGGTGGCAATGGAGTCTAGAGAAGTTGTGCAAATTTGTGAAATAATGGATCAACATTGGGAATCCAGCGACACAAGTACAGTGACGTCGCTCATCCTTAATTGGTGTACTGAAGGTGGTTATTTAAGGGATAACGGTCCGAGTAAAATCAGAAATCCTTTGTCCAGGGAAGCTGAGGATTCCTGGGCTCAGTCACTGAGTTTGCGGTCGAGGGTCATGAGAAGTGATAGCACTCTGCGTGACCTTTGGGTGGATGAGCTGAATGTTTGGTTGGTTGTGCTCTGGGCGCTCTCGGTATTGCCTGGAGGCCTCTGGGTGCATTTGGTCGTCAATAGAACCTGGGAATTGGAGGGGATGGTCTAGTAATTAACCTTTCTACGGGAATTGAGGTGGTCATGAATTTCTTGTGCACTGGCTTATGTGTCTGTCCTATTTATTTTTGATGCTTCGAGTCTTTGTAGAGGTCTGGGGTCATTTGTGCTCTAGTGTTTGTGATATCCGAAGCTGTGAATTACCTGTCTGTGGGAATTGAGAGTCTGGTGAATTACATGGGCACTGGTTTATATGTCTGTTCAGTTTACTTCTAGTGCTTCGGATCTTTTAGGAGGTCTGGAGTCAACTGTGTTCTTGTGTCTGTGTCTGGGGCGGTAGGCCTCCCAATGTCTATCAAGATGAGTGGAAATGTTAGTTATGCTATTGAGAGCATAGGCTCGGGCTCCTAGGGCCTCCGCAAGCCCAATACTGGGAGTGTTAGTGTCGAATGGGCTCGTGGAAAGGGCAGCAACAAGTTGAAGTGCGAGAGGTGTTCCATGGAACATGACGAATTTAGAAATGGAATAGCAATGCTACAAATGTGTGTGCACCAACACCACAAGGATACCATCGAGATTGAGGAAAGACAATCGGAAGAAAACGAGAAATTCTACAGGCTAGAAGACAAAGTGGAAGCCCTCAGGCTGGAAATTGACGAGATGAAACCAAAATTAGCAGACAGCTGCAAGCAAGAGGAGGAGGTGCCAAAGTCGTTGGACCTCAACTCCCCAGCTCCAATGGAGGAATAAACACCCCTCTGGCACCAGCAAATTTTGTTATATGTCTAATCATACTTGTATATATCTCCTATCGCAGTTATGTAAGGTTTATAGTAGCAAGAAAATAGGGATAAATTTTGAGAATGGGATGGCTGCTAAAAAAGCTCGCATAAGAGTTGGATCAATTGTATCACCCATAGCCAAGAAAAAACATAGTTTTTGTAATAAAAATCCCCCTTTTTGTTCGTGTGCAGGCGCGCTTTAATACAAATATATATACTCTTTCCAGTTTAAAAAAAAGTGTGAAAAGGATAGGTTTGTAATTCGGTGACTTTCCAACAAAGACAGGAAGGATATCACAGTGCAAGAAAAGGTCTCATATAATTCGGTCTTGGGTCTATCTACCTCAGCAAAGGGATCCGCAATCTCAGAGCAAGATGAGTACTGTAAACAGTGCGAGAAAAGGAGATGCAGAAGATCACTTCAGGACCATAATTAAGTGTGTATAAACTGTGGATGAAGACATTGCTAGGAGTATAAGGGATCTTTGTAGCTCGGTTATTTCAAAAAGGCATAACACAGTGAGTATCAAGAGTACAAGACACTTCGAATATCTCTAAAGAATATACACAGTAAGAAGATACTACAACAAGATAAGGATCTCGATCAAAGGTATATACAAAAGTAAAGGAAGATCACCTCAGCAAGTATAAGAGCTCAGTATAGGGCATCAAGACAGCAAGTTGAGGAGTCATTGATCAGGGAAGGCAACACCTCGTCTAAACTAAGGACCAAGTTCCCTACTGTTGGCACAAAACGGTGCAGAAAAGGAGATCAGTGGAAGGAGCCAAGAAGGAAAGTGGCAAGGTCTTGGAGGCATACTGAAGTCAAGTGTCTAGGTCATGATAATGGTACTTATCAATTGAAGATCTATAAGAAAAAGTACTTGCGAGTTTTCATCTCCAAGAGGGAGAGGTTTTGGCCCTGGCTTGAAGAGCCTGAATCTTGTGTCTCTTGTGTTTTTGATAATTGATTGATGAAAGACCTAATAACCTAAGTTTACAAGTAATTATCAAGTAGAGAATTGAATTAAACTATGCCCTACCAAATTCTCAACATCCCTTACACTTATTTTATAATCTTCATCAATCTCAAATCCCTAACCCTAATCTCCCTTCTAGAAGATCTAGGAGATCAATGGTTGAGATCATTTCTAAGTCACTTAAATAATTAAATTATTTATCCTTAGAAATTAATTAAATAGTCCACAATAATTAATTGACTTTAATTATTGTACTTTTTCTAAGTTAGACTTACTAAAGAAAACATAAATCACTTACTCCATCAAGTAAGCACCTAATGAGACAATAAATCATCTTCTACATGCTAAGACACAAAGCCTATGCAAAAGAATTTTTGAAGCTACCATAAGCTTCAACACTCCCTCCCAGTAAGGAAGGGATTCTCTACTACACCCAGCTTGTCTTTGTACTTCACAAACTTCCCTTTCACTAGATGCTTAGTGAGAATATCTGCCACCTACTCCTCTATGGAAATGTACTACAATTGCACAACAACTCTCTAGACTTTGTCTCTGATGAAGTCATATCATATCTCAATATGCTTGGACCGATCATGAAACACAGGATTGTCAAAGAGCTTAATGCAACTCTAATTGTCATAGTGACTCATTGTTGAACCCATCTCAAGACCAAATAATCCTGCAAGCATATTGTGAAGTCATACTGCCTCAAAACTTGCCATACTCATTGTCATGTACTCTACCTCTATTGTACTAAGTGCCATTGATTGTCGCTTCCTACTGTACCACGACATCATCGTTGATCCCAAGCTGAAACAACATCCAAACTTGGATTTTTTGTCCACAACACAATCAAAATCAATGTACCCCTACAACTCTAGTCCACCAACCCAACATATCTGAGCCCAACAAATATCTAGCCTAATGTTGACCAGATACATCAAGGAACCTATCAACTACCCTATACAGTGCGGGACCCACTAACTCGCATTCAAAAGCACTCAGGATGGGAAATTAGGATGGCAGGACCTTTGCTTGGGTAAAATGGGAGAGAATTGCAAAACCCAAACAATGGGGTGGTTGGGGAATAAAGGACTTAAATAGGTTTGCAATGGCCCTCACTGCTAAATTAGGTTGGCAACTTTTAACAACAAACATCTTATGGAAAAGGGTGGTATATCACAAATACATATCCCCATTAACTACTTTGGAATGGGTCTAATGCCTGTGCAGGAACAGACCGGGTTCCTCTAATATCTGAAGAGCCATAACACAATCCATATTTGTCATTAAAAGAGGATTGGCTTAGCGCATTGGATCTGGGGAACTTCTTTGTGTCAGCAAGGATGCTTGGTCGAGTTGTGGGAATGCCCACATATTACCTCTAGAGCTCAGGCAAATACTCGAAACAGCGGGGATCACTCAACTCTCACAGATTGTTGATGATGAAAATTCTAATTGGCTCTCACAGGTGTGGATATCGACATAGGTCCTTGGGATTCCTGACATTTGGCAAAATGTATGGCTCAGATATATTGGAGCCCTTGAGGAATCACATCTTAGAATTATTGATAGAGAGGATAAGCTAATATGGGTTGCCTCCCCCCGAGGAAGATATACACTGAAGGACGGATATATTGTACTCATATCGAAACATTAACCTATTGTTGTTGATTGGTGGTGGCGTCCTTTATAGAAACTTAAGGTGCCTCCTAAAACTCGCCTTTTCATGTGGTTCCTACTATCAAATAAAGTGCCTACTGATGATAATCTCTATAAACGCTCATTTCAAGGCCCCTCACGTTGCAGTCCATGCAATCATCAGGCTGAAGACATTGACCACCTATTCTTATTATGCCCTGCTACCAAACGAGTTTGGCAACAGATTTACATTTCCCTTGATATCACTATTAGATGGCAAGGGAAACAGCTTACCTCAGCTTGGAAAAATTGGTGGAACTCTGCACCATCACTAAAAGTCTGAAATCTTCCCCTACTTGTCTATTGGGGCATCTGGCTGGCGAGGAACATAATCATATTTCTAGATTCCCATATTCCGGGGCATACCATTGGTAACAACATAGAAGCAACGTACCAATTGATACCCGAGGAGGAGCCCAAGAATCAAACCTGGATCATAACCCCTGAAGTCATCGACAAATCCTATCCATGGGCATACTTCGATGGATCTGCCCAAGAAGTGGGTTGTGGTGGTGGTGTTATCTTATACATATCGGACTGCGATTATTACCTGCTCAATATGGGCTTAGGCGGGGGTACAAACAACTTTGCAGAATTAAACAGCCTCAGACTCCTTCTCATATTCGTACTATAGAAAAATTGCAACAAGATTCAGATCTTTGGAGACTCAAAAAATGCCATCAATTGGATCAACATTATATCTCAATGTCACGTGCACACACTCACAGGTTTACTGGATGAAGTCATAACTCTGAAATCACACTTTGATTTTATTGTTTGCTCACACATTTACAGGGAAAGGAACCAGATTTCTGACCACCTTTCCTGCAGCAACCAAGGGGTCAATGGTTGATATAGAAACATCAAGAACAAGAATAGTACCAATACTATCACAAGCCTTTTATAGAGGATACAGCAACAGTATGAGCCGAAGATCAATCACACGATACTTCGATAGTTTTTGTTTTGTTTATTTTATATATGTCTGATATGATGTACCAAGGGCTTATATCTATTAACACTTTATCATGTATATATTTATGGTTAATTTTTGTTTGAACTATGAATTGATACTCGAGAGATGGTTTGGTCCATCTATGATACTCGCATATCACTTATGTAACTGATACAACATGTAATTTGCAATACTTTATTAATGGAAATTACGATTTTTTCCCAGGAAAAAAATAATAATAATACTAGTAAAGACAAATATATTAATTCTTGACTTGTATAATCATGATTGATTTGATCTTAAAGTGGATTCCGTATGTCAAGATCATCCTTGATCATTTAGACATGACTTTCTATTTTTGGAAAGTCACTTCCAAATTGAGATGTGACTTACTATTTTTGGAAAGTCATATTAGAATTGCCAGAAATGAAATTTTAATATAGTTGGTACAAACAGAATTGAAAGTTATGATTTCTTCTAGGATAAATTCATCTTTGAGCTGCCAAATTTTAACACTCCCTCTCAGCTAGGGAGGATTTTCTTTGAGCATCAAAGATCTTTGATTCCTCTGAACTTCTTCATTCATCCCAACTCAACTCTGCTCTATAACATCTGTAACAGTGAAGTCGCAATCTAAAGAAGAAACATCCACTTGACACAAATTTGGAAAGGAAATGATCATCACGTGTCACATAGACAAGGATTACACTCGACCAATTTTCATCTCAAAAAATAGGTGATAGAACACAAGCGTCACATAAACAAGACTCAAACAAGTCACACAGACAAGAACCAAACACAACCAAGTGTCAAGTGGTGGAATACATGCATTCTAGACAAGTCACACAGACATGTCTCACTACACCTATTGGCCAGATAGGTGGCTCTTCCCACGTCCTAGACTATGGGTTGGATGCATATTGAGGCTTACTCTTGTGGCACACACTACAAAAGAAGTCCCTCATCCTTAGGAGCTTTTCGGCATCATTCCCTAATCCTGTGAGCTCTGATAGGAGGGAAAGGCAGCTCAGTGTTCTGGAACAGTTGTGATCGCTTCCTAGAAGGGTCACATCCATAAGTCCAAGATGATCTCTAAAAACCAAGAACTTTTCTTTCGGTAAAGGTTTGGTAAGAATGTTAGCTATTCGATCATCAGTGGAGATGTGATGGAGCCTCACTGCTCCTTTTTGCACCATATCCCAGATATAGTGATACTTGATCTGAATATGCTTGGACTTATCATGAAACACGAAATTTTCTGCAAGACGAATCCCACTCTTATTGTCACAATATATAACTGTTGTGTCTAGAACTTGCTCAAATAGTTCCCCAAAAAGCTTTCTCAGCCATACTGCCTCACAGCTAGCCATGCTATCAGCAATGTACTCAGCTTCAGCTGTACTTAGTGCAGCAAACTTCTGCTTTCTACTCATCCAAGAGATCATGGCAGGTCCCAATATAAAGCAGCACCCAAAACTACTCTTTCAATCAATAGAGTTACCTACCCAATCAGCAATTTTACCATGAAGTCTTACATTTTCAACAGTATTTTTCAATCCTAGATTGATAGTTCCATGCAAGTATCTTAGTACATGTTTTGTAGCAATCCAATGGGCATGAAAGGGATCAATCATATGCTAACTTAAAGTGTTTACAACAAAGCATATGTGAGGCCTAGTGTTTACCAAAACCATCAAAGCACCAATGAGTTGTCTATACTCTGTGGGATTTGCTAGACTAGGTCCTGCAGCTTTGTCACATAATTTCTTAAAGTTCATTTCCATAGGAGTATGCATGGACTTACATTCTACCATAGAAAATCTTTCAAGAATCTTAACAACATATTTTCCTTGAGAAAGATAAATTTCACCAAGTCTCTGCTAGACCTCTAGACCCAAAAAGTAATGCATCAAACCAAGGTCTTTCATTTCAAATTCAGAAGCTAACTCCCTCTTACATTGGAGGATAAGGGGTTCTATTCCTGTCAAGAATAAATTATCAACATACAATACCAAAATCAAAGGTATACCTTGGACTATCTTGAAGTAGAGGTTTGGGTCTGCACTGCTTCTTGTAAAACCAAGCTTTATCAGGTAGCTATCAATGCGAGCATACCAAGCTCTTTGAGTTTGCTTCAGCCCATAGAAGGCTTTCTTCAGTCTGCATACATGATTTTCCCTGTCATGCTCTGCAAAGCCTTGTGGTTGTTCCACAAATACCTCTTCCTTGACGAAGCCATGCAAAAAAGCAATTTTCACATCCATTTGGTGAAAATTCCATCCTTGGCTAGCAGCTAAGACAACCACAGATCGAATAGTAGTATATCAAGCTACAGGAGCAAAAATATCATCATAATTTATTCCCTCTTTCAGAGAGAAACCTATAGCTAAAAATCTAGCCTTATATTTTTCAATACTACCATCTGCACGATGTTTAATCTTAAACAACCATTTGGAAGTGACAACAGATTTACCTTGAGGTCTAGGGACCACTTCCCAAACATCATTCTAGATGATGGACTCGTATATTTCAGTGATGGCATCTTTCCAGACTTGTTCTTTTGCAGCTTCTTCAAAGGTGCATGGTTCTACCTGAATAATGTTGCTAATTGCAGCAACATACCCTTGAAACCGACTTCGCTTCTTACTTTCTCTGAATGTTCCTCTTGGGGCAGCATGTTGTTTAGCATCTTGCAAGGTATCTTGCAGCCATAGTGGTCCCTTTCTAGTAAGAGGATCATGTGGTGGAGTATCTAGAGGATCCATGGAACCCATTGGATTATTAGCAAGCTATTTCTCAAGTTTCGATTCAGACTCAGATGCAGCCTCCTTTTCATTAGCAGCTTGTCTTTTAGTAATGGCAAGAGGAGGAGAGTCTCTTGCTTTTCTAAGAGCTGCATCTTCATCAAATGTTACGTCTCTGCTAAACTCTATAGTTCTTTGACCAAGTACATAAATTCTATAAGCTTTTGATTTATCACAATAACCAACAAACATACCTTTCTTATCTGAAGCATCCAATTTGTTTCTTTTCTCTTTTGGCACATGGAAGTACAGAGGACAGCCAAAGATTCTCAAATGACTCACCTTGGGCATTTTACCAGTGAAGAGTTCTTCAGGAGTCTTATTGTTTAAGGCTTGATGAGGTGTTCTATTTTGCACATAAACAACGGTATTTGCAGCTTATCCCCACACAAACTTCGGTAGTTTTTTATCATGCAGCATGGCTTTGACTACTTCCATAATGGTTCTATTCTTCCTCTCAGCCACACCATTTTGTTGTGGATTGTACGGCATAGTGGTTTCTTTCTTTTATTCTAGCGTCTTTGCAAAGATCATTAAAATCATTGGAGGTGAAATCTCCCCCATTATTATATCTGAAAGCTTTGATCAGCTTTCCAGTTTGATTTTCAATCAGAGCCTTGAAGTCTCTAAACATGTCAAATGCTTCCCTTTTCTTTTTCAAAAAGAATATTCATGTCTTGTGAGAAAAATCATCAATAGAAATCATGAAATACAAGTAGCCACTAAGAGAAGTAACAAGCATAGGTCCACATAAATCAGAATGTATGAGCTGAAATACCTGACTAATGTTTGTTCTACTCGCACATTCTGGGCAAACTCCTTCATGATCCATCTTGATCTCAGACATCCCAGAAACCATCTTCCTTACATGCAGTAAGGCTTTGTAGTGTAGGGGAGCAAATCTTTTGTGCCATAGCTCACACTAAAGATCAGTATCATGGACCAGTGCATGAATGGGTTTACCATTGACTTTCTAAAGCCCTTCACATCTTGATCCAAGTTAAAACTTTTCCATTGATAAAGACAATTTTCATTCATTTATCTTCTAAAGCAGATATGGATACAATATTCTTTTTCAAACCAGATACATACAAAACTTCTTGCAAAAAAATAGATTTTTCATCATCTAACTGAAATGAAATTGAACCATAACCTTTAACTTAGTGAGTAGAATTATCTCCAAAGATAACATTTAAATTAGTCTACCTCCCAACTAGATTAGAGAGTGCTTTTTTGTAACCAATAAAATATTTGGAAACACCACTATCAACTAACCATCTATCAAATGAATCTGTATAAGAAGAATCAGAAAGAGCAGAAACAAGAAACTATTATGATTGAATTTCCACTACATTATTTCTATACCTTGGATTTCTTATTTTTTTAGAATGATATTTTCTTTGATTTTCATAAGAGTCTTTTCAATAATTAGAATTGTTGTGAATCCAGGTGTTCTTCTTTCTCTACAGTCACGAGCAAAGTGACCATGCTTTTGACAATTAAAGCATCTAACTTTTGACATATCTAGATTCCCTTTATTTGATTTGAAAGCAAATTTCATTTTATTACCTTTCTTTCTCTTGTCATAGGCTGAAAATGCAGTAGGTTCTCTTTCTTCATGATGTGAAATTCTCCCTCTAGAGATCATTTTGGCCTCCTCTTGGATACACCTTTCCAGGAGCTCATCAAATGTGGGAATAGTGTTGACATTGTTGATGGTGGTGATAAAAGTCTCTCAAACAGGAGAAAGACCTCCAAGCGCAACACCATTTCTTTGTCGGATACAGCTTCACCAACTATTGACAGTTGATTCATGATTTTGGTCATTCTTAGGAAATATGCTTGAACCTTCTCTCCTTTGTTCATCTTGATGTCCACTGATTCTTCATGGTAATAATCTGGTTAAAGTTACTAATTGCAAACATGCCAATTAGTTTATCATACATTTCTTTAGTTTTCTTCAATCAAGTATAATTTTTCTACCTTTGATTTCACTTTTTTTATGTTTGGATTTGACAACACTACTTGCATTCTCTGATGGATCAACTACTTTGTCTTCAACATATTCCAGAACTTTGTATTCTTCAAGAGTGATATCTAGCCTTGCTTTCCACGGACCAAAGTTTGAACCATCATTTAGTTTCTCCTCTACCTTGAATTAGGACGAACTCATCTTGATCAGAAAACTTTGGCAGCAAATGGGGTCTCTTCAGGTGATATCCACTCTCCTTGGACTTGTCTTCACCAAGGCTTCGATACCATGTTAAAATCTAAAAGTTCTATGCAGAAATTTAAAAAAAAAAAAAAAAAAACTTTGCATAAACTTGAAAGTTTTATGCAGAAAACTCAATGGAATTGAATGAACTTTGCAAAAAGTTGAACGTACTTTGCAGAAAACTAAATGTTCTATGCTATTGCAATTACTTAGAATGCAGATTTCTTCTTCAAAACTTTTCAGATCAGCAATTGCACATAAAACATAAACTTAAGGATCATATGAAGACAACCAAACACAAATATAAGACATTGAGATTTAGGTCCAATGACCAGGGCAAAACCCAAATGATTCTTATTCTATTAGATTTCCTCAATTGTTCAGCAGAGTACAGAGAGAGAGAGAGTGAGAATGAATAGTCACCAATGTCTGATCAAATTGCAGTTGAGTGCTCTTTCTCTTTGCTTGAAGATCTCCTTCTCTTGATCATATCTTGTCCTTCACACTTGCTCTAGCTCTTCCCTTGCTCTTACTCTTCACTTACTGTCACACTTCTCTTGCACACACTCAACACTAGCTCTCCTTCTTCACAATGAACATGTTACTCTCAATTCACACTTTCTCTTTCTTAAATAGATGAGAAAGGAGAGGAGTTACAAAATGAATTCATGTCTTGAGCCAATAATAAAAGAATCGAATTCCATAAGGGAGGAGTTACTTGAGAAGTGTAACTCATCCCAAAAATAGAGAGAGAGGGACACTTGTCTTGAGGAACTACGATTTGAATTAGGAAGAGAGAGAGTTACACTTAAACATGAGAGAATATTTGGTGAGAGTTACAAATCGAATTGAATGAAGGAGCTACAAGTGCATTTAATGAGGAGTTGCACTTTTGCCATACATTGAATTAGTGAGGGAGAGTTACATTCTCTTATGTGTGGAATTACTATTTTATTCCAAAAGAGAGGTTTGATTTTCCAAGTAAGAAATTCTCAATTTAATTTACTTATTCCATGAGAGAATTTGTTTTTATTAATCCATTAAGCGTGAATGACTTTAAACTATTTTATAAATAATAGTATCATAATAATAATAATAATACTAGTAAGGATAAAAATATAATTTTTGACTTGTATAATCATGATTGATTTTATTTTAAAGCAAATTCCATATGTCGAGATCATCCTTAATCATTAAGACACGACTTTCTATTTTTGGAGAGTCACTTCCAAATTGAGATGTGACTTACTATTTTTGGAAAGTCATATTAGAATTGTCAAAAATGAAATTTTATTATAGTTGGTTCAAACAGAATTGAATGATATGATTTCTTCTAGGAGAAATTTATCCCTGAGCTGCCAAAGTTTAACAAAACTCTAATGTTATTTGCTTGGAAACCGGCATGTGAGGGCTAGTTGGCACATGATTGCTTTCAACAACATGGGACCCGTTAAACTTTGCCATTTAAATATTAAAAAAAAAAGGTAAAAAGAAAAATTTAAAAAAAAAAAAAAAAATATATATATATATATATATATTTAAAAAAATTCAAAATATATATATATATATATATATATATATATGAAGAAAAAATATTTAAAAAAAAGCTTAAATTAACCCCAAAAAAAGAAAGAAAGAAGACAAATGTTATATATATTAAAAAATCATATATACTTATATAAGAAATAATATTAAAAAAAAAAACATACTTGGTCGTTGTACAAACCTCAGCGGCTGCCCAAAATCGCCGGCCACAGCTCTAGCAGATGTTGACGCCAATACCCGTCACCAACTACCATCTTTTGCATCCAAAGCTGACGAGTAGCCATAGCTTTCACAAACCGGCAATAGAGTCGTTGCACACACCACCTACTCATACACGTTGTCACCACTATCGCTTCAACTATACGATCTTTGCCTTACCATCACCATACCTATATGTTGCTACCGTCTTTTTTTTTAGTATCTTGTTTGGTATAGCCTAACCATATGAATTCAAGTTAAAACTGTGTATAATACCTACAGCTTCGTGTGACCCATCGTACAATCACATATTTTCATAACAAAAGCGATATTCAAATTGTTTAATTAACCCAAGGGTTAGCCAAATTGTGTTTTGTACCTTATCAAAGTGCAAGGTTTGGTCGGAAAACAATTATTTCATCCTTCAACAAATCAAACATTGTTCGGACATTGCTATATTATTTTCAAAGGATTTTGTTTAAAGCCTAGTGTCATTCCATAAAATTGATCGATCAATCACTTAATTCCATCTATATTTATTGAAGTTATAAATTAATAAAAGCACTATAAAAGGTCTATTATTGAAAAGTGTCTTATAAGGTAGAAATATATTTTATCGATTAAAAAAGAAGTCTATAAAAAGAAATAATAATAGTTTATTATAAAGGTTAGAAAAGCTTATCCTTAAAAACTTATGCTCATCTCGAAAAAGAAAAAATGGAAACTAGTAGTGGAAGATTTTTAGAAAATACCCACATCGCGGCTCTAGTGCTATTCAGAATAAAAGCGACTATTGCAGGCGAAGATATTATTATTTCTATCCCTCCCACTGCAAAAAAAATGATATAAACTCTAACCTTGTTAACGAATTGGTGATTCCCGAGTCAAATTTAATTGAAAAATTAGACTGTTGGGATAGAAAACAATATGACAGCCAAATTACAATTAAACATTGGCGATTATGCTTTTATATCGCAATTTTTTGTTCAATCTCTATGGGAGGATCAAGGTGACATTATTTTGGGTTCAACCTGGATGGAATCACTAGGGTCTTTTATCCTAAATACGAAAAAGCATTTTTGACATTTTCCTACAAGGAGAAAAAAATAACACTACGAGACATTACTTTGAATTTAGATTCAGTGACACCAAAAGACATACAAGATCTCTCAAGAGTAATTTTTGAAGAAAGTAAAAAACTTAAAAAGCAATACAACATATGCAAATGGAAGTTTCTCGGCTTAAGAACCATAGTGAAAAATTACTAACACAAATTGCGAAGCTTAAGAAGGTCAAGAAGTCGTTGGAAAACAAGGTACAACAGCGTATTGAGAAGGAAATGTCTAAGTCTTCAAATGAAGAAATTCAAGTTGAAGAGAATGGAATGAATATTGATCCAATGAATATCACAACTCAAGAAGAAGACAAGCCAGTTAAAGAAAAAACACAATTAGATATTGCAGTTCAGACGATGAAAATTCAAAGCAAAGATTTTGTAACCAACTCGACGACATCAAAACCTGAAGTAAATAACTCCTTATCTACATCAAAATCACAAAAACAGACATATCAATCAATCTAGTAATCTGTATCACTCAAAACATAAACAACAAACTTATGTTCCAAATAAAACTGAAGTTTGCACAATCCAGTCTTGTTATAACAATTCATCACAAGTTTCCAGCGACCGTAAGATTCCACAGAAAATTGATTTAAGAATGGTCAGATTCCTTCTCAGTTCAACAATTTTACTTATCGCTCAAAGGATCCTACATCATGTATCAACGAAGATGACAACTAGAAGAACTACAAAGGATACAAATAGATTACAAAAAAAAAACAGATGACACGCCTTGTCAGCAATAAGCTTTGAGGACAAAGCTTATTGAAAAGGAAGCAATGTTATGAATAAAATGTATACAAATAATATAAATAATAATAACAATGAATAATAATGAATTAGTAGTGAATAGGCATGTCTCTAAAGACATGACCTTTTGTGAAGAGGTACCTGCCTAGGTATATAAGTAGGCCCTCACCCTCATTTATAACATCAGCATCTCACTTGTATTCAAATATTCTTATATAATATATTACTGTCCTATCATGAATATTTATATATTTCAGATCCTCTGAAATAGTTTGTTGTGTATACGAACAAATTGGTATCAGAGAATTCCATCAAGTATACGAACTTTGTTCATAACAGAACCCTCGTATGGTAACTATGTTATCTGAAATTCATACTTCATAGCATACAAATTCAAACATTGCATCTAGAGTGAATGTCAGCTAATATATAAATGTGGTCGTAACTAGTCTAAGATATTGTTGATACTGCAGATTGTAACTGCTCTTATTATTCATGCAAGAAGTAAAATTGAATGTGAAATTTTGTACCTCAGACAAATAATGTAAAATTGCATTTAAAGTAATGTTGCATCTAGAGTGAAAGTCAGCTAATATATAAATGTGGATGTAACTAGTCTAAGATATTATTGATACTGCAGATTGTAACTGCTCTTATTATTCATGCAAAAAATAAAATTGAATGTGAATTTTTGTACCTCCGACAAATAAAGGAGTTTACTAAAAAGTGCCTGTACAGCAGCCTTCCGTTTGATCCCTTTCTCAGTAAAACCTGATGTATTCATTACAACTGGACCTGCAAAAGAGAGAAACAATGTTAGAGCATATATAATGTAGGGAGAACCATGCAAAATTCAGTTTCACCTACATTAGTAGCTCCATATTTATGAACTATCTTTATAAGCCTCTCTTACCATGTCCATAAAAAACAAAAGATGTCTAGAACTGTCAACAGGACTGATGTATGCTTTGTACTATTTTAAAACTAAAAGAGTCCTAAGTCATTAATAATGTTGTCAATTAATAATCACTGAATGAAGTACTCATAAAATTAGTAGGCCGTCTCTGCTAACTTTACCAAAATGATGACCAATGTTTTCCCACAACAGATACGTTGAGCAAAATCAATGCTGGTCCCTGGATACCCATCTCCACATCAAGAATAAAGGCAGCAAGAGCAGCAGATAATATGAGGGGATTTCAACTCCACTGCAAGTTTGAACAAAAATAAGGGAGCTTAAAGACATATGGACAACTCAAGCAAATCCTTCGGCTCATTCACATGTGATCTAGCACTAATAGATATTCCCCAAAAGAAGGGCTTATCCCTTGGAATAAATGAATCAGTGTAAAAGCAATAGTAGCTAAATGGCTGGAGGGCTTTTGGGGACTCCCTTATCACCAACAATCTTTCTATAGAATCATTTATTCTAAAAGGGATTGTGTCACTGGCCAACTCTGCCTAAATCAGAAGAAAATGTTAAAGTCACCATAAACCTGTCAATGCCCCTTTCAAGTTTGAGAAAATGGCTAACCCATCCTCGACTTAAAGAGAAAGTTGTTGTATGGTGAAAATGAGGAGACCAAGATAATGCTCCAAAATGTTTGCCTTGGAATCAAAGCTACAATACCTCAGGTTTAAGAACTACAATAAGGAAGTATTTGGTGATAGCTTTGTCCAATAAGTTATAAACATTACAGATTAGGTTTCCAACCTTCCCCACATTAATCCAAAGGGGTTTATGTGAGTCCTGTTGAAATTCTGAAGTTCTATGCTGCAACAATTACTTATTCCAAAACTTCTTTCTTCTGCACTATTAGTTAAGCAATTGTAGATAGAACATACACCATATAAACCATATGCAAAATAGAAGACAGCCAAGAACACAAGGAAACACAAAATTTAGGTCCAATGACCAGGGAAAAACCCACAAGGGGAAAACCCAACCAGATTCTTCTTATATTAGAAATCAATTGTTCAGCAGATACAGAATACAATGAGAGAAAGAAGAAATTCACCCAAATCTGAAGATCATTGATGGCAGTAGTTGATGCATACACTGAATCACTTTGGCTCACCAAGATCTGCTCTTACTCCCCAAGACTCTCTATCTCTCACCCACAATTCTTCTCTAGTCTCTCTAACTCTCTCTTTCTCAAGTTCGTACTCTCCTTTCACAGTGCACAAGTGAGTGTAAAGAGAGAATAAGGGGCACACACATATATAGGAGGAGGAAGGAGGTACGCAGGACTTAAGGAGGAGCAATTTCAGGAATTACATCGCATGCCTGTAACTTTCATTTTCAATTTAGGAAGGAATCTTGCATATGTAACTCATGCCATAAGAAGGAGTACGCATGCCTTAGTAACTCATTCTATTAAGAGGAGGAGTTACATGTGCAATGAAGAAAGTGTAAGAGAATCTTTTTATAACGAGACTTTAATGTGTGTAAGAGGTTGTAAGAGGAGTTACAACGAATCCATTAAGAGAGAGAGTAATGCATCATTAAGTGAGAGAGAGGTACGAGTGCCATCAAGGAGAGAGAGAGAGAGGACGTGGCATGATTGAGTGCCAAGTAGGAAAGGTTACATGTAATTTCATTTTATTAATAATATTATTATTGTATCACAAGGATAATAATAATAATATTAAATAGATTGATGATTGAATTAAAAATTAAACAATTGAGATTGATTAAGGATAAGTTAAGTGATTTTCCAAAATATATTTATGACTACCAATTGAAAGTTGAAACAAGGTGACTTACTAATTTTGGAAATTCATGGTTGCAATGATATACATGAATTTCTATTTTTAGAAAGTCACTCTATAATAGTAATAAATGAAATTTCATTCAAGGAAATTCATCCTTAGCTGCCAATTTTCAACATTCCCTCTCAGCTAGGGAGGAATTTCTTTCTGTCTCTATAATCTCTGTTTTGGAACAATGATGTTACAATCTAATGAAGAAAAATCATCATACGGAAGATTCATCAATCACCCTATATTCACTTGGGGGATTACCACTTGCCAGCATATGACAAGGATCTCGCACAACAAAGTCTCATCACTACTTAGGGGGATAACCCACTTGTCAAGGATCTCACACAACCAAGTTATATCTTTGCTTGGGGGGATAACTCACTTAACAAGGATATCACACAACCAAGTCACATCTTTGCTTGGGGGGATCCACTTGTCAACACATGACAAGGATCTCGCTCAACCAAGTCTCATCTCTGCTTGGGGGGATCCACTAGTCAACACATGACAAGGATCCCACACAACCAAGTCTCATCATCCATGAACACCTTCTCTACGAAGGGTCACATCCGTCAATCCAAGTTGCTCTCTGAAAACCAAGAACTTGCCTTTCAGCAAAGGCTTGGTAATAATGTCAACAATCTGGTCATCAATCGCTATATGATAGAGTCTTACTGCTCCTCTCTCCACCATATCTCGGCTATAGTAATATTTGATCTCAATAAGCTTGGACTGGTCATCGAACACGGGATTTTCTACAAGTCGAATCCCACTCTTATTGTCACAGTAGATTACTGTCATGTCTAGCACATGCCCAAACAGCTCTCCAAATAGCTTCCTCATCCATATTGTCTCACAGCTAGCCATGCTAGCAGCAATGTACTCAACTTTAGTTGTGTTGAGGGCAATAGAATTTTTCTTCCTGCTCATCCAAGATAATCCTAAGTTGAAGCAGCACCCAGATGTGTTTTTTCTATCAGTAGTGTTACCAACCCAACCAACCCAATCAACATCTGAGTATCCATGTAGTCTTATATCACCGGCAGTATATTTCAATCCCATATTGATGGTCCCATGCAAGTATCTTAGCACATGCTTTGCAGCAGTCTAGTGTGCATAAGATGGTTTAATCATATACTAGCTCGGAGTATTGACCGCAAAACATATGTATGGTCTAGTGTTCACTAAGAACATCAATGCCCCAATTAGTTGTTGATACTTAGAAGGATTTGCCAAATCAAGATCTGCAGCCTCACCACACAGCTTCTTGAAGTTCATCTCCATTAGACTATTCATGGATTTACATTCTGTCATACAAAATCTTTCTAGTAGTTTGACAACATATTTTCCTTGAGAAAGGAAAATCTCACCAGGTTTTTGCCATACTTCAAGACACAGAAAGTAGTGCACTAAATGAAGATCTTTCATTTCAAATTCGGAAACTAACTCCCTCTTACACTGGAAAATAAGGAGTTCACTACCGGTCGTGAGTAAATCATCAACATAAAATACCAAAATCAAAGGCATACCTTGGATTGTCTGGAAGTAAAGATTTGGATTTGCATTACTTCTAGTAAAACCAAGCTTCATCAAGAAGTTGTTAATGCGAGCATACCAAGCTCTTGGAGCTTGCTTTAAACCATAGAGGGCTTTCTTTAGTCTACACACATGAGTTTTCTGGTCATGTACTTCAAAACCTTGTGGTTGCTCCACAAATACTTCTTCCATGAAGTAGCCATGCAGAAAAGCAGTGTTCACATCCATTTGGTGAATAAACCATCCTGGGCTCACGGCTAGAGCCACAATGGATCAAATAGTTGCATAATGGGCAACCGGTGCAAAATCACATCATAGTCTATTCCCTCTCTCTGAGAGAAACCTCTAGCCACAAATCTAGCTTTATATTTTTCAATACTTCATTTGCACCATTTTTAATTTTATACAACCACTTAGAAGACACAACAGATTTACCTTGGGGTCTTGGAACTACTTCCTATACACCGTTATGAATGATGAACTCATATTCTTCAGCCACTGCATCTTTCCACACTTGATCTTTCACGGCTTCTTCAAAAGTGCATGGTTCATCTTGAATAATGTTGCTCATGGCTACAACATATCCTTGGAACCAGCAAGTTTATTGCTTTCTCTGAAGGTTCCTCTTGGGGCATCATCTTGAAGAGTGTCCCGAAGTCATAATGATCTCTTTCTAGCAGGGGGATCACATGGAGGAGGATCCAAGGGGTCCATGGGCTCCTTAGGTTCATCAGCAATATCAATTTCAACCTCGGGATCTTCTTGTATTTCAAATACATCATCTTCTCTATCAACATTTACAAAGGAAGAGGAGTGTCTCTTGCCTTTCTAAGAGTTGCATCTTAATCAAATGTTACATCCCTGCTACACTCTATATTTCTTTGACTAAGTACGTATATTCTATAACCTTTAGAATTCTCACAATAACCAACAAACGTACATTTCTTACCTGAAGCTTCCAACTTGTTCCTCTTTTCTTTTGGCACATGGAAGTAGACAAGACAACCAAAGATCCTCAAGTGCCCAACCTCGAGCTTTTCACCAATGAAGGCTTCTTCAGAAGTCTTGTTGTTTAGGGTATTGAGGAATAAAGGGCGGCTAGATTAGGGTGATTTCTCTTACTTTGATAACTACTTTTGATGTTCTTTTACTTAACTTGATCTACTTGTAATTAGTTACTTCTTTCACTTGATTATTATTGTGTTCTTATCATTAAACAACTACCAAAGTATGAAGATCAATCAGACAAGAGGACACAAAATGTAGGCTGCTAGCCAGGGCCAAAAACTTTCCTCTTGAGAGGAAAACCCACAGGAATTCTTCTCTTCTTATAGTATCTTCAAATGAAGAATTCCAAGACCTAAGACCCTTGAAAAAGACTCCTCCAAGACCAAGTCAAACCTCTTCTTGATGAACCTTCTTCTTGCAAAGTCAACCCCAAGTCAACCTGCTTCAGGACTTCAAATTTTGGCCTCTTCTTCATAAATTTGGTTGATGCTTCAAGACTGCAATTTTCAGCCTCTGCTAGAGAAACCCTAGCTCGAATGTGTGGGTGAAGTATGGTAGATTGAGACTCCTTTCTCCTTCGCTTGGGGTGTTTCATCTTCCTTTGTAGCTTGGCTTGCAAATGTGATTTCTTTGAACCAAAACTTCAGCTTCTATTGGCAGATCTACAATTCGATCTTGCTACAATACAATGATGCCCTAATCCTTTTCGCACATGTGAGAGATTTAGCCCCAAAACTCATATTTTGGTCTTCCTGTCTCTCCTTCTTCTTCACTCCTTTTAGGTCTCTTTCTTCTTCCTTGATCGAACTGCTTTCTACTTGATTGATGTCTCAAAATGTGGTCGAGTGCCTCTTTGTATATAGGTTTCTTATGGAGGTCGGGCAGCCCTTCATGAGGTTGACTTGTCTCTGCTTAGGCCGACTTATCTTATGCAGGCCGACTCAGTCTTGGAGGAGGACATTTGACTCTTTTGACTCTAAATAAATTTCTTTTACATGATACAAAGTGCCCAATGGGGTCTTTCATATATGACAATGACTCCATTGACTTCTTGACTCTATGACAAACCCTAGAAGCAATCAATGGGTGCTTGACCTACAAATAAATTTACCTTGAGCATGAAACCCATGCTACAAAAATAATAATAATAATTTCTCTTTCTTTTTCCAATATACAAGAATCAAGAGTGCATTTCATATTTATGAAGACCGAACCTAGTTACCTATTTCAACACTCCCTCTTAACTAGGGAGGTATTCATAATACATACAAGGTACTTGGACATTCTCATACTGAAGAATTCTCATAAGAAGAGTTGGATTGGTAAGCCATCTCATAAGCAATTTATTCAACTTATATCAGTGCATCTCATCATATCAAACAACATTGTCACATAGCAAAGCCTTGACAAACAACTCTATCTCTCCACTAGATTGGAGCAAAATGTTGGGGAGACAAATGATTTATAGACACCTTCATCATTATCTCTCAAGGCACATACCCCATCCGGAAGTTCACAAGGTATGTCCTTTTAGGACCATTCCCATCTTGGATTTACACATCCTCAAGGAATTTCCTCTTCGACAACTCTTACCTATTGGATGCCCTACCTCATCCTCAAAGAGTATAGGAATTCAAATGCTAACCCAATCCTCCATTCTTTCTTCATAGCATGAACACAAGAATGATGTGTCTATCTCTCCCTCTCAGCTAGGGAGAATACACTCATTCCTATAAAAGGAATATACCCAAGTTACCTCTTACTTAGGGACTTGCCCAAGCTCCCTCTTAACTAGGGACTCGTTACAAAGAGCAACTATCTACTCTTCGGTGGAGATCAAGTTACTATCAACTGCTTGTATGGCTCCTCCTTTCGGCATCATGTCATGGATGAACTTCAACTTCTTCATCATGGAGCCATCTTCTTCTAGAACTTCTTTGTAGAACATCAACGATCTTCCCCATCACTTCCTTTTAACAAAACATAGTGTTGAGCGAATAGTCATGTCGTCCATTTCTTCATCGGGAAGTGACCTTCTAGTCCACATTTGGCTATTCTTCATACAGCTAACTCTTCCAAGTCATGTTTCTTTCAAGGTTTTCCATCCAATCTCATGAGTACTAGTTGTAGGTGACTTTCTACAACCCTTTTTTCGGTAGCCCTGTTTCAACCCAACCAGATGTTTTCTCAAAAATCAAAATGAACATTAAATCAAAGTTACCTCTTTATGATGGCCTTTCGTCATGACATCAACTTCTTGCAACATCAACATCTTGCACATGTATGAATCCATCTCCAAGACATTCATTACCAAGATTCTCCATCTTCAACATACATATCATGGTCTTCATACCTTCTCTATGGAGATGTCATAGCTAACCTTGTTATCAGATATTGATCACGTATCTTATCTTACGTGGCTATAGATACATCTTTCACGAACTCTTCTTTCATCTTTCTTCACATATTGCTTCCTCAAGATCTTTTATACATAGTTCCTTCATCATAGGAACCATAGTTGCCAACCACCTCATTTTCTTCATGAGGTCATATCATGTCGATTTCAACTTGTCAATATGTAGAAGAGTTCAAGGTACATTGTATTCATACCTTAATGTATCATTCATAAGGAAGAGTTCCCTTTTCTTTCACCATGCTCATTAGACTGAGCATTCTAAGTTCTAACCATTTCATTTGCAACTATGTGATGACATGAATTTATCTATCTATTACCAAACATATACATACCTCTTCCTTCATGTGGTCATCTAGACCTCCTTCAGTAGCTTCCCTTTTCTTGCTTGAAGATAAAAATGCTTCAACCAACTTGACAGGCAACACATCTTTGTCATCATACCATCATCCTTCTAAACTGTGGATTCCACACTAAGTGCAATGTGACACTTTCTTCTTCAAATAGTGATGATGTTAAAATTGGAAACTAGGGCAAAATTCCACCTTGGGACAGCTCATATGATGCAGATGAAATTTTTATTGGATTCCTCTTTTCGAGTGGTCCAAGATTGATCTAAAGATCATCCCATTCAGACAAGCAAAAGTATGATTTTGAATTTATTTTCACACGTGCAAATTGTCAAGGTCAGACTCAGTCAAAATGTAGGTTCATGAAGCCCACTAGATGTGTCTTTTCACCCACAACGAAGTGTATAAATAGGAGTGGCCTCTCTCCTCATTTGGACATCATTCACTCACACATTCTTCTCTCTCTCCACTTCAGATTGGTTCTTACATCTTGGGTTTATCTCTCTCTCTCTCTCACATGTGGCAAAGGAGGCCGAAAATTTCAGAGACAAATTGCAAGTCGAAATTCTAGATTTTAATCCAACGTTGATTAGGGCTTGTTTGACCAATTTTGACTGCATTTTTTTGGGCAAAATTTCGATTTTTGCAGGTCGTACTTGCTGGCACAAAAATCGAGGCATTTGTTGAAGTTTTCCCTGCGTTGACCGCAGGCTTGACTAAAGTTTGACCAACATTTCAGGGACTGTTTTGGGTTGACTTTGACCCTTCTTGGAGGTTGAGTTGATTGACTTTGACCAAGCTACTAAAGAGATGATTTGTTATTGATTTGACCAGCATTGACTTTTTGGTTAGGGGTAAAAGTTGACTATTGTTGCCTGATGTTTTGACAGGGTTGATTTGACTGTGGCAAGTGAATTTGATTTATGTACTCCCTCCCTGTTGAACTATTGAATAATAAGAAAAAGAATTGATCAAAGGGTTTTTCCCTAGCATTCGCCAAATATTGTGTCCTCTTGTCTTGGCTTGTCTTCAGCGTTTTGTTTTATGTTCTATCTGCATTTACTGTCAATGTGATTAAGTTAATGTGATTACTACTAGAAATAAATGGAAATTGTCATTGGGTTGCTAAAGGAACATTGAAGTAAATGGTGTTAAGCATAGAACATACCATTGTTAACTAAAATTAACATGGTATCATAGCACAGGTGAAGACAAAGCCCAAGCAAGAGAGAAAAGCAATCACAAAGATTCGTTGGACAAGGACAAAAACTCAATGGTTTCCCCCATATTACTTCAAATCTAAGGATAAGCTCAATGATAAGTCTGATTATTATGCATCGAAGATGTCTTTAGACTTGACTTTGGAAGAAAATGATATCATGGACTATGTGCAGGGAAAATTTGTGGAGCCTCCTTCAAATGCACCAGCTGGTACTAAGACAGAGTACAAGAAAGGTGATATCAAAGCTAAGAAGATCATCAGGGACTCCATTGAAAACCATTTGGTTGCTTACATTTCTGAATTGGGCACATCTAAGGAGATGTATGACAAGATGGTTGGAATGTTCAAAGCCAACAATGCAAACCAAATCCTCTTTCTCAAGAACAAGCTTGAGGACATCAAGATGGATAAAGGGGAATCCATCCAATACTACTTCATTAGGATTACCAAATTCAAAAATGATATTCTATCTATTGGAGAAGTTGCTGACAAGGAACTCACTCTTATTGCTCTTGGTGGTCTCTCCCGAGCATGGGATGTGTTTACCACCACTATCCTCAACAACGACAGAATTCCAGGTTTCGATGAATTGTTGACTAGATGCACTCAAGAAAAGACAAGGATGATGGAGAGAGACAAGCCTTCAAATGGAAATGAGCCCACTGCATTCTCCACTCATGCTAACAGGAAGAACAATGTTGGTCCAAAGAGATAAGGTCACGGAAGACAGGGATTCAAAGAAGGAAGAAAGGGAAGATGCTTCAATTGTATCAAGTTTGGCCACTTGCTAGAGGGTGTCCTCATAAGAAGGATACACCACGGGATGATGACAACAAAAACAACCACAACAATTTCAAGGGAAATGGCAATCAAAGGAATAACAAGTTCAACAACAAAGAAAAGAGGAATGCTTCCGCTGCCCGATATGGGAATGGTCAACCTCCGAAAAGGTCGAGAAACTCCATGGAGGAAACTAATGTTGTAAGAAAATCAAAAAGAATTTTATCTTATTTCTTCCCTCACTACTGCCTCTCCTCCAAACACTTTGGATAATTGCTTGATTGATAGTGATGCCTCAAGGCACTTTACTGGGTACAAGGAAGCCCTCTCAAATTTGATTGAAAAGAAGACTAATTTGGAGATCATACTTGGAGACAATGCCATCGACCCCGTGAAAGGGATAGGGACTGTTACTCTACATTTGAGTCAAGGACAAATCCTTCATCTACAAGATGTATTGTATGTACTTGATGTTAGTTTTTGTAGCATCGGATGTGTTCTAGACTTGAAATTTTGTGAAGACGCTAGAATGCATGAGATCTCCAAAACCCAAAAAATTGCTTTTGGAAATTCTGCCTAGAAGTTACTTAATTAGATTATTACTCAGTTTTTAAATATTTCCTAAGTCTAAACTTAGGGAATATGACTAAATAATCATAATTAATTAAATCAAGGTATGAATGTTCTAGAGACTCACATGGATCGATTTCAAGTTAATCCTAGCCATCGATTAAGATGTAATCTTGGTCGTTTAAGTTTCAACAAAGGATTATAAGAAGAAGTCAATGGGGCTTGGAGATCACACACTTGAGCAGTTCAATTTTACTAGGAAATTGATTTCCAAAGTAGCAGTTATTTGTTGTCAGAGAGAGATTCAGTGAGATCGACATAGTGAGTGAGGGGCAGAGACAGTGAACTGGAGGAAAGATTTCCAAATCCAGGGAGGCAGCAGCAAGTGAGTTGAAATATCCTAGAGAGGCAGCGCAAAGGGACGGCGCAATGCTTCAGTTAGGCAAATCAATTTGGAGAGGAGAAAATTCGTTCTCAATTCCAAAGGCCGAGAAGGAGTCTCAGAGGGTCGAAGAGACTACTTTCTCAACTTCCACAGGCAGAACGACTTCATCAGAGCCTAGTTTGAGGCAAGCTGTCTAGCTAGCTACGCAGTGCACCAGGAGGCCAAGTTTCTAATAGGGAAAGTCGAGCCAGAGATTGATTATGGGAGAAGGGTAATTCCCTTCAGTATTTTACTCAGATTTTCTTCTTGTTTGGAGTGTCAGTTGGGCATCCATAGATGTACTCAGATTTCACTGTTGCTTAATATAATAAAACCCTCACTGTTGCACCAGTTTTCCCAACGTGGGTTTTTCCGGGGACTTTCGTCCAAAAATAAATGTGTTATTTTATGTGTGCATGCTAGCATTTCTTCCAACGTTTATTTCTTCCGTAGTTTTTATTTGTGAAGGTTGCAATGTATTTATTTCGATATTTATTGTAGTAAACAACAGATAAATTGTAAGGTAGAATTAACAATTAGAAGAAATAATGTCGATTGTTGAAATAGGATTCGGGTATCTGAATTTTCACATGGTATCAAAGCACATATGATCAGCCAGAGAGCTTCGTAGCGAAGAAAGATGGAGTTTCATTGTTCAGTGTGAGCAGCAATTCGAAACCCTAGAGGGCAGTGCAGTCACCTTGGCCAAGAGGTCGTATTTCTTGAGAATAGTTTTGTCTAGGAGGGTGACAGAAAAAGTCGATTTCTCCAAATGGAAGAATTCCAAAGGCAAAGGGAGCAGCCATTATTTTCTTGTAGAGAAAATCTCTAGCTGGACGTAGTAGTTTTGCAACAGTTTGCTAGAGCAGAACTAGCGTCGGGTGGAAGAAGAGCACACACTGAGGGAAAATTTTCCTCAGGGAACTTCTAGTCTCAAGAAGTTTGATTTCCCTTGCAAATCAGCAGTCGTTGTGAGCAGGGTTTCTCACTCCAAAAGGGAGTATGCATAGTTGAGTAGCAGTTGAGCAAAAGGGAAGAGGATATTGCCAATATTTTTTGTTGAGATGGCCACAGCTGGGCTTCAAGATCAGGACAACTTGGATAGAGCTTCCAATTATGTTATCTGGAAGGCAAGGATTTCCTTCCTTTTAGATGAGTTTGATCTCGAGGTTTATATCGATAACGTGGTCGCAATCCCCACGGATGCATATCAGCTGAAGCAATACATGAAGGAGATGGCAAAGGCAAAGAGGTTGATCCTTGATGGAGTTCGAGATCACGTTATAGCGGCCCAGGGAACGACCACAGAGATGTGGGATACTCTTTCCACACTATACCAAGGATCTTCCGAGCAACGGAGATATACTTGGAGGAGTAGCTGAGATGCACCAAGATGCAGAAAGGGGAACACATAGACCCTTTCCTTACCAAGATTCAGGAGATCTGAGATAAGCTTGCAGTTGTTGGAGAAGCGCCTCAAGCCACAGAGCTAGATTGAGTAGCTCTCAACAATGTCTCAGAAGAGTGGCAAGTATTCGTCCAAAGTATTTTGGGCAGAGAAGCCTTGCCAAGATGGGACAGGATGTCAACAGACTTGCAACAGGAGGAGTTGAGGTGTGACTTGATGAAGAGCTCCATCAGTGACAGCAGTAGCAGCAAGTCGAAGCAGATGGAGGAGGAGGAGAATATGGCCCTCGCATCGAAGGGTGCCAGTCAGGGACAGGGGGAGCAGCGAAGGAAGAAGGCGTTGTCAAAGGTCAAGTGTTTCAGGTGTGGCAAGCTAGGCCACTACAGTACCCAGTGTCCTCTCAGGAAGAAGGAGAAGGAGGAAAAGCGAGACCAACAAGCAGCTTTTGCCGAAATCGATAAGTTGTCCTCGAGGCTAGAGGAAGACTTCACCATGATTGTAGACATCCCTCCAGGAGTGAGGTGAGGTGACTTGGTTTTGTAGCCCCAGAATGCTACAGATGGGCAACATTCTTGATGAGGTCCACCTCTTGAATCAATACCTTTCTACGGGAGCCCACAGTTTTTCAGAAGCAGGATGGACCAGTGGCAGTTGATGCAATCAGATGCTAGAGTGACAGTCGCAGTCAGATGTTGGGGAGCGCAATGCAGAGTCAGCAACCGCGCAAAGCCTTCAGTGACAGTGTGGATACTAGTAGCAGTCAGGACTCAAGAGACATATGCATCATACTAAGCACAGTTGGTTCAGAATTTCGGATGATTACTCAGTTGCAGATGTTGCAGTTGCAGCAGCAGCAGATGAGAGGCATTTGCAGTGCAGATGCGGTGGTGGCAACAGTTCAGCGAGGTCAGCAACAGTACAAATGCAAAGCATATCAGAGTTACGCAGTGGTTGGTGAGCAACAGTAGCCAGACATCAACAATGTGACAGGAGATGGGGCCAAAACTGAGTATTGCTATCAGGGGTGCAGCAGTACTAGAACACATTCCTCGCTAAGAGGGAGTGTTAGTTTTTGTAGCATCGGATGTGTTCTAGCCTATAAATTTTGTGAAGAGGCTAGAATGCATGAGATCTCCAAAACCCAGAATCGTTTCTGGAAATTCCGCCTAGAAATGACTTAATTAGATTATTAGTCAGTTTTTAAATATTTCCTAAGTCTAAACTTAGGGAATATGACTAATTAGTCATAATTAATTAACTCAAGGTGTGAATGTTCTAGAGGCTCACATGGATCGATTTCAATGTAATCCTAGCCGTCGATTAAGATCTAACCTTGGTCGTTGAAGTCTCAATAGAGAATTATAAGAAGTCAATGGGGCTTGGAGTTCACACGATTGAGCAATTCGATTTTACTGGGAAATCGATTTCCAGAGTAGCAGTTGTTTGTTGTCAAAGAGAGATTCAGTGAGATCGAAGCAGTGAGTGAGGGGCAGAGACAGTGAGTCAGAGGAAATTATTTCCAGATCCGGGGAGGCAGCAGCGAGTTGAATTATCCGAGAGAGGCAGCACAAAGGGACTACGCAGTGCTTCAGTCAGGAAGATCAATTTGGAGAGGAGAAAATCCGTTCTCAGTTCCAGAGACCGGGATGGAGTCTCAAAGGGTTAGAGAGATGACTTTCTCAACTTCCAAAGGCAGAATGACTTCATCAAAGCCCAGTTTGAGGCAAGTCGTCCAGCCAGCTACGCAAAGCAGCGCAGAGGCTAACGCAGTGCACAAGGAGGCCGAGTTTCTGATAGGGAAAGCCCAGCCAGAGATTGCCTTTGGGAGAAGGTTAATTCCCTTTAGTATTTTAGTCAGATTTTCTTCTTGTTTGGAGTGCCAGTTGGGCATCCATAGATGTACTCAGATTTCACTGATGATTAATATAATAAAACCCTCACTATTGCACCGGTTTTCCCAAGTTGGGTTTTTCCGAGGACTTTTGTCCAAAAATAACTATGTTATTTTAGGTGTGTGCTAGCATTTCTTCCAGCGTTTATTTCTTCCACAGTTTTTATTTGTGAAGGTTGCAGTGTATTTATTTTGATATTTGTTGTAGGAAACAGCACATAAATTTTTTAAGTAGAATTAACAATTAGAAGAAATAACATCAGTTGTTGCAATAGGATTCCGGTATCTGAATTTTCACACGTGATTTGAAAAAGAACCTGGTATCTATTTCTGCGATGGAAGACAAAAGCTTCAAGGTAGCATTCATTGATGGGAAGGTACGTATTTAAAAAAGGAACCCGAAAGATGCATTTACACTTGGATTTAGGGTTGAAGGTCTCTATGAGGTTGGAGGAAGTCCTTTGGGAGCAATGACTTGTGACACTTCTCTTCAATCCGAATTATGGCTCCGAAGATTTGCTCACCTTCATTATAAAGCCTTACCTGATGCAAGGAAGATGGTCATAGGTATGCCCGAATTCAAGGTAGATCATGAGGGTGTTTGTTAGGGTTGTGCAACTGGAAAAATACAAGGGGACCATTCCCCTAAAGTGAAAGTAAAACTACCGACATTCTTCAATTGATCCATTCTAATTTATCTGGTATGTTGCCCATAACATCTTTGGGAGGATACTTGTACTATGTTATTTTTGTTGATGAATTCGCTCTTTCAAAGCCTTGGTTGAAAATCAAATTGGGAAGAAGATCAAAATATTGAGGACCAATAATGGCACCGAATATGAGTTAAATGAATTCAATGACTATTGTAGAGAAGCTGGAAATAAGAGGGAGACCACTACTGCATATACTCTCCTGAGAAAAATGGAGTTGTCGAAAGGAAAAATCGAACCATCATAGAAGCTACCCGTGCTATGCTTCATGACCAAGGCCTACCGAAGTTCTTATGGAGTGTAGTATAATAATATTATTCCCTTGGGTACCTCCCTCTGTACCCTATATTATCCCCCCTAGGTATACTACATGGGGAGAAGCTGCCAAGACTACCGTGTACATTCAAAATAGACGCCCACATCAAGCATTGGACTTTAAGACACCCAAAGAAGCTTTCACCGATAAGAAACCTGATGTTTCTCATTTTAGAATTTTTGGTTGTCCAGTATATTTTCAGGTGTCGAAAGAGAAATGAAACAAGCTAGATGCATCTAGGAAAAAAGGAACACTTGTGGGCTATAGTGAAACTTCAAAGGCGTATAGAATCTATGTGTTTGGTCAAAGAGAAGTTGAAATAAGTCATGATATCACCTTCGATGAAGATGTTGCCCTTGGGAAAGTTAGAGATCTTCCTATCCCAAGGAAGGACAATAATGATGATGCAGGAAAGCAGGATGAACCTTCGACGGATGAACTGATGCCTGATGTTGAAGGCCTTATGGATCCCACTGATCCACCTCCTGGTGAGCCCACTACCTCAAGAAAAAGAAACTTGTGGCACAAAGACACTCTCGAGATGCTGAAAGACATGTTGCACCAAGGGGGTCATTTCGTGTAAGTAAGAAGTCGAACAGGAACCAAGGGTACTTAGCTGCCATGAGTACCATTGTTCAATCTGAGCCTTGTACGTTCGAAGAAGTTGTGAAGCACCAAGTGTGGAAGGATGCTATGAATGAAGAATATTAATCGATCATGAAGAATGATGTATGGGATGTGGTTCCTAGACCCAAGGACAAGTCAGTGGTCACTTCAAAATGGCTTTACAAAATCAAACATGGAGTTTATGAGAGTGCTGAAAAGTTCAAGGTCAAGTTCGTTGCTCAAGGCTTCTCTCAAAAGGAAGGAGTCGACTATGATGAGATATTTGCACCGATTGCCCGATACACCACTATCCAATCTATCATCGCTCTTGTTGCCTCTCAAGGATGGAGCCTACACCAAATGGATGTCAAAATTACTTTCTTACATGGCTCGCTTAAGGAAGATGTCTATGTAGAACAACCAGCAAGGTTCGAAGTTCAAGATCAATAGACACATGTATGCAGGTTGAAGAAAGCTATCTTATGAAGTTGGGTTTTACAAGAAGCGAAGCTAACCCAAACCTATACTTCAAGGTTGAAAAGGACAAGCCCCTCGTTCCGGTACTTTATGTGGATGATCTCTTTCTGACAGGTGCAGACCCTCTTATTTATCAATGCAAGAGGGAGTTGGCTTCTGAATTCGAGATGAAGGACCTAGGATTGATGCACTGCTTCTTGGGCTTGGAGGTCTAGCAAAAATCAGGTGAGATTTCCTTTCTCAAGGAAAATACATTGTGAAGCTACTAGAGAGATGTGGGATGGTGGAGAGCAAGTTTGTGTCTACTTGATGGAACTCAACTTCAAGAAGCTATGTGGAAGTGTTGTTGGGCCCAATTTGCCAAATCCTTCCGAATATCGACAACTTGTGGGGGCCCTGATGTTCTTGGTGAACTCCTGTCTAGACATATGCTTCGTTGTGAATACATTGAGTCAATTTATGGTTGAGTCTCATCACATACATTGGATTGTTGCCAAGAATCTCTTGAGATATCTCTGAGGCACAATCAACTATGGTTTGAGATACACTACTGGGAATTTGAGGCTATATGGATATACTGATGTTGATTGGGTTGGCAGTGTGGTGGAACGTAAGAGCACATCTGGATGTTGCTTCTCATTGGGATCTACTTTGATATCTTGGATGAGCAGTAAGCAGAAATCGGTTGCTTTAAGCACCGTCGAGGCCGAATACATTGTTGCTAGTATGGCCTATTGTGAAGCTGTTTGGTTGAGGAAGCTCTTTAGTGAGCTATTTGAGCATGTGTTGGATACCACCGTGATCTACTGCGACAACCAAAGTGGGATTCGCCTTTCAGAGAATCCCATGTTCCACAACCACTCCAAGCATATTAATATCAGGTACCACTTTATCCGAGATATGGTACAACGGGGAGCAATAAGGCTCCATCACATTAGGACTGATGAGCAAGTCGCAGATATTCTCACGAAGCCCTTAGGGAAGGTCAAATTCTTGGCCTTCCGTGAGAGACTTGGAGTCGTGGAAAGACCCTCCTATGAGGGTCACGCATAAGTTGGACACTGAGCTATGGGAGCTGCTGGGGGCTTGGGGTACTTCTTAAAGCTATGAGCGACCATAGGGTGAGTGGTTCACCTTCCCCTAGTGGTGCACTGTTTACAGGGTGAGTGGTTCACCTTCCCCTGTGATACCCCATGATGGATTAACATGTGTGTCGGGTGAGTGGTTCACCTTCCCCTACGATTGACATATGCATAGGATGAGTGGTTCACCTTTTCCTATGGCATATGAGCAGGATGAGTGGTTCACCTTCTCCTGTTAATGTCCTAGCATACATCCTACCCATATAGTCCGGGACTCATGGGAAGTACCTCTCATCGGGCCAATGATTTGGGAAATGAGGATAAGGACCATAGTACTATCGATGGATGGATCATGTACTATGGTACTCCCTATGCTAGGATGCATGGTGTTCAACAACTTGATATGGGATCAATTAAGGTTCTACCATTGGACTGACTTGTGTTAGTGGAGAGTAGCAAGGTCTTGTGACTCACTCTCGATCAATTCTTCTTCATTATTACTTCATGGTTCAGCAGAGATGACAGAGATGGTACATGATGACAAGATGGCATGATGATCAATGACAGCAGATGGATTGGCAGGTAGAAGTCTCCCTAGTTGAGAGGAATGTTAAAATTGGAAACTAGGGCCAAATTCCACCTTGGGACAGCTCATATGATGCAGCAGATGATAATTTTATTTGATTCCTCTTTTCAAGGGGTCCAAGATTGATCTAAATATCATCCCATTCGAACAAGCAAAGTATGATTTTGAATTTATTTTCACACATGTGCAAATTGTCAAGGTTGGCCTCAGTCAAATGTAGGCTCATGAAGCCCAATAGATGTGTCTCTTCCCCCACAACGAAGTGTAAAAATAGGAGTGACCTCTCTCATTTGGACATCATTCACTCACACATTTTTCTCTCTCCACTTCAGATTGGTTTGTACAGCTTGGGTTTATCTCTCTCTCTCACACATGTAGCAAAGGAGGTTGAAAATTTCAGAGACAAATTGCAGGCCAAAATTGTAGATTGCAAACCAATGTTGACCAAGGCTTGTTTGACCGATTTTGACTGCATTTTTCTAGGCAAAATTTCGATTTTTGGAGGTCATACTTGTTGGCACAAAAATCAAGGCATTTGCTGAGGTTTGCCCTGCGTTTACCGCAGGCTTGACTGAAGTTTGACTAAGTTTGACCAGCGTTTCGGGGATTGTTTTGGGTTGAATTTGACCCTTCTTGGAGGCCGAGTTGATTAACTTTGACCGAGCTGCTAAAGAGATGATTTGTTGTTAATTTGACCAGCATTGACTTTTTGGTTAGGCCTAAAAGTTTACTGTTGTTGACTAATGTTTTGACAGGGTTGATTTGACTATGGCAAGTGAATTCGATTTATGTACTCTCTTTCTCTCTGTCTCTGCTGAACTATTGAATAACAATAAGAAGAATTGATCAAAGGGTTTTCCCCACATTGGGGTTTTTCCTTGGTATCCGCCAAATATTGTGTCCTCTTGTCTGGCTTGTCTTCAGCATTTTGTTTTATGTTCTATCTGCATTTACTGTCAATGTGATTAAGTTAATGTGATTTCTACTGGAAATAATTGGAAATTGTCATTGGGTTGCTAAAGGAATATTGAAGTAAACTGTGCTAAGAATAGAACATACTATTGTTAACTAAAATTAACAAATGAACCCTTTTTGGCAAGGATTCCAATGGAGGATCTTGATGATCCTTATTCTGCAAATGTTTTTTCCTAATGATGATGATGTATGATGATCTATCTTTTTGTCTTGCTAGATGACTTACTTCAACTATTGCTACTTTGATTATCCTTATGTGTTTCCAATGAAGATGCCAAGAGCTACTTCCTTTCTATCATATACTATCACTGCTTCAACCATATAGAATTTTACTTCAGCTATCATCTCTATCTCTACTATAATGCATCCTATAGAATGGGGTAGTTTCCTTCTTTTCGTAGATACTTGATACAAAATTGCCCCATTCATCACATAGTGCATTGAGCACAATGGTGGTAATTTCTTGATCAAACATTACTTCTACAAACTCTTGTAGTTGATCTCTTATTTGAGATACCATCATAAGGTATGAGGCTACCCCTTCTTCCTTTGATACCTCCATCTTGTATAATTCAGTTCTCAATGATATATTTTCTCCTACGGTGCTTACAAAGAACAATTTTACCAACTTTTCATACATCTCCTTCGATGTTTTCAACTTTGCTACATAGGGGATGAGAGAATCCTTGATTGACTCTAAGGAGTCTTTGAGCCCTTATTTCTCCTTTCATATACTTTGTTAGTGCTTGAGATTGCTCTATAGAAGGTTTGGTGATTGATCCTGTGACATATTCACTAACTTCATTTTCCAAGAGGACCAAATCTATTCTCTTCTTCCATGCAAGGTAATTTGATGACCAAAAAAGTTTGTGTTTTCTTCTTGCAGAAAGAAGTCATTTAGATTCAGACATAAAATACAGAATACTTACTTGTCAAGCGAAGATACCCCTTTGATGATAATATCTTCAACTTGATGTCCTCTTGATGATGTTGAGGTCTACTACTCCTTTGTTGTGGCCTACTTGATGATGATTGCCTTCTTGATGATTTTCTTTCTTCAAAAGACAATGCTTCTTCTTCAAGATGGCGAGAGATGATCTTCCTCAAGAATGTTTGAGATGTGATCCTTTCTTCAATGTGAGGGAGATCGCTTTGATTTCTTTGGTGATGACGAAATGTTATTTCTTGCTTCCTTTGGTTGATGATTGTGGAATTTACAGGCTAAGTTCCTTAGATCAAAAACCAAAGGTCATCGCTCACAAACAGATCACAAATCAGTACACCAGTATATCACGTGGTTAAAACCCTCGAAGAGGGAAACAGTCCACGGCCTGAGCCAACACGGCTACTTCAGGCAATTTATTAATATAAAAAGAAAGATTACATATGTTTCTCTCATAAACAGTTACCGGACAAATGACCCTCCATGCTCTTTAAATAGAGATCATGGACCAATCTGGTGTTAAGCCACGGATCAAGTGTCGTTAATACCGAGGAGAGAGTGAACCGTCGGATCACTACAAATCGTGACGGTCGGATTATAAGTTACAAATGTACATAGTAAAGAAACACACTTTACCTAACTCTACACTAGACTAAGTTATTCTTAACTATTTCCAATATGTCGGAATATCCTAACATCCCCCCTTAAGAATCACTTGGGATAGGATTGAAGGATTTACAAAGGTGACACAAAAGGAGCGTATTTCCTATGTGTCGAAATATCCTAACATCACCCCTTAAGAACAAATTGGGATAGCATTGAAGGATTTACAAAGGTGACACAATAGGAGAAGGAAGGAGGCATTAGAACCTATCCCCCTTTAATGATAACTTTCCTGAACTCCAAGCATGGATCAAAGTTTGGTAAACTTCGCTTATGTGAGAGCCTTTGTAAAGATATCGGCTACTTGATCATTGGTTGGACAATACTGCACTTCAAGAACACGATCATGAATGAGCTTTCTGATGAAGTGTATGTGGAGCTCAATGTGTTTCATACACTGATGTTGAACTGGATCTTTACATAGTTGAATGGCACTCTGATTATCACACCAAAGTGTAGTTGCATGTTGCTGATGAAGACCAAATTCAGACAGGATCTGACGAAGCCACATGGCTTCCTTGCTAGCTTCAACTGCACCACGATACTCTGCTTCTGCTGAAGAAAGAGAGACGGCACTTTGTTTCTTACAAGACCATGTAATAGGTCCTGAACCAAGAGTAAATACATATCCTGCAGTAGACTTTCGATCATCAGGGTCACCAGCCCAATCAGAATCAATGAAACCAATCAACAATGGAGATGCTCTTGTACTGTAATGAATCTCGAACTGAACTGTACCTCGAATATATCGAAGTATTCTTTTAGCTGCTTTAGACAGGATCTGACGAAGCCACATGGCTTCCTTGTTGGCTTCAATTGCACCACGATACTCTGCTTCTACTGAAGAAAGAGAGATGGCACTTTGTTTCTTACAAGACCATGTAATAGGTCCTGAACCAAGAGTGAATACATATCCTGCAGTAGACTTTCAATCATCAGGGTCACCAGCCCAATCAGAATCAATGAAACCAATCAACAATGGATATGCACTTGTACTGTAATGAATCACGAACTGAACTGTACCTCGAATATATCAAAGTATTCTTTTAGCTGCTTTCCAGTGACCTTCATGAGGTTGGTGCATAAACCGAGTGACAAGACCAACGGCAAAGGAAAGGTCAGGATAGGTATGGGTTAGATATAGAAGTTTACCAACAAGTTGACGGTATAAGGTAGCATAAACTTCAAGGGTAGTACAAGTGACTGAAAGCTTGACTCCAGACTAAAAGGGAGAAGGGGTTGGCTTACAGTCATCCATGTGAAAGTGGTGTAGAAGATCACAGGCATACTTGGACTGAGAGAGGGTAATACCTTCTTTGGATTGCAAGACTTGAAGACCAAGGAAATAATTAAGTGTCCTAAGTCTGTCATTTCAAACTTATTTTTGAGGCTAGACTTCACATGGTTTATATGGTTGGGATCACTACCTGTAAGGATAAGATCATCAACATAAAGAACAAGGATGGTGAAGGACTTATCCACTTTCTTGGTGTAGACAGTGTTGTCAAAATGACACCTAGAAAAGCCATTATCTAATAGAAATCTATCCATTTTGGCATACCAAGCCCGAAGAGCTTGTTTGAGACCATAGACAAACTTCCTAATGCAACAAACAAGGCTAGAGTCGTTTTGGATAAAGCCAGGGGATTGTTCCATGTAGATTTCTTCATGCAAATCTCCATGTAAGAAGGCGGATTTAATATCCATTTGATGGACTTCCCATTTAAAGGAGGCAGCAAGGGAAAGAACTAGGCGGATAGAATTCATTTTGGCAACAGGGGAGAAGATTTCAGTATAGTCAATGCCTTCAACTTGTGAAAATCCCTTAGCAACAATACGAGCTTTATGTCTATCCACTTTTCCATCTGGTCCAAACATTGCTTTGTAAACCCATCTACATCTGACAAGTTTTCTTCCTTTTGGAAGAGGAACAAGATCCCAAGTATCGTTCGCCAATAAGGAACGATATTCTTCATTCATAGCTTCATCCCAATCTGGATGACCGAAAGCTTCTTCAAAGGTGTCTGGATCAGGATTTTCTGGAACTTGAGCCAATAAGGAAGAGGCTCTTTTGAACTGAGAATGTGTACGACGTCGATCTGCAGGGTCACCTGCAAGAGAACCTGCTACATCCCGAGTAGAGCAGACCCATCTTGGAAGCTGTGGAGCTGAAGGAATATCTTCAAGAGGTGGAGGAGGATTGTCATCCTCGTTGTCATCATTTGAACTAGAAGGAATGCTATCAAAAATAGAAGAGATAGAGAGAGGTGGCACATATGCCAAATCAGGCTCGCAGGCCAAAGGTGGCACACCCATCGAACTAGGCTCGCAGGCCGATAAATTTTCATCAAATTTTACATCTCTTCTAATGACTATATCTTTGGATTTTGGTTGAAGAAGTCTATATCCTTTGACATCTTCAGAATATCCAACAAAAATGCATTTTTCACTCTTAGGTTCTAAGGCTTTATGTTTCGCATCTGGAATATGGACCCAAGCATCACTTCCAAAAACACGAAAGTGACTTACATCTGGTTTGATGGAGCTCCAAGCTTCTTCTGGAGTTATATTCTTTAAAACCTTAGTAGCAGTGCGATTTACTATGTAATTTGCACAGTTAATGGCTTCTGCCCAAAAATTGAGACCAAGTCCTTTAGATTGAAGCATACAATTAGCCATTTCTTTTAAGGTGCGATTCTTCCTTTCAACTACACCATTTTGTTGTGGAGTATATGGAACGGTATGTTGCAATTGAATGCCATGTTCAGTGCAGAAGTTGATAAATTTGTTGTTAACATATTCTCCTCCATTGTCTGATCTTAACTTAAGAATTTGATGTCCAGATTGTTTCTCAACAAAGGCCTTAAAGGCCAAGAACATGTTAAAAACTTCACTCTTGAGTTTTAAGAAGTATACCCAAGTGCATCTAGAAAAATCATCAATGAAAGTTAAGAAGTACTTGCAACCAGAGAAAGAAACAACAGGAAGTGGACCACATAAATCACTGTGCACAAGCTGCAAAGGGGTTGAAGCGTGCTAAGAGGCACATTTGTCAAAACTGTCCCGATGATGTTTTCCGAGTACACATCCGGAGCAAACATCATCTCGACAAGATACCATAGGAAGACCCGTCACCATAATTTTCTTACATAGAGTTTGAAGAGAGTGATAGTTTAAGTGACCAAATCGCTCATGCCAAAGTTTACTCACATCATCATTATGAGCAAAAAAAACAGAGGGAGGAGAGGATGACCCAAAGTTGTCAAACTTATACAACCTTGTGGAATCATCAGTAATGCTAGTAGCTAAAATATGTTTAGGATCTTTGAGGTCCTTGATTACAACATCATGAGGTGAGAATTATACTATTTTCCCTTCACCTGAATGAGTTATCTGATAAACAGATAGAAGGTTGCATGACAAGGTAGGAACACATAGTACATCATTAAATTGACCATTATCTAGATGAATGGTTCAAGATCCTACAACACTAAGAGATCTATCATCACCAACATAAATATGTTTGGTGTTACAATCATTTAAAGAAGAAAACATGGCTTTATTTTTGGCCATGTGGTAAGAACCTCCAGAATCAATGAGCCACTCATGAGAATGAGAAGAAGAAGATACATTTAATGCATAACCAGATGCTTGACACCCCCAAGAAGAAAGTGTCATTCCTGAAAATGAAGTTGAAGAGGTATCCAAATTGATGTGGTGCTTCTTCATTGTTGCTTCCAAGGCTTCCATCTTCTTAAAACATTTAGACTCTACGTGGCCATCACGATTACAAAAGTTGCAATGTCTATCTGTTTTCTTCCCCTTGTTTTTAGTTGCCTTATCAGTTTGGTGAGTTGTTTTTTCAGTTCGCAGCTGAATTTGCTTAAGACCCTTGTTTGGTTTAGGACCATCCTTTTTAGGATATTGTTTTTTGGGATTCTTTTGATATGGTTGTTGTTGGGCTGCTAAGGCTTTCTTAGAAGCGTTTCCAGAAGTGATAAGACCAAGGTGTAAGAGTTTTTCTTGTTCTCTTATCAAAGAATCACAAAAGGCATCAAAAGAGGGGTTCTTGTAGGCGGTTCTTGAAGAAATGATGGCTTCTCTAATGGAATGGAAGGTGGAAACAAATACAGAGTATGCAAGACCAAGCTTAGAGAGAATGGAATAGATGAGGCTACCATCTTCCTTTTTGACCTTACAGCCTTTTAAAATAAGTCTAAGGGTCTTGAAATTGAACAAAAAATCTTCAATGGAGGAAAAATTATTGGGGTCCAAAGTAAACAACTCATTTTCAAGTTGGTGGGCCCTGATTTGATTTTGAATGCCGAAAACAGTATTTAGCTTTTTCAGGGCTTCATCAGGGGTGTCAATTTCAAGGATATGAAATCGAAGATCTTGAGCAATGGACATTCCTATCACCCCTCGTGTTTGATCTTGTTTATTTTCCCATTTAGTGGCTTTATCATCATCGGAAGGTTTAGTTTCTTGTCCTGTGCCTATTCTATAAAGCCCTTTACTTCTAAGTAAATCTACCATGTGAGGTAGCCATTGGAAATAATTGGTGTTGTTAAGTATAACCGGGCATGCACTTTCCATCTATTTTTAAAAAAAATTGAAGCTAAAAAAGGTTGAAACTAACTGCTCCAATGGAAAGATCTCGAAAAATTAGGCTGATTCAAAAAAAACGGCTTCCGGATGAAGAAGTTATGCCTTTTTGAAAAAACTGAGTTGTAGATGCCGAATAGTTGTGGGAACGGTTTGAAATTTGATGATAAAGTTCAACTTTTAAAAAAAATCCTGCCCCTTTAACAAAAAACTTTTTACAAAAGAAGCTTGAGAAAGAGACTTGAACCCAAGACCTCTATTCTCATAAACTAACTTCTCACCAAGTGAGATAATAAAAGGATTCTATAATTGTTTGAAACAAGGAAGGGATTTTTTTTTTGTTTTTGTTTTTAGTCTTCGGTGTGCGTGCTTTTCCCTGCACAAAAAACACAAAATCCAACCAAAAAAATACAAAATACAAGACTTATGACAGAACATTAGATTTTCGGTTAGCCTTACCGGCAACTAGCTATTTTTTCACTATTTCTGATTTCCCAAGATCGCACAAAGACGCGAGGAAAGGGCATACGTAGTAAAAAAAAATCTCGTCTTCTTGATTCTGAATTGCCAAGATCACACACAGCGTAGAGCAAAGAGCATACACAGGGAAGAGGGTATAGATCCGGCAATAAAAAAAAAACAAAACAAACATAGGGAACCGAAATAAACAAAATGATTAATAAATATAACTGCAAAACAGATACTTTATACCTCCAAATCTAAAATGACATAACTTGGGCAACCTGAAACCTTTTCGCATGAAATGAAAGGAGCTCCTCACTGTAACAGACGCTCCAGACACAATAAAGCAGTTCTCCAAGCCCGAAAAATGTTCAGAAATAGTAGATCTAGAAAACGACAGTCGCATGCAATCAAACCGGCTTCGGATTTGGATCAACAACGGAGGCGGCCCTCAAACCTGCTCTGATACCATGTAGGAATTTACAAGGTAAGTTCCTTAGATCAAAAACCAAAGGTCACTGCTCACAAACAGATCACAAATCAATACATCAGTATATCACGTGGTTAAAACCCTCAAAGAGGGAAACAGTCCATGGCCTAAGCCAACGCAGCCACTTCAGGCAATTTATTAATATAAAAAGAAAGATTACATATGTTTCTCTCATAAACGGTTACCGGACAAATGACCCTCCATGCTCTTTAAATAGAGATCATGGACCAATCGGGTGTTAAGCCACGGATCAAGTGTTGTTAATACCGAAGAGAGAGTGAACCGTCAGATCACTACAAATCGTGACCGTCGGATTATAAGTTACAAATGTACATAGTAAAGAAACACAGTGTACCTAACTCTACACTAGACTAAGTTATTCTTAACCATTTCATATGTGTCAGAATATCCTAACAGAATGTGTAAGCTTCCCAAGAATGCTTCAAGTGTAAAGTCCTTCTTTGAATGGAGGTAGGGTCTTTGAGGACTTTTTCTTCTTCCAAGAGTTGTGATGATGTGATCCTTGTGATGTGATGGATAGTCCTCCTTGATGTCTTTTGTTTAGTTCCCCTTGATTATCTCCTTGTGCTTGGTCCCTATGAATCCTTCTTTAATGGAGTGATCTTCAAGTTGCCTCTTCTTCTTCTTGTTGTCACCTTAGCTCTGATACCATGTTGAGAAATCAAGGGCAGCTAGATTAGGATGATTTCTCTTACTTTAATAACTGTTTGTGATGTTTTTTTACTTAACTTGATGTACTTGTAATTAGTTACTTCTTTCACTTGATTATTATTGTGTTCTTATCATCAAACAACTACCAAACTATGAAGATCAATGAGACAAGAGGATACAAAATGTAGGTTGCTAGCCAAGGGCCAAAACCTCTCCTCTTGAGAGGAAAAACCACAAGAATTCTTCTCTTCTTATAGTATCCTCAAATGACGAATTCCAAGACCTAAGACCCTTAACAAAGACTCCTCCAAGACCAAGTCAAACCTCTTCTTGATGAATTTTCTTCTCACAAAGTCAACCCCAAGTCAACCTACTTCAAAACTTCAAATTTCGGCCTCTTCTTTAGAAATTTGGATGTTACTTCAGGACTACAATTTTTGGCCTCTATTGCAGAAACCCTAGCTCACACATGTGGGTGAAGTATGGTAGATTGAGACTCCTTTCTCCTTCGCTTGGGGTGTTTCTTCTTCCTTTGTAGCTTAGCTGGCAAATGTGATTTCTTTGAACCCAAGCTTCGACTTCTGTTGGCATATCTACAATTTGGTCTTGCTACAATACAATGATGCCCTAATCCTTTTCGCACATGTGAGAGATTCAACCCCAAAACTCAGATTTTGGTCTTCTTGTTTCTCCTTCGCTCCTTTTAGGTCTCTTTCTTCTTCCTTGATCAAATTTATGTTTGATTGATGTCTCACAATGAGGTCAAGTGCCTCTTTATATATAGGTTTCTTATGGAGGTTGAACAGCCCTTCATGAGGTCGACTTGTCTTTACTTAGGCCGACTTATCTTATGCAAGTTAACTTGGTCCTGGAGGAGGTCATTTCACTCTTTTGACTCTAAATAAATTTCTTTTGCATGATACAAAGTGCCTAATGGGATCTTTCATATATGACAATGAATCCATTGACTTCTTGACTCTATGACAAACCCTAGAAGCACCACTATCAACCAACCAATTGTCACAAGAATCTGCGGGAGAGGAACTAGAAAGAGCAGAAACAAGAAAGTATTTTGATTGAGTTTCAACTGCATTGTTATCATACCTTGGGTTCCTTGAAGGACGAAAGTTCTCTTTACAAGAAGAGAATTATTCTTCAATAATCATATTTGTTGGAATGATTGTTGGATCTTGGTGCTCTTCTGTTTTTTGAGCAATCACGGCCATAGTGGTCATTCTTATGGCAGTTGTAGCATTGGACTTTTGATAAGTCTCTACTCTATTTAAAGGAACTGTTAGGAGCAAGTTTCTTCAAACAGTGGCGGCATCTTCTTCCTTTCATCTTCTTGCCTTGGGAAGCAAAGGCGGTTAGTTCTCCCTCCTCATGCTTGGGAATTCTACCTCTAGAGATCATTTTGGCCTCTTCTTAACTACACTTTCTCAGGAGCTCATCTGTTGATCAGTGGTTGTCATTGATGTCAACCCAAACACCACCAGGGGCTACCCCGATCTTGCATGGGAATTTTGACCTACCAAATTACTATATTCTGGGTCAAGAATATTTTTGATGGTTTCTTCTTGTCGAGATGTTTCCGTTGATATATAGCATGCCACGTAATTCTTCACGGTTTGAGAGATATTCATGTTTGAAGTTAGTAACCCCAGTTAGTGGGCTAAAATCCCATGGGGTTGTGGCATGGGTCATTGAAAAGTCAATAATTAATAATTTTTAAGCTCCTAAAATCCATCTCACGTTCACTTGTTGAAGTCCCTCTCAACCTAAACATTTATATAAATTGTGATCCTCATATCCTCCTCATGTAAGGATTTCGCTAATTTTTAAGCTCCTAAAATCCCTCCCACGTTCACTTGTTGAAGTCCCTCTCAACCTAAGCATTTATATAAATTGTGATCCTCATATCCTCCTCATGTAGGGATTTCATTACTTGAAACAAGTCATCGTGGCATTTGCGCTATAACTTTTTTTCTATGAAGGTTCAGAAGCTGAAATTTTTATGAGGCGAAACTGGAATTTTTATGAGGCGAAGCCGAAATCTTGAAGAAGCTCCTGTAAAAATTTCAGATCATGGTGCACAATATTTTCAGAGATATGCTCTGTGGAAGTAGGGTTTTTGCAGGCTCCTGAACTTCATCTCAAAGAGGTGACCTTGAGAAAACAGTCATAACTCTCCCTCTCTGAGTATCGGATTGGAATTCTGTATAAAGTGGCGGATAGTGCACGAACTGTAGTTTTCTCTGTATCAATTTCAGAGCCGAATGAAGAAACAGTGACACGTGGCACGCCGTACAATTTTGCTCTACTGAACCAGTCCATAATTAGGTCATTGTGAGAGATTGGGCATAACTTTATCTTGAAGAATCCAAATTGGGTCAGACTTGTGGCATTGGAAAGAAGACTCAGAGGACTATTATAGGGCTGAAAATCACATATTGGGGATCTGAAATAACAGAGATACACCAGATTCAATATCGAGCTCCTAGAAAGCAAAAAAAAGTTAGATCATGTGCTGTCAAGGGTTGCAAAGGATCAGACTTTCTAGAGCAACAAAGAAAAGCAAGGTGCAGCAAAATGATGCAGCAGAGGTAAGCTCTAGGTAAGTATATTTTGTATATGCAGGTTCATCTCTTAATGGAATTAGGTTCATTGTATTCTAAATTTTTTTTTTTTAGCACTAACATATGCTCTGCAGGATGAGGTAAGTTTTGCTATTATCATGTCATGGGTATTTCATTGAAGAATTTTTGCAGGTATTATGTATTCATCAAGATAAGACTCAAAGCATGATCTAATATTCTGAAGAGTGAGAAAGGGTAGCATGACAAGAGCAGTAATCAAGGTGTAGAACAACAGCAAGAAGTTCACCACATGAAGTCTTCACGTGGGCAGCAATGCATACAGTCATTGTAAAGGTATCATTGTACCGAGTCATTGTAAAAATTGTACAAGTGTCTATCTGCCAAGAGTTGAAGAGGCAGTGTCGAGAGGTCTAGGATCATCATTAAGTGGTTATGTCATGGTTGGGGTTATGGTCTACTGTGTCTTCTTCTTCTACGTCATTCTATATCATTGTAAAGTGGACCATTTTCCCTGGTACGAGAGTCCATTCTTCTTTTATTCTTCTATAGGGTGGTAGGGTGGCGCTACGCTGGTGCATGAAGTCACCAACAGGTTGAAGTCTGTGAAAACTTTAGGGTGCTAGGGTGGTGCTAGGGCGAGTTGTAGTTCATTGGGTGTTGGGGCATCCGTTCAGTTGACTACTGAAGAATCTCGGGCATTGGAACATCCATCCAGTGGGAGCTGGAGAAGAATGTTTTTCTAGATTCTAAGAAGTTGGAACTTTCTTTTCAATTGGAGTTGAATATTAAAGAATTATTAGAAAAGCATTCCGGTGGTTTTTGTCCCGGAGGGGATTTCCACCTTAAAAACTGTGTGCATTTGTGTTCCTTTTGTTTACTGTTATCATTGCACAAACACTAATAATAATTGAAGATTAACTAATGCTTTGAAAGATTAATAATAATACTAATTGAAAGAAATATTGATTTACCCACCCCCCCAGTATTTCCAACATCATCAAATGTGGGAAACTTGTCATTATTACTGATGGTAGTAATAAAAGTTTCCCAAGAAGAAGGAAGTCCTCCAAGCGTAATCAACAACAACTCTTTATCATAAACAATTTCACCAGAAGTCGATAATTGATCTTTGATTTTTGATATCCTCATGAAGTATGCTTGAATGGTCCCTCCTCTATTCATCTTGATATCCTTGAGTTGATTCTTCAAAGAAATAATTTGACTCAAGTTGTTCACTTGATACATTCCAATCAGTTTGTCATACATTTCTTTGGCTTTCTTCAAATTGGAGGCATAAGTGATGACGTGGTCTTCAAAAGAATCAAGAATAATCTTTTTAGCCTTGACTTCTCCTTTCTTGTATTTGGCCCTGATAGCAGCATTGGAGTTTTCAGTTGGTTCTACTACATCTCCTTCAACATACTCCAGAACATCATGTTCCTCAAGAGTAATATCCAATCTAGCCTTCCAAAGGAAGAAGTTTGAAGCATCAATCAGCTTCTCTTCATTCTTAAAGTAAGAGGAAAACATCTTGATTTGCTCAAAATTTCAGCAGCTAATAGAAAAGGACAGGGAGAGATATTTCAGCAGCAAAAGAGGAGATATTTCAGCAGAAAATGAGCAACACGTAGAAGGAACAGCAAGTGATATTTCAACGGAAAAAATGGTTGCAAATAGAGTGGAAAACACTTGATATTTCTGCAGAAAACGGGTTGTAAATAGAGTGGACAAGTGATTTTCAGCAAAAAATGAGTTGCAAATAGAAAAGACAGCAAGTGATTTTTCAACAGAAAATGAGCTGCAAATAGAAGAGACAGTAAGTGATTTTTTTAACAGAAAATGAGCTGCAAATAGAAGAGACAACAAGTGATTTTTCAACAAAAAATGAGTTGGGGCAGCAAGTGATATTTCTGAAGAAAATGAGAAGGGAGAGAAGCTCTTGACTTCTTCGACTTGTCTTCACCAAAGCTCTGATACCATGTTGAAATTTTGAATTTTTATGCTGCAACAATTACTTATTCCAAAACTTCTTTCTTCTGCACTATTAGCTAAGCAATTGTAGATAGAACATACACCATACAAACCATATGCAAAATAGAAGACAGCCAAGAACACATGGGGACAGAGATTTTAGGTCTTATGACCAAGGAAAAACCCACAAGGGGAAAACCCAACCAGATTTTTCTTCTATTAGAAATCAATTGTTCAGCGAAGATACAGAATACAATGAGAGAAAGAAGAAGTTCACCCAAATTTGAAGATCTCTAACAGCAGTAGCTGATGCATACACTAAATCACTTTGGCTCACCACGATCTGCTCATACTCTTCAAGACTCTCTCTCTCTCTCAATTCTTCTTTAGTCTCTCTAACTCTCTCTTTCTCAAGTTCGTACTCTCCTTTCACAATGCACAAGTGAGTGTAAAGAGAGAATGAGAGGCACACACATGTATAGGAGCAGGAAGGAGGTATGCATGACTTGAGGAGGAGCAATTTGAGGAGTTACTTCGCATGCCTTGAGGAGTAACTTGAATTTTCCATTTAGGGAGGAATCTTGCATATGTAACACATGCCATAAGGAGGAGTACCCATTCCTTAGTAACTCCTGCTATTAAGAGGAGTTACATGTGCATTGAAGATAGTGTAAGATTTTTTTTATGACAAGACTTTAATGCGTGTAAGAGGGTGTCACAGGAGTTACAACAAATCCATTAAGAGAGAGAATAACGCATCATTGAGTAAGAGAGAGAGGTACAAGCGCCATTAAGGACAGAGAGAGGAGGTGGCATGATTAAGTGCCAAGTAGGAGAGGTTACACGTAATTTCATTTAATAATAATAACATTATAGTATCATAAGCATAATAATAATATTATTAAATATATTGATGATTGAAGTAAAATATAAACAATTGAGATTGATCAAGGATAAGTTAAGTGATTTTCCATCATCTATATATGATTACCACAATTGAAACAAAGTGACTTACTAATTTTGGAAAGCCATGGTTGCAATGATAGACATGACTTTCTAGTTTTAGAAATTCACTCTAGAATAGTCAAAAATGAAATTTCATTCATTGAAATTCATCCCTTCACTGTCAATTTTCAACAAGTCCAAGCATAGAGTTGACATCTAGAAGTGGACAATTGTCGATGGTTGAATGTGCTCTCTAAATCTAGTGGATTTGGGATCACCACAAACCAAATGGCTAGCAGAAGTTGATGTCTTTTATTAAATGGTGGTTTGAAGAAGACCAAAAACTCTGGAACTAGACTCTAAGGCTCAATTATTCCTAGAACATTTCCCAATTTCGCTAAAATTCGATGTCTTCTATTGATTGAAAGTGCTCTCATATGGTGATTTGATGATGACCACAAACTCTAGAAATCGGTTTTAAGGCTCCGCAGTTCTTGAAACATTTTCTAATTTCGCTAGAAGTTGATGTCTTATACTAACTAGAAGTGCTCGCGAATGGTGATTTGAAGATGACCACAAACTCTGGAACTTGGCTCCAAGGTTGAACAATTCCCAGAACAATTCCTAATTTGCTAATTGGAAGTGCTCACAAATGGTGATTTGAATATGACCACATGGCACAAACTCATGTTTTCTAATAAAAGTTGTACGTCTTATACCAAATGGTGATTTAAGGAAGAGCACAAATCGAATCATGCTCATTGCTCTAACACTAACTACAACACCGACTATGGCTCGAGGCTTTGCTTTTGATGTTGTTCAAGGTCTCACTTGTTCCGCCTCGATTTATAGAACTTTGAAACTTGAAATCTGATTGTTAATCATTGATATCATTTCCCCCTATCAAAGGCAAGGTGAGAAGAAAAAATCTTTCCACTGCAAGATGTATTAATACTCAAATGGAGATCAAAACACTCATCCTCCATGTGACCAACTCAATGACAATGTTGGCAAATGCAGCAAATGGAGGGTGTCAACTTCTGCTGAAAATAATGCACTCTTTTATAATGCAATTCAACTCAATTTCATAAAAGTACAAATAAAGTTGCAAAGAGACTATTTGTAAGTTACAAAGATTCTTGATGCTAAAACTATTGTCAATGCTCAAAATTGATTGGTGTTGTAGTTGGAATTTACATGCTAGAGTTCTCTAGTTTCAAAACAGAAAAATGTTCCAAGCACTTATTTCTGGTCACCCTTTGCATTCAATTAGAAATGGAAAATTTTAGTGCAATAGAGCAATATTATGACTACCTCCTCAATCCTTTTGAGATGGTTCTTTTGACAAGCAATGAAGCACAAGACAATGGTATTGATGAGCTTATGTCATGACAAGATTGTGAAATTAATGATCTATTATAAAACCTTTTTCTAGCACTTGAACTATAGGTTCAATCAGCACAACCATTTACCACCCATTAATCATGGCAACTTCCATATGAAGAGTGGAGTACTCATGCATAACTTTTGCAAGCGAATCATGCACGTAATTTGTGTTGGAAATGTAACTAGTTTCAATCTTCATAATTGTTATTGTACTCATTTTAATATGTATCTTATGTAACAAACAAAAGAAGAAAGAAAAAGTTATTATTTTGAAGCATGGGTTTCATGCTGCTTATTGATGGTCTTCTAAGTAAAAGCATGTTCTTCATGCTTCTAGAATTTTTTAGGTCATAGGATGTATTGTCATGACTCAAGAGAGTCAACATCATGATTATACGACGCTTTCGGGCAAGATGTACCTTGTAAAAGAATTTCTTTTGAGTCTAGAAGGTCTCGGAAACCTCCAAAGTACAAGTCGGCCTTGGCAAAAACAAGTTCGATCTGAATTTGGAAGAAGCAAGAAAGTAAGAGCAAAGTTTTAGAAGACAAGGAGAATCCAAGAAGAAGAGGAAAAGTTTGTTGTTGGGCTCTATCTCTCTCACACGTGCGAAATCTATTGTTTTTGCAGCGTTCAGGAAGGTCGAAATTGCAGGTCTAAATTGCAAGAGATCAAGTTGCAAGATCGAGTTGTTGGAAGAGCAAATATTATGATACTTCGTTACTCTTGGGAAACATCATCTTGCTCAAGAAATACCTCTTGAAGAACTGTCTTAGGGTTTCTGCAACAGTTACAAAGTCGAAGCAGCAGCTCGAAGTTGCAGGGTTGACGTTGGGGTCGAAGGTGTAGCTGGAAGCTAAGTGATGCAAAGTTTTTCTAGAAGGGCTAGCTTGGTACTTGGAGGAGAATTTGGTCTAGGGTTTGGATCTTGATTGCCTCATTTGAAGCAGATTCTATAAGAAGAGAAGAAATTTTTCGGGTTTTCCCTTTGGAGGGGTTTTGCCTCAATTTGGAGCCTAATTTTTGTGTCCATTGTCTTTACTGTACTGCTCTTGATATTTGTTTGACAAAAATATCTAATAAAGAGACACAAGAAGATAAAGTAAAGTTCACAAGCAATTATTAAGAAAAGGGAAAATCAAAATTAATAGCTGCCATATTGCATTTTTCCAACAATTTGAATCCTATAACACATTAAACAAGGGTCCAACAGTTAGTGCATACAAGGAGTTGTTGACCTCACCAAAATAAATAAATAAACCTTTGAAGCCACCAATCCAGCAAGCTATCATTGACCAAAACTTTCATCCTCATATAAGCTTTCTATTATAGAGACGCTAGTTGAAATCTCTGGCAAAAAAATGTCCACAGGTCTGTTGAGATTCATTAGCGTGTGAAGCTTGAACATCTAATGTTGTTCATTGAGTGTTGTAAGTAGCCTGATGGTTGAGCTAATATAGGCTGTTGATTTTTGGTAGCATCGAAAGTGCTCTAAGTCTCAAAATTTGTTGAGAGGCTTAAGCAATGGTATTCCAAAGAACCCAGAAACCGTTTGTCAAAATTCCACTCGGAATATGTTTTATTGTAAAAATTAATTATTTTAATGGGGACCCTAAGTCTAAATTTAGGAAAATTAAATAATTAAAGAGTATTAATAAAACAAAGTGAGAATGATCTAGAAAAAACGAAGATCAAGTCAAGTTATAATCTTAACCGTTAATTAGAGATCCAATCTCGGTCGTTGATTTCTCAACGAGAAGACTATAAAGGAAGGCTTGAAGGTCATTTGGAAAGACACACAGAGTGAATCTAGAGATCGAATTCTTATGACGGAGCAGTGCTCGGATGAAGATCAGATCTAAGTGATTCCAATTGGAGTGAGGAGCAGAGACAGTTATTGGTCGAAGGATCTTCTCCGGGACCAAGAATGCATAACAAAGAGGCAGCAGGACCAGTAGAGGAAGCAGTGCAGCCTCCAGAGGCTGTGACGCAAGCCCCAAAAGGGGTGATGCAGGCCCATGCAAGGCCCACGCAGAGACTATGTAGTGCTTTCGAGAGACAGTCTGAGATTCGCTGGAGATCGGGGTTTCTAAGCCGAGAGGGTTGAAACTCAACTTTATGAGAGGCAGATCGATTCAGAGAGGAGGTGACGCAGTCCACAGGAGTCCCCACATAGGCCTACGCATCTACTATGTAGAGGTAGCGCAGAGGGAGCTAGGATTTCGCCAGTTCAGATCCGGATCAGCCGGGACTTGCAATGTGAGGTAAAACTCACTATATTTTTGTCTCTCGTTATTTCTCTGTAGTGGATAGCTAGCAAGGCATCCAAAGATTGTATTCAAAAACTGCTGCTTAATAATATCAAACCCTCAGATCTACTGCACCAATTTTCCCGCATTGTGTTGAAATTTGGTTACCGGAGGACAGGTGGTTCCCTAAGGCTTTGATCTTTGGCCTAGGGAAAAGTGTCCAAAAGAATTTAATTTTTCTCCTAAAGTGACTTTATAATTTTTATAAAGTCAAATCTAATTTAAAAGTGACTTTAAGTGATAAAGTTACTAAAGTCTAATTTAAAAGTGACTTTAAGTGATAAAATTACTAAAGTCTAATTTTAAAGTGACTTTAATAAAGTCAATGTAAAATTAGAAAGGAAAAGTGACTTTGGAAATAAATGACTAAGTGGGTCTTTATTAAAGTGGGGTGAATTAAAAAATAAAAAGTGAGATTTAAATGAGCATTTAATCTCAGCCCTAGATCTCAATCTATTTCAGCGATTGGATTTAGGGATCCCCCAAAAGTCACTTAGGGTTAGGTTAAAGGAGGGAAAGGAGGAAAAGGTCATTCATTCTTTCATGAGCAGATTGAGAGAGGAGGAGAAGGAGAGCTGGAGACTTTTTTCTGAAGAGAGCTTGAGAAGGTGAAGGAGAGGCAAACTCAGCAAATCTGTACAGCAGCAAGGAGGGCACAATTTTCGAGGCAGCAAGGCCGTACAACAACACGAAAATCGAGATAGCAGTCCGTACAGCAGTCTGTACAGCTGTTTTGTGGCACGTTTTTCGAGGAGAAAGGCAGCACGATTTTTTAGGAAAAGTACAGCAACAAAGGGCTCAATTTCCAAGGTTGCTAGGCACATTTTTCAAGGCAGCCAGCACAGTTTTCGAGAAAGGCAATTTGCTGTAATAAATTTCTGTTTTGAATATTTTGCTGTTCTGGCACGTTTTCCAAGGTGGAGGCAAGCACGGAAAACCAGATAACTCTGTAATTAATTTGCTGAAATTTTTCCTGTATATTTCACCTCTCTGTAAAAGCATTTTCCAGAAATAAGAAGGAGTTTTCAAACTGGTTTTCCCCAAGAGTTGTAGGGGGTTTTTCTAGGGTCACCTTGACCAAAAATCTCTGTGTTAAAATGTGTTGAATCGTTGTTTTAAGCTTGCTAATTTTTATTTCTGCATTTTCCAGCATTCTGTAAATTTTCCAGAATTTGTGTTTTCAGCAAAAATTTATTTTCCAATTTTTTGAATGTAAGGATATGGAAAAGGGCATTTAACTATTTGGAGAAATAAGGTGAAACTGAAAACCGGGGTGGAAAAGTCAAGAAATTTCTACATGGTATCAGAGCTTGAGTGCTGAAAGTGCAGTTTGAGACAGCAAGGAGAAAAATACAGCCTGCTGATTTTTCACTCAGAAAATTCCAACAAGCTGATTTTTCTCACACAGAATTTTTATCTTTACTACAGCAGTGCTATTTTTCAGTTTTAGGACAGCAGGATGTCATTGGGATTGAGGGTGGAGGATAGGTTGGATGGGCATACCAATTACAGCGTTTGGAAGGAGAGAATGCGTAGTATCTTTGAGGTGGCGAGTCCGGGATATCATGGTTCATACTCAATACGCTGTACCTTTAATGCCTACCGATGTCAGGCCTGGCCATAAAAAAGATATAATAAAAAAAAGAACAACAAGGGTAAGAGACTGATTCTAGACGGAATCAAAGACCATTGCATTTCTCATGTGAGAGGAAAGAGAAATGCTCATGAGATGTGGACAACATTGTCCAATCTCTACCATAGTACCAATGAGAACCGGAAAATGGTCCTGAAGGAGAAGCTGAAAACCATTAAGATGGGTAAGACTGATAGTGCAGCTGGATATCTCACAAAGATTACTAATGTGAGAGATGAGTTGGCAGCAATTGGAGAGGTCATTCAACCCACTGAGTTGGTGCGGATAGCAGTGAATGGCCTCCCCAGTTCATGGATGAACTTTGCCGATGGGGTTTGTGCACGTGAGACCCTTCCCACGTGGGAGAGGTTTTGGGATGATTGCATTCAGACAGAGATCAGGAAAGGTCAGCTTGGGGCAGCCAAGCCAGTTGAGCAGGATGAGGATGTAGCACTGTTGGCAGGAGGCAAGAAAGGCAAAGGCAAGAAGCAGCCTTCCACAAGCAATGGTGGGGGCAAAGGCAAAGGTAAAGGTAAACAAGGTAACACACAGAAGGACTATTCCAAGGTAAAGTGTTGGAATTGTCAGAAGATGGGACACTATGCAGTTGTGTGTCCGGAGAAGAAGAAGAAGAAGGGGAAGAACCAGAGCATGGCAGCATCAGCAGAGGTTGAGGACTTTGCAGATTGCTTTGACCGGGAGTTTGGGTTCATTGCGTGTGAGTCCTCTAGTGTAGGATTACCTGCCACAGAGGTTCAGAGGGAGCATGCATTTCCCTCGACTAGCGGAGCATCTTCGGGTATCTGGTATGTGGACAGTGGGGCTTCACGTCATATGACAGGAGTCCGTGAGTACTTCTCAGAGCTTTCAGAGAGTGGCACTGATATAGAGGTAGTACTCGGTGATGACAGAGTTGTTAGGGAAGTCGGTGTGGGAACACTGACATTTCAGAGGGAGTCTAAACCTCCCTTGAAGGTGTCAGATGTTCTTTATGTGCCAAGGATGAGGAAGAACCTCATATCCGTCTCAGCTTTGGAGGACAGAGGATATGAGATACTGTTCAGGGGTGGACGGGTGCTGATGTATCCCAAGGGCGCTCCAGCTGATTCAGCTAGAGTGATAGGTGTACGCCATGCAAAGGTGTACAAGTTTGCATTTCAGCCCCTTTTGGCATTGAGCAGTAGTACCGACAGCAGAGCTAGCAGTTCTGAGCTGTGTGAGATTTGGCACCGCAAGATGGGGCATATGTATCATGGAGCCTTGAGGACTTTGCGGGAGATCACTACAGGTGTGCCAGATTTCAGTACTGATCACTTTGATACTTGCAGAGGATGTGCGATGGGCAAGTTTGCCAAATCCCCTTTTCCCAGCAGTGACAGCAGAGCGACCGGGATACTTGATTTGATTCATTCCGATGTGAGCGGTCGGATGTCTCATGTTTCCTTGAGTGGATATGAGTACTATGTGTTATTCATTGATGATCACTCCAGGAGGACCTGGATTTATTTCTTGAAGACCAAGAGCGAGGTCTTCAAGCGGTTTCAGGAGTTCAGAGCTCTTGTGGAGACACAGACAGGTCGGAAGATCAAGTCCCTGAGGTCGGACAATGGGGGAGAATACACCCTTGGAGAGTTTGTTGACTATTGTGCGGAGGCAGGCATTAGGAGGGAGTTCACTGTTCCTTACAACCCCCAGCAGAACGGGGTTGCGGAGAGGAAGAACAGATCCATCGGAGGGGCTGCCAAAGCCATGTTACATGATCAGGGGTTGCCATTTTTTTTGTGGGCAGAGGCCTACAACACTGCTGTTTATTTGCAGAACAGGAGTCCGCATCGTGCCTTGGGGCACATGACTCTGGAGGAGGCTTTTTTTGGGAAGAAGCCTGATATTTGTCATCTTCGTATCTTTGGGTGTATCACATACTCCTACATACCCAAGGAGAAGAGGACCAAACTAGAGCCCACCGTAGAGAAGGGTATCTTTGTGGGCTATAGTGAGACCTCAAAGGCCTTTCGGATTTACATTCCTGCACAGAGGAAAGTTGTTGTCAGGCGGGATGTGAAGTTCGAGGAGGATAGGGCCTTTAGGAGGTCACGGGAGTTAGAGTATCTGGATCAGCCAGACCCTCAACAGTAGCTGAGTCAGTCACAAGGATCCAGTGGGAAGGGATCAGGAGGATCCGGAGGTACATCTATGACGATGTCAGGTCCGTCAGTGAGCAGTGGCTCACAGAGTCAGAGGGGTGGTGCTTCGGGCAGCATGCAGAGCAGTCCGCAGAGCAATTCACTAAGGAGTCCACTGATGGACAGTTCACACCGTACCTCAGCTTCTACAGGTTCAAGTGCAGGCAGGAGGACAGCAGACAGACAGTCAGGAGTTCAGGCTCCTGATGATGATGAGGAGGAGTAGTTTCATTCTCCAATGGGAGAAGTATGCTCAGGGAAGAGGAAGCCCAAGTGGTTTCAGGACACCTTGAGAGAGGCCACATCTGTTGCTGGGCCTAAGAGGCTGGTCAAAGAGAGCAGACCACCTGAGAGGTTTTGTAGCTATATGGCAATGGCTACCAGCATCATTGACTCTGAGCCTTCTAGCTATGAGGAGGCAGCTAGCCAGCAGGTCTGGAGAGAGGCCATGCAGGAGGAGTATTCTTCTATCATGAAGAATGATGTTTGGGAGGTAGTGCCAAGGCCTAAGGGCAAATCCGTGGTTACTTCCAGATGGCTTTACAAGGTAAAGCATGTTGCAGATGGCAGCATTGAGAAATTCAAAGTGAGGTTTGTGGCTAGAGGGTTCTCCCAGGTAGAGGGAGTTGATTATGAGGAGACCTTCGCTCCCGTGGCTCGATATACTTCGATCCGCTCCATTATATCGATAGCAACAGAGATGGGTTGGAAGATCCACCAGATGGATGTGAAGACCGCATTTCTCAATGGCTTCATACAAGAGGAGGTGTACATTGAGCAGCCACAGGGCTTTGAGGTGCATGGGAAGGAGTCCCATGTGTGCAGACTGAAGAAGGCCCTTTATGGCCTGAAGCAAGCTCCCAGAGCTTGGTACTCCAAGATAGATACATACTTGCAAGGGATGGGTTTCACAAAGAGTGAGGCAGATCCGAACCTTTACTATATTGTGATAGGTGAGGAGCCTCTCATTCTGGTGCTGTATGTGGATGACTTAGTCATTACAGGTGCAGAGAGACTCATAGAGCACCGCAAGAGAGATCTTGCGGCGGAGTTTGAGATGAAGGACATCGGCTTGATGCATTACTTTTTGGGTTTGGAGGTGTGGCAGGAGGAGGGGCATTTCTTCCTGGGGCAGGGGAAGTATATTGTGGATATCCTTGGCAGATTCCACATGGAGGATTGTGAACCCATGTCGACACCGATGATCACCAACTGGAAGAAGCTTCATGCTTCGGATTCCGAGTTGGTGGATCCCACATTGTACAGACAGCTGATTGGTTCCTTGATGTATTTGGTCAACACTAGGCCAGATATTTGTTTTGCAGTCAACACGATGAGTCAGTTTATGTGTGAGCCTAGGAAGGTTCACTGGGTGGCTGCAAAACACATTTTGCGATACTTGCAGGGAACAGTGGATTATGGTCTGGACTACAGGCAGGGGGATGGAGTGAGATTGGCAGGTTACACTGATTCTGATTGGGCAGGTTGTGCTTCTGATAGGAAGAGCACTTCAAGGTGCTGTTTTGGGTTGGGTTCGGCAGTAGTGTCATGGTTCAGCCGAAAGCAGCAGTCAGTAGCATTGAGTTCAGCGGAAGCAGAGTATATGGCAGCCAGTCTAGCTAGTTGTGAGGCCATCTGGCTTCGCAAGATGTTGTTTGGCTTGTTTGGTCAGCCGTTGAGACCTTCAGTGATTTACTGTGATAATCAGAGTTGCATTAAACTCATGGAGAATCCAATATTTCATGACAGGTCAAAGCATATCGGGATCAAATATCATTTCATCAGAGACTATGTTCAGAAGGGAGCTGTGAAGCTTGAGTATATTCCCACTGATGAGCAGGTTGCAGATATTCTTACCAAAGCCTTACCACGGGGCAAGCATGTCTACTTTAGAGACAAGATTGGTGTGGTGAGGAACACCTTCCTCGATAAGAGGGAGTGTTGAAATTTGGTTACCGGAGGATAGGTGGTTCCCTAAGGCTTTGATCTTTGGCCTAGGAAAAGTGTCCAAAAGAATTTAATTTTTCTCCTAAAGTGACTTTATAAAGTTATAAAGTCAAATCTAATTTAAAAGTGACTTTAAGTGATAAAGTTACTAAAGTGACTTTATAAAGTTATAAAGTCAAATCTAATTTAAAAGTGACTTAAGTGATAAAGTTATTAAAGTCTAATTTTAAAGTGACTTTTAATAAAGTCAATGTAAAATTAGAAAGGAAAAAGTGACTTTGGAAATAAATGACTAAGTGGGTCTTTATTAAAGTGGGGTGAATTAAAAAATAGAAAGAGAGATTTAAATGAGCATTTAATCTCAGCCCTAGATCTCAATCTATCTCAGCCATTGGATTTAGGGATTCCCCAAAAGTCACTTAGGGTTAGGTTAAAGGAGGAAAAGGAGGAAAAGGTCATTCATTCTTTCATGAGCAGATTGAGAGAGGAGGAGAAGGAGAGCTGGAGACTTTTTTCTGAAGAGAGCTTGAGAAGGTGAAGGAGAGGCAAACTCAGCAAATCCGTACAGCAGCAAGGATGGCACGGTTTTCGAGGCAGCAAGAGGCTGCACGAATATCGAGGCAGCAAGGTCGTACAGCAGCACGAAAACTGAGACAGCAGTCCGTACAGTTGTTTTGTGGCATGTTTTTCGAGGAGAAAGGCAACACGATTTTTGAGGAAAAGTACAACAACAAAGGGCTCGATTTCCAAGGTTGTTGGGCACATTTTTCAAGGCAGCCAGCACAGTTTTCGAGAAAGGCAGTTTGCTGTAATAAATTTCTGTTTTGAATATTTTGCTGTTCTGGCACGTTTTCCAAGGCGGAGGCAAGCACGGAAAACCAAATAAGTCTGTAATTAATTCGCTGGAATTTTTCCTGTATATTTCACCTCTCTGTAAAAGCATTTTCCAGAAATAAGAAGGAGCTTTCAAACTGGTTTTCCCCAAGAGTTGTAGGGGGTTTTTCCAGGGTCACCTTGACCAAAAATCTTTGTGTTAAAATGTGTTGAATGGCTGTTTTAAGCTTGCTGATTTTTATTTCTGCATTTTCCAGCATTCTGTAAATTTTCCAGAATTTGTGTTTTCAGCAAAAATTTATTTTCCAGTTTTTGGAATGTAAGGATATGGGAAAGGGCATTTAACTATTTGGAGAAATAAAGTGAAACTGAAAACAGGGGTGGGAAAGTCAAGAAATTTCTACACATTGGGATTTTCCGGGGACTTAGTCCAAAATAAAGGTGTCCCATGTGTGATTTAATTCTTACTCAGATTCCTTGTTTCATAATCATAAAGTAATAAGTGTAGGCTGTTGCAGTAATTTACTTCGATAATTCATGAAGAAATCTGAATTAATTTTGTGATGAAATTTACATAATAGGAGAAGTAAATTCAGTTAGTTGCAGTAGGATTCCTGAGATTGTCAGATCTAGGAATTTTCACATGGTATCATAGCAATTGATGTGAAACAGGAAGAGCAGATCTAAGCACTAAAGTGAAGGCCGAATTGTTGCAACAGTAGCATATCGAATCCCAGAGGGATTGCACAGTTCTAGCCACGAGGGCTAAATCTTCGAGGTTGTCACTCTCTGAGTGAGTCGACTATGAGGTAAGACTTCTGAATCGAGATCTTACCGAGGCAAAAGGAGCAGCGCAGAGCTAGAGGGACGCAGTTTTTCTACAAGCAATTGCTTGGCAGAGAAGCGTCAGACAAAGAAGAAGAGCACATAGAGAGGGAATTTTGTTCTCGGTGAGTATCTTGCCCAAGAAACTCTGATTTCTCGTGCAGTAGCAGCGAGATTGTCACTCCAATAGGGAGTGCATAGAGTCAGCAATGCAGAGGGTTAGAGGCAGCATTCGACATTTGGTTGGGCGTGTTGAAATTTGCAACAATAAACAGTGAAATTGGCATCCAGAAACAACACACACACTAGTGTGGGATCACAGGTCACACAGTGATGGATCCTAGTGACACATTAGTGTGCAAACCAATTTTTAAATAAACTAGGAGATTAATTGTAATCTTATCTCATAACAACTTGTAATAGTTAACTAAGTGTGATAGACTTAGTTAGATCAAGAATTTCGAGTTAAGGGTCCACGGATAGGCGTGTAGAGTGATCCTATTATTTATAGGGTCCAGTTGCAATTGTAGCATTAGTGTGGTGTGAGGGGGATCAGTTATGTAATATTCCCAATTAGCAATGGCTAATTGGAATATTCGATTTTGGTCAATTTTGCCTTATGTAGTTAGATTATAAATAAAAGTGAGTAGAGGGGTACATAACTCACTCTAACAATAAAGTGCACTCCCTAGTAGACACAACATTGTAACTTAAGTGAGCCAAGGGGGCCAAGAGACCACGAAGAGAGGGGGCCCACGTAGACCACATGGAGGGACTGCGCAGGCCAAGTTGAGCACGTGGCAAAGGAAGGCTACGTTGGAGGAGGTGGGCCTTAGGGTTTGAGAGAGGCCAACGCTATATAGAGAGGAGAGCCTCCTCATTTTGGTCATTCGATGTTTATGATATTGAGCTGGTCATTTCGACTTCTTGAGCACGCTGGTTGTTTAGCTAGTCTGCAGCACTGTTTAGTGCACCGAGTGTCTCCATTCGGAGATCTCACCCTTAGCCCCGGGGGGCTTCGAGTACCTGCTCGGGTGAGGTTGTCCCATCAATATTTTGCAGGAGGGTTGGTGTTTGGCTTTTGTGGAGGAGCAGTGCATTCATAGACTGCGCAGTCCTGAGAGGGAGGACGCAGTCCATTTCTTGGGAGCTCCAGATTAGGTGTTTTTGGAGGTTTCGAGCTTAGAGATTGAGCAAGGGGCCAGCCCTTGCCTACTGGAGGATTTTGGCAGAGTTTGAGGTAGTATTTTGGTGGATTCCCTTCAGTGTCAGCGCAGATCCTTGGAGGATAGCGTAGATCCTCAAGGGGGTGATTTTCGGGGGTCGGCCATTCCAAAAACGCTCTCTGGGCTTTTCTGGGTTTGGTGAGTAGAGGCTAATTCTAGAGTTTCAGCTTATTTCGAGTAGAGGAGCAGCCCCATATACTCATCTTGTTCCAGCAGTAGCAGCGACACTGCAGTTTTCCAGCAGCTAGGACGCAGATCAGAGAGTAGCCATTCCATTAGCATTCTGAGAGTATTTCTTCACTTGCCTTGTGCAAGTCTAGGTGCCATCACTCTGATCACCTATTATACTCACTTATATTTCTCAGCATAATAAAATGGCTCAACTATCTCTTTGCATTTCTTGAGTATTTGTTACATGTTCTATATATATGCTATTGTATGCTTGCACTACTGTTATTTTTCTCCTCAAGCATTCTAGTTACTATACCACTTGGTGTGTTTTCCCCCACACTCTTAGACAGAGTCTAGAAAGGGCCAGATAGCCTCCAAATCTCATCCCCTTTTCAGAGGTGAAATATCTGGTAAATGCCCTCCCAGTCCATCTCTGGTTGGAGTTTGCTTGTGTTTTAGAGATATCCCTGAGCGGGGATATTACAGCGAAGGCCCAACCACTACACCAAAAGCCCGAACTGTTAGTGAGGGTGGCATCCTAGGGTGTTAAGGGTGGGGTCTTAAGGCCCACCGGAGCATCTTAGGGCGGCAGCTAAACAGCCCCTCATGACGCAGACCCCGGACACGTGGCAGGGATGCCCTAAACAGGGATATTACAGCCCACCACGCTCCGTGAGTCTCAACCTCGAGACCTCGGCTCTGATACCACGAAGGCCCAACCACTACACCAAAAGCCCGAACTATTAGTGAGGGTGGTATTCCAGGGTGTTAAGGGTGGGGTCTTAAGGCCCACCGAAGCATCTGAGGGCAGCAGCTAAACAACCCCTCATTACACAGACCCCGGACATGTGGCAGGGCCCACCCTAAACAGGGATATTACAAGTTAACTCACATTAATTGAGTTAAAATCAGTTTAACCAGTTCTAACTGTTTGATGAGCTAGTGGAAGATCAAGTGAATTAAAATAGATTTAATTCACCAGTAGTGATCTACCAAGTAACTAATGACTCACTATTTATAGTTGCATGCATGCTAATTCTGGTGGAGACCTAGTTGAGACAAAGGTTCAAAGCAAGTAAACTATCAGTTGAATTTTTAGCAAACTGCCCAGATGCATTTATATATCAACATGAAGCCCATGACGAATTAAGCAATCAAGAAAGGTTGAATTTCCTATTTAATAGGGGTTTAGTTCTCTAGGATTGCGTGAGAAATCTATGTTGAGGGTAGGTTGATAATTGGCTATGTGTTTGTCCAATTTTGCCTAGATCAGTGTGAAGCAATTGGTAGAGTGTATGAGGTTGTGGTGATCACAAATACATTATATTGTTTCATGGTTCCTTGGTTGATTATACAATACAGATGGAGGGGTTTTGAGCAGTTGCTTTCCCCGGAAATATCTGGTGTTGTGTATTGATTTACTTCTTTCTCTTACTTGCATGTGATTGAACAATCGTGTTTTATATTCTGCAAATATTGTAGAAGGATTAAATATCTTGCTTTAGTACATTGCATGATCGGATTGAATCCATTGATATAATTTCTACATGGTATTATAGCTGTGTTAAAGATTTTCTACAGGGCGAGATCATTTTCCTTCTCCAGTTTTGAGTTTTCATATTTTTGCAGCTTTGCAAGGATGATCGTACGAGATTGCAGAGAAGGTTGTGCGAGTTATCCAAAATGCAGATCTAGGCAGCAGATCGACATCCAGTTGTCGGAAGCACTTACCGAAGGAAGTGCGAGTTGTCTAGTGTGAGTTGCAAAGAGAGGAAGGATCCCAATCAGGGACTAGGCTTGAAAGGGGCACTAGACCCAGGAGCAGTATAAGACTCCAGAGTACCATATCAGGCTAGATCCTTGAGGAGCCCACGTCTTGGATCACAACCTTGCTACAGGTGCCCATGATCAGTAGTAGCGGAATGGAGGAGTTTTCAGTGGGAGCCGAGGAGTGATGGAGCGACAGTTGCAGCCGAAGGAAGTGCGAGTTGTCTAGTGTGAGTTGCAAAGAGAGGAAGGATCCCAACCAGGGACTAGACTTGAAAGGGGCACTAGACCCAGGAGCAGTATAAGACTCCAGAGTACCATATCAGGCTAGATCCTTGAGGAGCCCACGTCTTGAATCACAACCTTGCTACAGGTGCCCATGATCAGTAGTAGCGGAATGGAGGAGTTTTCAGTGGGAGCCGAGGAGTGATGGAGCGACAGTTGCAGTGGGTAGCAACGCCTATTTCTGGTGCAGCGCAGTGCAGAGCAGCAGCAACGCACTGCATCAAATGAACAGTGTAGTAGTTATTAGCAGTTAGCATCTTCAGCACCAAGGTGCATCTACTGAACGCTTGTTCAATTTTGGGTGGTTTTCAGTTGCTTCTCTCAGCAGCTGAGTTGCAGTGCAAATGTAGTGTTAGCAGTGGCAATGCTAGCAGCATGGCAGATGCAGCACTTCAGAGGGAGTTGTAGTACTGATGTAGCAGTGGCAATGGCAATGGCAATGGCAGTGTCATGGGCAACAGTACAGTTGCAGCAGCAGCGCAGTGGTTGGTGGACAACTTGTCAGACATCAACAGCGCAGAGGATGCTTCAGGGTCAGAGCAGTATGCAGCAGGCATGTTGTCAGAGCACTTTCCTCACTAAGAGGGAGTGTTGATTTTTGGTAGCATCGGAAGTGCTCTAAGTCTCAAAATTTGTGGAGAGGCTTAGGCACTATTATTCCAAAGAACCCAGAAATTGTTTGTGAAAATTCCACTCAGAATATGTTTTATTGTAAAAATTAATTATTTTAATGGGGACCCTAAGTCTAAACTTAGAGAAATTAAATAACTAAAGGGTATTAATAAAACAAAGTGAGAATGATCTAGAAAAAGAGAAGATCAAGTCAAGTTATAATCTTAGCCGTTGATTAAAGATATAATCTCAGTCGTTGATTTCTCAACGAGAAGACTATAAAGGAAGGCTTGAGGGTCATTCGGAAAGACACACCGAGTGAATCTAGAGATCGAATTCTTCTGACGGAGCAGTGCTCGGATGAAGATCAGATCTAAGTGATTCCAATTGCAGTGAGGGGCAGAGACAGTTATTGGTCGGAGGATCTTCTCTGAGACCAAGAAAACATAGCAGAGAGGCAGCAGGACCAACAGAGGAAGCAGCGCATCCTCCAAAGGGTGTGACGCAGGCCCACGCAGAGACTGCGCAGTGCTTTCGAGAGACAGTCCGAGATTTGCTGGAGATTGGGGTTTTTGAGCCGGGAGGACTGAAACTCGACTTTCCGAGAAGCAGATCAATTCTGAGAGGAGGAGACACAGTCTACAAAAGTCCCCACGCAGGCCTACGCATCCACTGCGCAGAGGCAACGTAGAGGGAACTGGGGTTTCGCCAGTTCAAATCCGGATCAGCCGAGACTTACAATGTGAGGTAAAACTCACTATATTTTTGTCTGTCGTGATTTCTCTGTACTGGATAGCTGACAAGGCATTCAGAAATTGTATTCAAAAACTGTTGCTTAATAATATCAGCACCTCAGATTTGTTGCACCGGTTTTCCCGCATTGGGTTTTTTCCGAGGACTTAGTCCAAAATAAAGGTGACCTATGTGTGATTTAATTCTTGCTCAATTGCCTTGTTTCATAATCATAAAGTATTAAGTGTAGGTTGCTTCAGTAATTCATTAAGAAATCTGAATTAATTTTGTAATGTAATTTACATAATAGGAGAAGTAAATTCAATTAGTTGCAGTAGGATTCCTGAGATTGTCAGAACTAGGAATTTTCACACAGGAAACCATTATTAAAGATCAAACACTTTCAAAAAAATTAGTTCAAATTAAATTTAAAAGGGAAATAAAATCTTCCTGACTTCCCAAAACCCTCAAAAATGTGGTTCTTTGATTTGATGTCGAGAATTTTGCTATCTCTAAAAAACTCTAAAATGTGAGATATATTCATGTATATGCGCCCGCTTCTCTGAATTTATCTTTGTGGACCTAAAAGAGGGAAACGATACAAAAAGACCTCTAGGAGAGTACAGGGAGGAGAAAGGAAACATTTATTGAGCATGTGAATGGGCATGAGGGCTTCTAAATCCAAAAATGGGTGTATATGAGGAGGAACAACTCTGCAAAGAAAGCAAGGGAGTGTTGGGCAAATAAACAAGCATGAATTTGGCAAAGGGAAGGGCAAACCAAAGAAGAACAACCCTAACGGACTCATAATGGCAGATTTAACATGCTTAGGATCGAAAATAGGCAAAGATACATTTTTTAGTGAGACTTGCTTTGTTGCCACTATCAGGTACACTCAAATGTGAGATAAGCATGGAATTCATTTTATTAATTTGATAAAGACAATATTCGTTACCTTTGGATTCATCTTCCAAGAGGCCTCTTGGACTCTTGATGATAGTTTGTATTCACTTGTGTCTTTCTGTATTCCCTCAAGTAAATAATACCAAAACCCTTACGGATTAGGTTTTCAACAATTTACTATTGACTAAAAAAAGTAAAAATACTTGCAAATATATGAATCGACAACTGAAGACCATTGCTCTTTACCCCTTGGGAGAGGAGAGGAGGGAGGAGGGTGATAATCAAAATACAAGTAAACTAAATTTAGGACAATATCAAGCTTAGCCTTGACAACAAGCACCAACCATCAGACCCAATCTTTACAAGGCAACCTTATTATTTGGAAATCAATAGTTGACTACCAACATTGAATTTTACCTCCAACATCGACAAAGGAAACTCTACAATTCCACTAATGAAGGTCACTAATGTGGCTAGAGATGAGTGCACGTATAAGCTCACCAATCATGATAAAATGGGAAGGCTTGGTTGTCCTAATATAAAAGTTAATGGGCCCCCGATCAAGGTGGGAGGATGGAAGATTGTCCGCACGCGAACCAAGAACATGTCAGTAAGACAGCGTGGCAAGGAGTGTGGGTGGGCTACCCAATGCTGCCACACATCGCAAGCACTTATTGTTGGGTCAGGCCATGAGCAGGTCAGTTGGGACGCCACAAGGGAATGTACCGGTAGGTGGTATATGGTGTGGTGTACGCCTTGCATGCAAAAACATTTGCGTAGTAGCGGGAGATTAAGGAAGCAAGGAAGGCAGGCAAACGAGCTCCGACACCAGTGGCATTGGCAGCACAGCAACGTCGAGAGCTCCAGGTCGACAGCAAGGCGAAGGTCCTAGTATGTAGTGCAGACCTTCCTTTTTCTTGAAATGGAGGTCATGAGGCACGAAATGATGAGAATTTGGTTGTGTCCATGGGTGCTTATGCGTGGGGTTATAGGTTTGGGGATGGGGAAGCTTTCAGTCCTCTTATGCTTGCTTCCTTTTGTCTGTTTCATGCAACCTTCGCAGGGGAGCATTGGGTCTTTCGGAAAGCCGGTAATGTCAACCTTTGAGATCTTGCCTTCTGAAAAATTCTAAAATTTGGGGGTCTAGGTGGGAGCGTCTGGGGAGTCTTGGCAGGGGGGCAATGGGTCTCTAGGAAATATGGCAACGTCAACCCTTGAGCTTTGGCCTTTTGATAATTTCTGCAATTGGGGGGTTTGGATGGGAGAGTCTAGGGAGTCGCGGACTGATAAAGTTGTCCCAGAGGCGGGTTTGTTTAAAATTCGGGTGATGGGGAGCCACAAAAGTAAGTCAAGTGGTAGAGGCAAGGTCAGGATCCCCTATATAAACCAATTGAGCGAGTGGGGAACTAGCGAGGTATTGGGGCAAGGGGGTATACCTGAGGTGGCGAAATTGAAACTAAGTCGGTGTCTAGTAAGAAATTATGTTGGGAATCGGGTAGAGGGTTGGGTTTTATGTCCGTGGAAATGTCAAACAGTGGAGGAACCAGATACCGACCTCAAGGCACCGGCCGAGATAAATCAGGGAACCAAACACGTCCAAGGTCTAGCCTAGACAATTGGTAATGGAATGGCATACTGTGAAGAACTATTCCGAGGCACTGACTATACAAGAAAAAATTATCCTAACATGATTGTTGACTGTGAATTCCTTTCAGGTCAAAGTAAATTGCTTTCCCCTCCGACTCTCGCTTTGTTGGTGTTAGCCTCAGAGAGGGTACCGAAGTACTGGCAGTAATTGACCAATTCAAAGGTTTCGAGAATGAAGGTGGAGGCAGCAGAGGGTCGGAAGGGTCATTTCGGTCACGAAGAACCAAGCAAGGGGAATCAGAAGGCACCAACCTCAACCAGCCGGCAGCAAAAAAAGAGAGGCAAGCGAACAGGGGAGGAAAACATGCAGAACCTGTTGCATGCATACAGTGAAGGCTCACCAACCAAGGTGAAAAGCGAAAATCTCCAAATGGGAAATAGAACTGAAGGAAAAGGCAGCAGAGGAACCAATCCAAGTGGAAAAATGGGAACCACTAGTAGTGGACCCGGAAAATAATAGAGGAAGATTGACCCTATTTAAACAAGTCATCCAAACTTATTGGATCATAAAAACCCCACTGGCGAAAGCCATGACAGACACACAGCAGAGGGAAGTACCTCAACAGCAAGGACAATAGCAACCCCAGCAAGAGGAGCCAAGTCCGTCTGTAATTCAGAAGGAAATACAGTCAATCCAAGTGCAGCTATTCTATTTGAATGTACGTCTTGGACGTATGGAGAAATAATTGCAGAGTCTGTAGTAGCAAGAGATACCGGGATCGAGCGTGAAGGACCCGGCCCCAGTAGAATCATCAAATGATTGACTCCTAAAAGTCATGGTGCTCTTGAAAATTCTTGTTATTTTGTTTTTATGATTTCTATTAATTTTGGGCAACTAGGTCCAAACTCCATGTTGCATTACTCATATGATGGAGATGATATTTTTGTTGGATTCCTCTTTAGGAGAGTGCAATATTGATCTAAAGATCATCTTGTTTGGATGATAAGAACTTATATTTTGATTTTATTTTCCACACATGTGCAAATTGTCAAGGTCGGCCAACTTTGTAATGTAGGCTCACAAGCCCCAAAAGGTGTGTCACACACCCTCACTGATAGATGTAAATTGGAGAGAGATGATGCTCATTTCATCATCATCTCATCACACACATTCCTCTTCATCTAATTGGTTCGTACAGCCTTTGGAGGCTTCTCTCTCTCCCACATGTGAATCTGAAGCTAGAGAATTTCAGACTGTTTTTAGGGCATTTGCTGAAGCGTTGACCGTGGGTCAAACTTTGGAGTTTGACTTCGATTCTTGCACATAAATTTCGATTTTTGGAGGTCGTACTAGAGGGCACAAAAATCGAGGTTGAATGTTGACTTTGACCGAAGCCCCTTTGACCACAATGTTGACTTCTGCGTTGACCGTTTGGGAGTTGTCTTTGAGGTGTGTGACTCCTGGAGGAAGGTTGATCTTGTATGTTGGAAGAGTTGGTTTGAAGCCAAAGTCTTTGTTGGCTAGGGCATCCTGTTGACTGTTGTAACAAACGTTTCTCTCTATATTTGTTGGACAAGAAGAATTACAAATTCTGATATATTATTTGTCTTGTCTTTTGTTGATCTATTATTATGTTCTATCAGCATTTTACTTTCATGTTTATGTGATTGCTAAATGAATTGAGCCTATAAGAAAGATTGAAGTAAAACTGCTTTAAGCATAGAACATAACATGGTAATCTAAAATTAACATGGTATCCGAGCTAAGGTGAAGACAAAGCCCAAGCTAGTGTGAAAACGGGATCACCAAAGAATTTGTCTTATCAAGGACCAATGGCCTCCTCTACCTACAAGGGGTTTCAAGACTGATGATAAATTGACTGATAAGTCTGATTATCATGCTTGGAAGATGTCTTTGAATTTGGTGTTGGAAGATCAAGAAGTCATGGATTATGTACAGGGGAAGATAAATGAGCCTCCATCAAATGCACTAGTTGCCACAAAGACGAAGTATAGAAAAGGAGTAATCAAGGCGAAGATGATTATCAGGGATTCTATACATAAGCACTTAGTTGCTTATATCTCCGAGTTGGGCACATCTAAACAAATGTATGATAAGTTGGTTAGCATGTTCAGGGCTAGCAATGCTAATCAAGTTTTCTTCTTCAAGAACAAGTTGAAGAAAATCAAGAAGGGCAAAGATGAATCCATTCAATCCTATTTTATGAGGCTCACAAAAATCAGGAATGATCTCTTAGCTATTGGAGAAGAATTAGTTAACCAAGAGCTCGTTCTCATTGCTCTTGGAGGACTCCCCTGAGACCGGTATGTATTTAATACTACGATTCTCAATAACAATGTGATTCCTGATTTTGATGAATTGTTGACGAGATGCACTCAAGAGGAAACAAGGATGATGGAGAGAGACCAACCCTCGAATGGGAATGGAGGTGACCCTACTGCCTTCACTGCTCATGCAAAGAAGAGGAACAATGGTGATATGAGAAATCTAAACCATGGAAGAGCGAGTCCCAAAGGAAGAAAAGGAAGATGTTACACTTGTAACAAGTTTGGTCACTATGCAAGAGAGTGCTCCAATAGAAGGGACTCTCCTAGAGATGATGACAACAACAATTTTAGGGGGGAATGGAAATCAAAGGAACAACAGGTTCAAAGGAAAGAGGAAGGCTCCCTCTAATCGAAGTGGAAATGGGCAACATTTCAAGAGGTCCAGGAATTCCAGGTATGATGAATCTAATGTTGTTGATAGGAAAAATGAATATATTCTTATATATGCCCTCTATGTTGCATCTCCTTCTGATATGTTGGATAATGTGTTGATTGATAATGGTGCCTCAAGGCACTTCACTAGATACAAGGAAGCCCTCTCTGATTTGATTGAAAAGGATACTAATTTGTGCTAAAATTTGGGTACCAGAGAACAAGTGGTTCCCTAAGGCTTTGATCTTTGGCCTAGGGAAAAGTGTCCAAATGCATTTGTACCTTTCTCCTAAAGTGACTTTATAAGCGGTAAAGTCAAATCTGATTTTAAAGTGAATTTATAAGTGATAAAGTTATATTCTAATTTTAAAGTGACTTTATTAAAGTCGATGAAAAATTAGAAAGTGAAAAAGTGACTATGGAAATTAAAGGCTAAGTGGGTCTTTATTTAAGTGGGTGAGTTAAAAAATAGAAAGTGAGAATTAAATGCACATTTATTCTCATCCCTAGATCTAAATGAATCTCAGCCATTAGATCTCAGGGTTACCCAAAAGGTCACTTGGGGTAAAAGGAGAGGAGAAGAGAAAAAGATCACTTCAGTCTTTGATGTGCTATTGAGAGAAAGAGGAGGAGAGCAAGGAGAAAATTTCTGAGTGGTGAGAAGTTGAAGGAGGGAGACATTTCAGCAGTCTGTACAGTCGCTAGAGGTTGCACGCTTTTCGAGGCAGCGAATCTATACAGTATTTATTGGCACACATTTCGAGGCAAATTCCGTACATCAGCAGTGGGCACGAATTTTGAGGTTCGTACAGTGCAAATTTCGAGGGGAAGAAACAGCAGTAGGCAGCACACATTATGAGGCTAAGTGGGCCCGAATTTCGAGGCTAAAAAGGTAGCTGTAAATTTTGTACAATCCGTACAACAGTACGATATTTATGGGCACAGATTTCGAGGAGACCGTACAGCATTTAATGCTGGTATCTCTTGCTGTCAATTCTTTGTTTTGAATGTTTTGTTGTTGGCACATTTTCCAAGGCATAGTGCAAGCACGGAAATCGAGATAAGTTGTATATTTTGGTTGCTGGAATTTTTATTGTTTTTCAGTTTCTCTGTAACAGCATTTCCAGAAATAAAGAAGAGTTCTCAAACTGGTTTTCCCCAAGAGTTGTAGGGGGTTTTTCCAGGGTCACATTGACCAAAAATCACTATGTTATTTTTTGTGTGTGGCTGTCATTATTTCCTATGTTTTATTCTGCAATGTCAACAAGTGCAAAAATCTCCAAATTTGTGTTTTCAGAAATTTTAGTCATTTCCAGATTTTAGTATTTATGTCATGTTCAAATTTAAAACTATATGCATGGAGTGATAAGGAAAACTGATAACTGGAGTGGGGGTTGAAATTTCTACAATTTGGAAATTATCCTTGGAGACAATGCCACCTATCCCATGAAAGGGACAGGGAATGTGACCCTTCATCTAAATCAAGGCCAAGTCTTCCGCTTGCAAGATGTGTTATACGTACCTGACTTGAAGAAGAATCTAATGTCTATCTCGACAATGGAAGACAAATGATTCAAGGTGGCATCCATCGATGGAAAGGTACGCATTTGGAAGAGGAACTTCAAAGAAGCGTTCACTCTTGGTTTTAGAGTTAATACACTATCAGGTTGGAGGAAGTCTACTGGGGGACATGACATGTCACATAAACCTTCAATCCGAGCTATGGCACCGAAGGTTTGCACACCTTCATTTCAAAGCCCTTCCCGAAGCAAGGAAGGTGGTGATAGGGTTGCCCGATTTCAAAGATGATCATGAAGGTGTATTCAAAATAAAGGAATAACCTGTTCCGAGTATTTTGGGTTAATGAAATACTCGGAACAAGTTATTCCTCAATTTTGAAAACTAATTCACCTGTATGGACTCTCTTTTTAAAAATGAAGGTGTATGTCAGGCTTGTGCCGAAGGAAAGCATACAAGGGGACCATTCCCCTGAAGTGTCACGAAGACATCTGATATTTTGCAATTGATACATTCTGATCTATCTGGTATGCTACCTGTAACATCCTTGGGAGGATGCTTATATTATATCACTTTTATAGATGACTTCTCCTGCAAGACTTGGATATATTTCTTGAAGAAGAATGACGACGCATTCAAATGGTTTTATACCTTCAAGGCCTTGGTTGAAAATCAAACAGCGAAGAAGATCAAAATTTTGAGGACCGATAATGGGACCGAGTATGAGTCAAATGAATTCAATGACTATTGCAGGGAAGTTGGCATTAAGAGGCAGACCACCACTGTGTATACTCCCAAGCAAAATGGTGTTGTTGAAAGGAAGAATAGAACCATTTTGGAAGCTGCCCGTGCCATGCTTTATGACCAAGGTCTTTCGAAGTTTCTATGGGGAGAAGCTGCCAACACCGTTGTGTATGTTCAAAATAGATGCCCACATTCCGCATTGGACTCCAAAACTCCCAAAGAAGTCTTTTATGGTAAGAAGCCTGATGTCTCCCATTTTAGAGTTTTTGGAAGTCCTGTTTATTTTCATGTGCCGAAAGAAAAGAGAAGCAAGTTGGATGCTTCTGGGAAGAAAGGAATGTTTGTGGGCTATAGTGAAACCTCGAAGGCATATAGAATCTATGTGCCTGGTCAAAGGGCAGTGGAGATATGCCCTGATGTCACCTTCAATGAAGATGTTATCCTCAGGAAGGTTAGAAATCTTCCTATCTCAAAGGAAGACAAAGAAGAAGAAGAAGAAGCTGGAAGGCAGGAAGAACCGAAGGTTGAACCGATGCCCGATGTTGAAGGTCCAATGGATCCTATAGATCCACCCTCTTCAAATAAAAGAAGACCTTCATGGCTAAGAGACACTCTCGAAGATGCCGAGAGACATATTGCTCCTAGGGTAACATTCTAGGAAAGTAAGAAGCCGAATAGGTACCAGGGGTACCTAGCTGCCATGAGTACTATTGTACAATATGAGTTTGGAACTTTTGAAGAAGTCGTAAAGCATCAAGTTTGGAAGGATGCTATGCACGGAGAATATGAATCCATTAGGAAGAATGATGTCTGGGATGTGGTCCGAGACCGAAGGACAAATCTGTTGTCACCTCGAAATGGCTCTACAAGATCAAGCATGGAGTCGATGGAAGTGTTGAATACTACAAGGCAAGGTTAATTGCCTGAGGCTTATCTCAAAAGGAAGGCATAGATTATGATGATATATTTGCACCTGTTGCCCGCTACACCACCATCCGATCAATTATTGCCCTTGCTGCAACGCAAGGATGGAGTCTTCATCAAATGGATGTGAAGACTGCTTTCTTACATGGCTCAATCGAGGAAGAGGTTTATATGGAGCAACCTCTGGTGTTCAGAGTCCAAGATAGAGACAAATATGTATGCAAGTTGAAGAAAGCCCTCTATGGGTTGAAGCAAGCCCCAGGGCTTGGTATGAGAGGATCGATAGCTACTTGATGAAGTTGGGCTTCACTCGAACTGATGTTGATCCAAACCTTTATTTTAAGGTTGATAAAGAAAGGCATCTCATTCTGGTTCTTTATGTGGATGATCTATTCTTGACAGGTGTTGACCCTCTTATTCATCAATGTAAGAGGGAGGTAGCTTATGAGTTCAAGATGAAGGACCTAGTACTAATGCACTATTTCCTAAGCTAGGAGGTCTGGCAAAATCCAGGTGAGATTTTTCTTTCTCAAGGAAAATATGATGTGAAGTTGCTGGAGAGATTTGGAATGGTGGACCACAAGTCCATGTCGACACTGATGGAACTCAACTTTAAGAAGTTGTGTGGAAGCGTTGCTAGGCCCGAGTTGGGATATCCCACCGAGTATCAACAACTCGTAGGGGCCTTGATGTTCTTAGTGAATTCACGTCCGCACGTATGTTTTGCAGTGAACACTTTGAGTCAACATATGGTTGAGCCTCATCACATTCACTGGATTGGTGCCAAGAATCTATTGAGACATCTTCAGGGCACAATCAACCATGGGCTAAGATACACTGCCGGGAGTATGAGACTCCATGGATATACTGATGTCGATTGGGCAGGCAGTGTGGTGGATTGTAAGAGCACATCTGGATGTTGCTTCAACTAGGGTTCTACTTCGATCTCTTGGATGAGTAGAAACCAGAAATCGGTTGCTTTGAGCACCGCTAAGGCCGAATATATTGCAGCGAGTATGGCCTGTTGTGAAGCTATTTCGTTGAGAAAGCTCTTTAGTGAGCTGTTTGGACCAGGGTTGCGGGGAAGCTTCATACCCCCTTCGCTCCCGCTCCGGAAACGCGCTCCGTGCGGGAGCGTTTCGGAAACGCTAGGAAACGCGCTTCCGAAAACGCCCGTTTGAGCGTTGAGCAGCAGCCTCCGACCCCGAAAAACGCTTCCTCGTTTTTCGTGAGGCTCAGTCAGCATTCCGGGAGCCGAACACTCCCGAACGCTTCCACGTTTAAAAAACGTCGAGTGGCCAGGAGCGTTCGCTCCCGAACGCTCCCCGAAACAAAAAATGCTTCCTACTGGGCGGAAATTTTTTTCAATGAAAAAACGATTTGTTTAGGGCCAGAAATGGGTTTTAGGGCCGATGTGGAGGTAAGAAAAGCATTGACATTTCATGGTAATGTTAAATTCTTAAAGTAAAAGGATGAAAATGAAAAATATCCTTTTACTTAAATTTTTAACATTACCATGAAATGACTCAGGATGTTTAAGAGTGGTTTCGACCTCATTGGATTTCATATGGAGAAACTAGAATTTTAGGTTTCACTCAAAATTCAGTAGACTTAATGGTTTTCAGGGTTTCATGGTTTGGGAATTTGCAATGTTTCCATTTGATTCTATCATGTGTAAGGGTATGATATTGGCATTTGATCAAGAGCATATAGTCCTTTAAGAACCTTGATGTACCCTTCAATCAAAGGAAAACAACTAGTTAGGCATGCTAATCTTTTACTACCGCATTTTAAGGTTGAGGAGATGAACCCTTCACTCAAACCAAAATCATTGGTTAGGCATGTTAAACTTTTTCAATTTCTATCATGTTATAAGGTTGAGCAATCCAAGTCTGAAGACTTTGAGCTAGATGATGTTTATGTATCTCTTGTTGATGATCCCATTTCTAGTAGCAATGAATCAATGATGAGTTTCATGAGAGACCATGTTGCTCAGTGATTTGTAGTTTTGATGTCTATTTTTGCTACTACTACTACTACTAAAGTTGTAGAGGAGTTTTAGGAGTCCTCAAACTCTGAGCCATATTATTTATGTAGCTCATGTTGATGATCCCTTGTCTAGTAGTGGTGATGATTTTGATCATGATGAGGAGTGATCATGTTGTTGATCACTAATATGTCGTCTTGTATTAGGCCAATGGCCTCATAGCTTGTAGCATTGTTTTTGGACTTTATGGGCCATTTGGAGCCTCATTGCTTATGTATTTTTCGATGATATGTATTGCACTCGGTGCCATTTCGATATATTCACCTTTGCATGGTATATAAATGAGAAAACTTTGCATATTTTGTCTCTATTGGCTTGGAATCATGGTTGCAAATCTTAAAAATAGTTTTTTTTATTAAAAAATAATTATTTAATGTATTTTTTTTAAAACCGGTTCATTGAGATCTGATCGCTCCTGGTTAGACCGGTTCCGGTTAGAAACCCAGTTCATTAGGTCCATCGGTCCGGTCACCGGTTCCGGTTTTAATAACTATGCTCACACAAATCCAGAAGTACAAGAGGGGTACATGAAGGGATTGGACAAGTTGGTACCTGACAGGGAGGAGTGTGCTAGATTGCGCCTTGAATTAGGCAAATACTTCAGTTGCACTTCTAACTTTGGTTCTTTCCATGCAATGGAAGACGAGGACAGATTTGATGCTATCACATGGTGGGAAGCATATGGCGGCATGGGACTTTTGCCAAAGTTGGCTAAAAAAGTTCTCTCACAGGTTGTGAACACTTCTTCTACAGAGAGGTGTTGGAGCACCTACAGCTTCATACACAATGTGAGAAGAAATAGGTTGAATGAAAACCGAGCTGAAAGCTTGGTTTATGTGCATTACAACTTGAGGTTGTTGAGCCATTACTGTGATTGGGCAAATGAGGATCAATCATACAGAGTCTGGGACAACAACCCAGAGGATGATAATTTGGAGGACGACACGGTACATATGGAAGAATTGGAAGCAGAACTTTTTAGGGATGATGAATTATGAATATGATGCTTCATGAAAGTTATATGGTGATCAATGAATCAATGATGATAAATGTTATATATTGAATTTTGAAATCAATGAATCAATGATGATAAATGATATATATGAATGATGATAAATGTTATATATTGAAATTTGAAATCAATGAATCAATGATGATAAATGTTATATATCAATGATGATAAATGTATATTGAATTTTGAAATCAATGAATCAATGATGATAAATGTTAGATATTGAAATTTGAAATCAATGATGATAAATGTATATTGAATTTTGAAATCAATGAATCAATGATGATAAATGTTAGATATCGAAATTTGAAATCAATGATGATAAATGTTATATATCAATGATGATAAATGTTATATATTGAATTTTGAAAGCTTCAAACCTTCAGATTGATGATTTGCGAGACTCAAGAGTCAATATGTTGTATGCTTCCAACTCGTGGGCGTGGTTGATGAACATTATAACTTCTAGATGATTGATGTTATATGATTCAATCTATGTTTTTATGTTTTTTATGTCTAATTCATCATTCTACATGTTTTTGTTGACATATATGCATCAAAATATAAAAAATATAAAAAATATTAAAATATATATATATATATATATATATATATATATATAAAAACGCTCCCGAAAACGCTCCGGACCCGGAAACTTTTAAAAATGGCGCTCTGCGCTTCGCTCCCGCTCCGCGCTCCCGCTCCCGCTTCCAAGTAACCTTGGTTTGGACATGTGTTAGATACCACCGTTATCCTTTGCAATAACCAAAGTGGGATTCGTCTTTATGAGAATCCCATGTTCCACGACCGATCCAAGCATATTGATATTAGGTACCACTTTGTCCAGGACATGGTACAGCAAGGCATCGTAAGGCTCGATCACATTGGGACTGATAAGCAGGTCGCAGATATTCTCACGAAACCCCTAGGAAGGTCAAATTCTCAAACTTCTGTGAGAAGCTTGGAATCATGGACAGACCCTATTTTGAGGGTCCCGCCTGAGTTGGACTATGAGCTCTAGAGCTCCAGGGGGCTTGGGAATAGCTTCTTGGAGCTATAAGCAACCACAGGACTAGGTTTGCCAAACCTTGTTGGTGTGCTTCTTCCCCACCGTTCTGATATTGAGTTGGTTCACCCTCTCTTTGCTCTATGCCCCGCATGCATCCTACCCATGGAGTTTTGGACTCATGGGAAGTACCTCTCACTTGGCCAATGAAATGGGAAATGTGGATAGAGACCAATAGCATGACCGATGGACGCATTGGGGATTGTCGTACTCTCTATGTCTAGGATGGGATGTGTCCAACACCTTGATCTGGGATCGAGTTTGATGAGGTTCTTACCTCTAAACTGACTTCGGACCAGTATGTGACTCTCTTGAGTCCGATTGAGGTTTTAACCTCTAAGCTGACTTCGGGTCAGCAGAGTGTAATGTCCTTGTGACTCACTCTCGATGTGTAAAGAAGAGCCAGCAAAGCATGTTACAACAAGATGACACAGGATTGAAGGATGATCTGGGATCGAGTTTGATGAGGTTCTTGCCAAACCTTGTTGGTGTGCTTCTTCCCCACCGTTCTGATATTGAGTTGGTTCACCCTCTCTTTGCTCTATGCCCCGCATGCATCCTACCCATGGAGTTTTGGACTCATGGGAAGTACCTCTCACTTGGCCAATGAAATGGGAAATGTGGATAGAGACCAATAGCATGACCGATGGACGCATTGGGGATTGTCGTACTCTCTATGTCTAGGATGGGATGTGTCCAACACCTTGATCTGGGATCGAGTTTGATGAGGTTCTTACCTCTAAACTGACTTCGGACCAGTATGTGACTCTCTTGAGTCCGATTGAGGTTTTAACCTCTAAGCTGACTTCGGGTCAGCAGAGTGTAATGTCCTTGTGACTCACTCTCGATGTGTAAAGAAGAGCCAGCAAAGCATGTTACAACAAGATGACACAGGATTGAAGGATGATATATGGTAGTACACTATGGTATTGTATGACAGGATGGCACATGGGAACAGATGGAGTTCTCCCTAATTGAGAGGGACTGTTAATTTTGGGCAACTAGGTCCAAACTCCATGTTGCATTGCTCATATGATGGAGATGATATTTTTGTTGGATTCCTCCTTTAGAGAGATGCAATATTGATCTAAAGATCATCTTGTTTGGATGAGTAGAACTTATATTTTGATTTCATTTTCCACACGTGCAAATTGTCAAGGTCGGCCAGATTTGTAATGTAGGCTCACAAGCCCCAAAAGATGTGTCACACACCCTCACTGATAGATATAAATTGGAGAGAGATGATACTCATTTCATCATCACCTCATCACACACATTCCTCTTCATCTGATTGGTTCGTACAACCTTTGGAGGCTTCTCTCTCTCTCCCACGTGGGAATCTGAAGCTAGAGAATTTCGGATTGTTTTTAGGGCATTTGATGAAGCGTTGACCAACGTTGATCATGGGTCAAACTTTGGAGTTTGACTTCGATTCTTGCACAGAAATTTCGATTTTTGGAGGCCGTTCTGGAGGGCACAAAAATCGAGGTTGGGCGTTGACTTTAACCGAAGCCCCTTTGATCGTAGCATTGACTGCTTTCTGTTGACTTGCGTTGACTATTTGAGAGTTGTCTTTGAGGTGTGTGTGACTCCTGGAGGAAGGTTGATCTTGTATGTTGGAAGAGCTGGTTTGACCAGCCAAAGTCTTTGCTGGCTATGGCATCCTGTTGACTATTGTAACAAACATTTCCCTCTATATTTGTTGGACAAGAAGAATTACAAATTCTAATATATTATTTGGCTTGTCTTTTGTTGATCTATTATTATGTTCTACCAGCATTTTACTTTCATGTCTATGTGATTGCTAAATTGAATTGGACCTATAAGAAAGATTGAAGTAAAACTGCTTTAAGCATAGAACATACCATGGTAATCTAAAATTAACATTTTCTTCCTTTGTTCCTTTACGTTCTGCTGCTTAGATTATGATGATGGTATTGTTCTTTCTATATAGTTGCTCACGTTGATGGTTAATAATGTAGATATGTATAATGATATAATGATTTGGGGTGAATTTAACATGTTATTGAAGAAATGCAACTATCAAAGCAAAGAACAATGTAGCTCTATGAAAAATTAACATGGTATCAGAGTTGGGCTGAAGGAAAACCATGAAGATCACCCCCAAGGAGACACTTTTATGGAGCAAGAAGAGGATGGTAGAGACCTAGAAGAATTCTAGGGTATGAAGAAAACCCTAGGTAGTTAGTGCTTAAGGGTTTGATGGTGAGGGTTTGAGAGAAACCCTGGTTTGTGGTAAAGTCTTGAGATGTGATATATGTGAAGCACTTGGGATCAATTTGACAGATAACTTGGTTCTTGATAAAGTTGTTGATTGAAGGCAACATGTTTTATGATCTATGGATGGCTCTTGAAAGTTGGCTCAAGAGGGAGAGGATCATCTCCCATTGAAGATAAGTATTCCTTGACTTATGACCGTACTCTTGTTTATACTTATGGATTTGATTATTATTTCTATTCATTACTTCCTTCATGTATATTTGAGCACCTGGATATTTCTAACCTTCTTGATGAGATGTGATGAGTGGATCCCTCTTGAGGATCTTTTGAAATGCAGAAATATGGCTAGATCTGGAAAAGGTAAAGAGGCACTTGAGCACTACAAGTTGCCTATGTAAAGATGCACAGGTAATACCACAAGGTATGCATGGTATATTGTATTTCAGTCGTAACATTGATGGCTAGGTCAACCCTATTGTTAATTTTGAGTTAACATGTTCTTTGCTTAGGATAGATACATCATTAACCCATTAATCCATTAGCAATCTCATTAATCATCACTGTAGCTAACGAAAGAACATAAATAATAAGGGTTGAAGACAAGCCAAGACAGAAGGACACATGAATATGGCTCAAGCCAAGGAAAAGCCCCAAGATGGGGAAAACCCTTGATCAATTCTTCTTATTATCATTATCAAATGTCCAACAAAGAAACTGAGAGAGATAATACACTTGCCAATGTGATGAGCATTGCTACTACCCAGCCAAGTCTGAGTTATCTGATTCATGATCTCATCAGAGGTACATAAGAGACAATGAAGTTACATAACAGACTTCAAATGCAGCTCGGACCAAGATGCATATAGCGGCCTTCATTACCAGAGATGAGCAACCCAAATCTGGATTGAAAGCAGATATGGTTAGGGCACACATATGCCCTATCTTACAACAACAAACTCACGATAAAAAACCAACATAAACCTTCGGTCTCTTTATATCATTCAAGGCGGCTGAGGCTAGGCTTATATCTTAGCCTCCTTTCTTACTTGGACAGGAATCAGATCTTGACATACTTCATAGAGGGTCTACGGCCATCTAAGCCAGGGAGAATAAGCCATCGATCTAGATCAGGTTTGCCACCAGCTGCTTCGATCTTCTGCCTGAGATACTCAGCCTGTTTTGAGGAAGAGTTTTACCACCTAAAACTAACCCAAACATGTCCTAATACCTGCGGCCTTCCAACAGAAGATACCCGGCCCCAAGACAGAATACATCTGTGTCTTCATTCTTAGCTTGGCTGCCACAAACATGATGTGTCCTGCTTGATGATACGCTACCTCAAAGTGCCCAAGAAGTTCCAATGTGTTAGATGGGATGAGAAGATATTTCTTTATATACAATTTAGACATGATGATTTGCCACTACTTTTGGAGGCAAATTCAAAATTCAAATTTTCAATTTTTCCCGCCTAAACCAAATCATGTCTTATAGCATTTCTTTTGAATAAATAAATATCTTTCCTTATCCAAATTAGACAACATTTATATCGATTTTGGTCCTCTCGAAAAGAGGAATTCAATGGAATTATTATCTCCATCAACTGAGCAGACCAAAGTGGAATTTGGCCCTAGTTGCCAATTTTAACACTCCCTCTCAACTAGGGAGAATTCCACCCGCCAATCCATCTGCTGCCATAGATCATCATGCCATCCTGTCATCATGAACCATCTCTGTCGTCTCTGCTCTGTTGAACACTGATGTGAATAATAAAGAAGAATTGATCGAAAGTGAGTCACAAGACCTTGCCACTCTCCACTAACCCAAAGTCAGTCTAGAGGTAAAAACCTCAACCAGACTTGATCCCAGATCAAGTTGTTGAACACCATGCATCCTAGCATAGAGAGTGCGGCAGTACACAATGCGTCCATCGGTAGTGCTATGGTCTCTATCCTCATTTCTGAACTCATTGGCCAGATGAGAGGTAATTCCCATGTGTCCCGGACTACATGGATAGGATGATGCAGGAACACCAGCAGGGAAAGAATATATCACATCTTGCACATAATCATATGTAGGGAAAGGATAAACCACATCATAATCACATGTAGGGAAAGGATGAACCACATCCTAAAAACACATATCATAATCATATGTAGGGAAAGGATGAACCACCTCCTACACACATGCAAAACATCAACAGTAGGGAAACGATGAACCACGTCCTACACACATGCAAACCAACAATAGTAGGAAGAATCCTACACGTGGGGAAAGGGTGAACCACGTCCCACCGACATGTCAACCATCAATCGTAGGGAATGAGCATCCTACATGTGGGGAAAGGATGAACCACATCCCACTGACATGTCAACCATCAATCGTAGGGAATGAGCATCCTACATGTGGGGAAATGATGAACCACGTCCCACCGACATGTCAACAAGTGCCTATATGCATCTCTCACTAAGGTACCCACCACTCATCCTGCTCATATGCCATAGGAGAAGGTCAACCACTCATCCTATGCATATGTCATCAACAGTACTCTCCCTACACACGTGTCTGCAAACGTAGGGGAAGGTGAACCACTCACCCTGTACACAGTGCACCACTAGGGGGAGGTGAACCACTCACCCTATGGTCGCTCATAGCTCAATAAGTACCTCAAGCCCCCAGGAACTCCCAGAGCTCAATATTCAAACAAGGATCCCTTCATGTAGGGAATAGTGCCAAGTTGCTCCTTGAAAACCAAAATTGGATCAATGGGAGCCTCATTGCTCCGTTCAGAAACGTAAACATATTTATTTTTATAGTAGAGATCTTCAGACGGCACTTAGTCATCCTCTACTTCTTGCACCTTAGAATATTTGACTAATCTTACTGCCTCTTACTTAGTGAGACCACATCCTAATCAAGTCTGTCCAGGGTGGGCAACATCTATGAGACATCCTGCTTATCATGAGATCAGTCCACTTAAGTATGTCATAAGTTGTGACATAAAAGGGGATACAAGATTCTCTGGATCTTGTTCAGCAATATACAACAAAGGTTTACAGCATATGATGCAGATGGCTCATTGAAGGGCTTTCTCAGATGACTTTGTAATAAGCCATGTTTGTTGCTTTATACATCCAGCCACAACAGTGCTCCCAGAGCAACAAACTTCAGGTTTTGATTATTCCATGATAATGGTAGATCCCAGAAGGTACAATTCCAAGGTGTGTTGTTTCCAATTTAGTTAATATTGTAGAATCCAAGGAATCTTGTATTGCAGTAGTGAACAATTCAATACATTAGGCATATCCATAACTTGTCTTAGATGCAGGAAACCCAGGCTTTTAAGTGCAAGAGACAAAGAATCAAGGATCTTCATATTGGCTTTAGAAGATTTATATTGATACCATAAGGTAAGTAAACATCATTCGATCATGGTTGTTTCTAAATATCGGGAAAGAGACTTTGCCCAAATTATAATCATTGAGCTATCTGCAAACATTATTTCTTTGATCCATGTGCCGTGACCAACCATATATTTTATCAAGGATCCTATGGCTCCCTCTGAAATCTAGCTTCAATTAGATATACAGACTTGACCAATCTAATCCTCATCTTTAATCGACAGAAAACTTCAGTAATGTTTGCTTCAAATCAAGTTGAAAATCGTCATCAAGGTCCTTCTTTAGCCAAGGTGAAGAAATCCTCCCATGAGATCATCCAATCATCCCGTTGCTTCATGATTGCTACTGATCCATTATACGGAGGTCCTGGGCATCTACGTCTGCATTCATCCTTCTACAATGATTCAAACAAAATCAGGAAGTTTGCTGCATGATTTTGAAAGAGAATATTTCCAGAGTTGCTTCTATTGTATACTTCCTTGGATTTAAGTATCTTTTCTGTCAAGAAAAGGTCATCGTTGTCCATATTGTTATACAAGGTTCAGGGACACTGCCATGTATCAAAAGGTTGTTGAAATCAAGGCTTTACTGCTGCAATCATTATCACATCATATATCAATTGAGATCACATCTTGTTTCAAGGTCATTGACATATGGAAGGTTAATACTATGCCTGGTTCATAGGCAGGTTACTCCATCAAGGTCAAACCCTCTGAATGAACTCTCATGTAGTTCAAGTTTAGTGTTAAGCTTGAGCCCATAGCTTCTATAGACAAATTCACAAGATCTTCCCAACTATATCAATGGTCAGCACCCAAACATGAGATGGAAAGATCTTAATGGTACAAGACATTATACGTTGCGACGTGGACAAAACTCATCACATTACCCTGATAGACGATCTTATTATCGAGATTTTGGGGTGTTGGGGTAGCATTGGATGTGCTCTAGCTCCCAAACTTTGTTGAGAGACTAGAGTACATAAGATCTCCAAGACCCAGAAAGCGTTTTGGGAAATGGCATCATGTCTAAAAGATATTTAATTAATTAATCTTTTAATTAAGGACCCTAAGTCTAACATAGGAAAATTAAAAGATTAAAGTTAATTAAATTAAACATGTGATGAGAATGACTTAGGTGACGTAGATCAAGCATCTTCTAATCTTAGCCGTCGATTCAAGATTAGATCACAGTCGTTGAAGTTTCAACGAGAAAAGTATAAGAAGAGAGCTTGGGGTCAATTGGAGAACACACACACTTGCAGAGCACTGAAGCTAAGGTGGAATTCTAGGGCGTGGTTTGCTAAGAATTTCAGAAGTGTTTCAGCTGCAGCGAGGGGCGGCATTAGCAAGGGGGATGGTCTAGTCCCAGGCCAAGAGTACAACGAGGGTAGAAAAGTAGTAGACCAGAGCAGCACAGAGGAAGCAGCAGCTACGTAGAGCAGCCTAGAGCCCGGCAGGGGTAGCGCAGAGGCAGCAGGAGGCCAAGAGGGTTGACGCAGGCCCAGCCAGGGCAGCACAAGAGCAGCATAATCCAGTCTAGGGTGACGCAGGCCCTTCCTGAGCAGCGCAGAGGCTAAAGCCTGACATAAGCCAGCAGGGCTGACGTAGAGTGGCTTCAGAGCAGCATTGGGGTTTCTAGAGGCTGGAAAAGGTTGAGTTCTGTAAATCTTGTTTAAGGGTGTGAATCAATCAGATTTTCTATCTCCAAAATAGAGGTATTGTTGCCATTTTTATTTCTCTATCGGGTTAATCAGTTTGGTGCCCAGATCTGTTGTACTTAGAATCTGCTTAATAATAAAAACCCTCCAGAAGCTAGCAGCACTGGTTTTCCTGCATTGGGTTTTCTGGGGACAGTTGTCCAGAAAATCCTTGTGTGTCACTTTGTCATTGAGCATGTTATAAAGTTTAGATTTGCATGTGTAGGTTGTTAATGTATTTACTTCGATGTTAATGTTGAAGATTTCAGATTAATAACTTATGTAAGTAGGAGAAGTAAATCAAGAATTTAACAGTAGGGTTTATGTTTAAGTATATTCAGAAATTTTCATATGGTATCAAAGTGATTGCAGATCTAGCTGAATCTCCAGCAAGAAGGTTGAAGAATCTGTGTTGCAGAACGCAGCAGCAGTCGATAAACTGGAGAGGGCAACGCAGTAGCAAAGAGACGCAAAGGCATTAGAGCCACGTAGGGGCTGACGCCGTCCTAAATGGGTGACGCAAAGGCAACGTAGTGCCTTCCAGAGGAACGCAAGAGCAGCCTGCGCTAGGCAAAGGCTATGTCGAGTCAGTCTGCTCACGCAAAGGCCAGCTAGGGTGACGCAGTCCAAAATCTAATTGTTGGGCAGAGTGTCGTGAACCTAAAGCTGAGTTGCAAACCTTCAGCAATTGCTGGTGGGGTGAAGATTCTGCCGATGCAAAAATTAGCCTAAGCTAAGTTGACAAAGAGCATGATGAGAACAGCTTCTCAGGAGATTTCCTGCCAAAGAAATCTGAAGATCGAAGAGAGATGATTCTTTGTGTTTGGCAGACTTCCAAGGGAAGGAGTCAGTTGTCAGAGGGCGCTGTCAGAGGGAGCAGAGGGTACCGTTCTCGCCAAGGACCGTAGATATGAATCTCTAGTATAGAGAGGAGGATCTGTTTAGACAAATATCTGACCAAATGACGCCACACGGACTGCGTCATCAGGATAGGTTGGACGGCCTGTCCAACTTTGCGATCTAGAAGGCCAGAATCCTGGTAGTCCTTGAGGCCTACGGTATACGGAGCATGCAGAGAAAGTCTTGGCTACACCAACCGATGCAGCTCTTCTGAAGAATCATAATGAAACAGCGGCACATGCCAAGCGCTTCATTATGGACGGGGTCAAACATCATGTGGTACCACACATAGCCGAGAAGGCGACGGCTCATGAGATGTGGGAAGCCCTAACCACATTGTATCAAGGAAGGTTCGTCCAAAGACAGATGCTTCTAGAGAACCAGCAGAGGTTATTCATGATGTCCAAGGGACAGGAAATCGATCCTTTCCTATCCAGACTGCAGTCAATCTGGGATCAACTAACTAGCATGGGGATGAAGGTGGATGATGATGTCATGGTGAGGACTGCTCTCAATGTTGTCATAGAGGATTGGGAAACTTTTGTCCAAGGTCTCTTGGGCAAAGCGAACCTTCCCAACTCGGACAATGTGTGGGCTATCATCCGACAAGAGAAGATCCGTCGAATGACCAAAAGATAGTACAACACCAATTCGAGCAAGGTAAAGAAGGAGGAAGAGGAAGATGCAACCTTGGCATCAAAGAGGCACCAAGGGAAAAAGAAGCGAGATCTGTCAAAGATCAAATGTTTCCACTGCGGCGAACTTGGACATTTCGCCAACAATTGTCCTCAGCAAAAGAAGGACAAGGAAGCTTCTAGTTCCAAGGTTGTTGTAGCAAACGATGGCTCCGACGATGACGTAGCCATGAGCGCTCATGAACCACGAAAGTGGGGCGACCTTGATCTGTAGAGCAGCTACAGAGTGGTGGCGGGATCCTTGAGTAGCCCAACTCTTGGATCACATTCGTGCTACGGGAGCCTTAAGACATTAGCAAGGAATGATTGGAGCAGTGGGTGCAAAGATCACGGATGAAGCAAAGACAGAGGTTGACACGCTGAAGAGGGGAGCAACGTAGTACAGCAACAACGCAATGCAGTGTTGTAGCAGCGCAGAGGCTTCAAGAGTAGCGCAGTGCAGATGCAGCAGCAGTGTAGAGGTAGCAGTGCAGAGGAGGTCTGCTTACGCAGTGCAGAGCTACAGCAGCGCAAAGGCTTCAGGAGGACAGCGCAAAGCAGCAATCTATAGAGCTTCAGTGATGAGATGCAGCACGATTGACTTGCCTATCATTTGGGCAGGAGTCCTTCAGTTAATCTCAGCAAGTTGCAGTGCAGTAGTTGGCAGCACGATGCAGCAATTTGAGAGGGAGCTGCAGTACGGATGTAGCAGTGATGGTGGCCAATACGGGAGAGCAGCAGCAACACAGTGATGAAGGGCAACAGGCCAAGCATCAGCGCAAACACCCACACCAGAGATCAGTGCAACCTTCGGGGTGAAGTGTTTTGCTAGAGCACATTCCTCGCTAACAGGGAGTCTTGATATTTTGGGGTGTTGGGGTAGCATCGGATGTGCTCTAGCTCCCAAACTTTGTGGAGGGACTAGAGTACATAAGATCTCCAAGACCCAGAAAGTGTTTTGGGAAATTCCATCCTGTTTAAGAGATATTTAATTAATTGATCTTTTAATTAAGGACCCTAAGTCTAACTTAGGAAAATTAAAAGATTAAAGTTAATTAAATTAAACATGTGACGAGAATGACTTACGTGACGTGGATCAAGCATCTTCTAATCTTAGTCGTCGATTCAAGATTAGATCACGATCGTTGAAGTTTCAACGAGAAAAGTATAAGAAGAGGGCTTGGGGTCAGTTGGATAACACACACACTAGCAGAGCACTGAAGCTAAGCTAGAATTCTAGGGCGTGGTTTGCTAAGAATTTTAGAAGTGTTTCAGTTGCAGCAAGGGGCAGTATTGGCAAGGGGGATGGTCTAGTCCCAGGCCAAGAGTACAACGAGGGCAGAGAAGCAGCAGACCAGAGCAGCGCAGAGGAAGCAGCAGCTACGCAAAGCAGCCTAGAGCCCACCAGGGGCAGCGCAGAGACAGCAGGAGGCCAGGAGCGCTGATGCAGGCCCAGCCAGGGCAACGTAGGGGCAGTGTAACCCAGTCTAGGGTTACGCAGGCCCTTCCTAAGCAACGCAGAGGGCTTCAGAACAACGTTGGGGTTTCTAGAGGTCGGAAGAGGCTGAGTTCTATAAATCTCGTTGGGTGTGAATCAGTCAGATTTTCTGTCTCCGGGATTGAGGTATTGCTGCCATTTTTATTTCTCTGTCAAGTTAACCAGTTTGGTGCCCAAATTGGTTGTACTCAGAATCTGCTTAATAATAAAAACCCTCCAAAAGCTAGCAGCACCGGTTTTCATGCATTGGGTTTTTCCGAGGATAGTTGTCCATAAAATCCTTATGTGTCACTTTGTCATTGAGCATGTTATTCAGTTTAGATTTGCATGTGTAGGTTGTTAATGTATTTACTTCGATGTTAATGTTGAAGGTTTCAGATTAATAACTTATGTAAGTAGGAGAAGTAAATCAAGAATTTAACAGTAGGGTTTTTGTTTAAGTATATTCAGAAATTTTCACACTTATTATAAATTTGTACGATGGTTTATCTAAAACAGAAATGCAAGTGATCCAAAACAAACCATACTAGGATTTTAAATGTTGCAAAAGAATTGATTGATAGATTATGCAAACATTTTTGCTTCTGCTCTAAGCAAGAATTAGGATTGAGTGAGAAGGTTCCATGATTAGAATTAGCCTTCTGTTGACACCTAATCCTAAGGGATTGGGTGAGATTGTATATTATGGTAAAATAGTACATAAGGAAGGCCAAGAGACATTGGGAATTGAATCCCAATAGTCTCACCTCCATGTATAAGTACACACACAACCTCCATCTAATTTATCTTCAGTTTTGCGGAGTTACCTCCTGGCCTGACATGATATCAGAGCCAGCTATATTTCTGGCATCCCTGCACTAGTAACTCCCTCTCTGCCAGCACCTGGCAGAACTGCTCATTCTGCAATCCTGCAATTCTGCAAATTCTCCACAGCATATATCATTTTTTTATTACAGGCAAGGGTGTGCAACTGTGCAGGCCTTAGCACCACGTTGCCTTCCTCACATCGACCCACTAGTGCCTCGTGGCGCTCACTCCTCACGCTCGATTGTCGCTCCCTCACACTCCGGCCTTGTTCCTCATGCTGACAGCCTTCGCTCAACTCCTACCACTCGGCTACCGCTCCCTCTTGCCTGTTCCACACACTCTGGCCACGTAGACCGGTCAGCTCCCTACCTCCTCGACCTGTCTACTCCTCTCACTCCCCGCAGTTCCCTACCTTCCCTCTTCCTCACTCCTCCCCACAGCTCCCTCCCGACGCCTCTCCCCTTCCCCCTCACCGCAGACCCCCCTCGCCCCTCCCCTCGCTCATTACTCCTTTCCCTTCCCCCACACCGCAGACCCCCCTCCGCTCCCACCTCCCTCACCCTCCCCTCCCCTCATGCTCCTTGCGCCCACTCATCCCCTTCCCCAACACTGCATCCCCTTCCCCCTCACCGCTCCTACTCCCTCGCTCCTCCCTCCTCCCCCTCCCATGCAGACCGTCGTCAGCCTGTACTATGTACTCCCTCCCTGTCGATGCTTTACAGCTCGGCCTCCCCCAAATAAACCCTCCCTCAAAGAATACCTCTGATTTTTTTCTCCCAAAATTTTTTGAAGTGCAGAATTTAAACCAAAATTGAGTATTTTTTTACCGTGGCGGCAAAGTAATTTGTTTTTTCAAAAGAATGCATTCTCTCATATCTATTGTGGGAGTTGTTCTCTTCGGCAAGGAGAACTATCCTGAATGGTCTCGGAAAATCAAGCACACTCTCATTTTTAATGAGTTATGGAGAGGAATTTGTGAAGGAGAAGGAGACCATCCACCAGCAAAGCCCACCTCAGACAAGGAGATCGCCATTTGGGAAAACAAGAACTGCAAGGCATATGCCTTGATTGTAGCTTCCGTAAATGAAGAGGTGAGTCACCATATTACACCGTTTTCAAATGCATATGAAGCCTTGAGCAAATTAAAAGAACTTTATGACTCACATTCAGAACTTGAAATTGTTCAATTAATGATTAACTTGTTTAGCCTTTAATTGAAAAATGATGACCCTCTTTCTTTAGCTTCGGAAGTAAGATCTATCATGCATGACATTAAGAATACTGGTATAGAAGTTGACATACCTCTCATAGCTTATGTTAAGGCATTGTATCCCACTTACTCACATTACCTTGAGTCATTGAAAGCAAGTGGAAACCTCATGAAAATCGCATTTGATTCCCTTGAGAAAAAGTTTGCAGAAAGAGAGAAGGCTTTTGGAAAGATGACAGCCCCTTTGTCTTCTAAAGAGGCTGTATGTTTCACACATAGAGAGAAGAGTCATGCTTAAGATTCTTCCATAGGAAGAGGTGGCCAAAGAGGAAGAGGAATAAGAAACTTTAGAGGAAGGGGGGGCAAACAAACCCAAACTGAAAATTTTGATCTTCATTACATACATTGCAATAAAGATTGGCATGATGTGTCTACATGTAAGTTGCCTTGGGATAAAATTGAGTAGCAAAAAAATCAAGAAAAAGGTAAAACTCATGACAGAGACAAAGGTAAAGCACCTGAATCCGCCCATTATGTTATAGCACATTGTAATAATGGAGTAACTGAAGACTTGTTTGATGTTTCATTTACTTCTTAGAGAAAAGATTGGTTGCTAGATTCAGGAGCAACATGTCACATGACTTTTAGAAAAGATTTTTTTGAAGAATTTACTGAAAAAAAATTGATGGAGCAGTATACTTCGCAGATAAATCCAAACTCAAGCCATCAGGGCTTGGCACAATCAGGCTTAAGTTGCCTGGTCCTCCAAATCATCTTCTACATGAGGTTCTATACCTCCCTGAGTTGAGGAGAAACTTGATGTCCTTGGTCCACATCCGCCAGCAAGGACACTCCATTCACATGTTTGATGGCAAGGTTGAGGTCAGAAAAGCATCAAATCGCTCACTTGTCATGGAGGGAATAGAAGAAGGAAGACTCCTAAAGCTGCAAGGTTACTCTGCTCATGCACAAAAGTTTGCATTCAGTTCACATCATGATGAAGGTACATTCCCATCAAGTCTTTTATGGCATGCTAAATTTGGACACTTAAACTATGACAGCCTTCCATTGTTGAAGAAAAATGGTGTTACTGGATTGCCTACAATTCCTAGGAAACTTAAGCAATGTGATGTTTGTATTCTAGGAAAGCATAGCAAACAGCCATTTCATGATTCATATTCCGGAGCACATAGAAAACTTGCGCTTATTCATCCAGATTTATGTGACCCCGTGCCTGTTGCTTCTGCAAATGGAAATATATATATGATGACATTTATTGATGATTACAGCAGAATGTGTTCATTTCATGATTCACATTCCAAAGCACATAGAAAACTTGAGCTTATTCATTCAGATTTATGTGGCCCCATGCCTATTGCTTCTGCAAATGGAAATAAATATATGATGACATTTATTGATGATTACACCAGAATGTGTTGGGCTTACTTATTGAAGAACAAATCTAATGCTTTTCAAACATTCAAGAATTTTCATGCATGGATTGAAAATGATGCACAAACTCATATTGGCTCTTTGCGCACTGATAATGGAAAAGGATACACTTCAAACGAATTTGAAAACTATCTTCATCAACATGGGATCAAACATCAAACAATTATGCCCTAAATCCCCAACAGAATGGTGTAGCTGAAAGAATGAACACGACAATTTTAAATATGGTTCGCTCCATGATGTTTTTTAAGAATGTAAAATTGATGTTTTGGGCTGATGCAGTTCTAGGTGTTGTATACATAAAGAATAGGTGTCCTTCAAATTCAATTAGAAACAAAACTCCTTATGAAATGTGACATGGCCACATTCCTTCGGTAAAGCATTTCAGGGTCTTTGGTTCCACTTGTTATGCTTTGATACCTAAGATACAAAGGAAGAAACTTGGTGCTAGAAGTCGAAAATGTATCTTCTTGGGGTATTCCAAAACCTCCAAAGGATATCGTCTCTATGAATAAGTCAATAAGAAGTTTGTGGTAGCAAGAGATGTCATATTCCTTGAATCTTCCAAGACTGACAATGTTGTTGAACGGCAACTTGATCTCTTGGATAGATTCACACATGCAAAGTTTTTTCAAGAATTTGATAATTAGATTCCACATCTTGAAGGGGGGATTCCTATACTAAATCAATTTGTGGAATCATCTTCCAAAGCACTCTCTCCCCCACATGAAGAACCAACCACGAATGACACCTTGAACGATGTGATTGACAGAATTGGGAGATTGAATCTTGATTCAATTCCAACTCAGTCAAATGAGCAGCCTAGGCCATTTGAGAAAGGCCCCCCAAAATAGCTAACAAAGACACTAGAAAATGTTCGTCCCGATTAGGTTGAAAAGACAGGAACAAGAAGTTCCACCAGACAAAATGGAGGTGACATAGATAATTCTGATTCACCTATTTATATGGATATTGCTTATAATTGTGAATTGAATTTGTCTACAGATCAAACCAACTTCCTTCAAAGAAGCCACTTCTCATGTTGAATGGAATGAAGCGATGCAAAAGGAGTATGATGCCTTGATGAAGAATGGCAATTGGAAGCTGGTTGATCCTCCTTTAGGAACCAAAACCAATTGGCTGCAAGTGGGTCTACAAGAACACGTACAAAGCAGATGGCTCACTTGACAAGCACAAAGCCAGGCTTGTGGCAAAAGGTTTTGCACAAAAAGAAGGGGTTGATTATGAAGAAACTTTTGCCCCCACAGCAAAATGAGCCACCATCCAGACACTCTTTGCCCTAGGAGCTCAAAAGAGATGGAAATTCCATCAGATGGATGTAAAAACTGCCTTTTTGAATGGAGATCTAAAGGAGAAAGTTTTTATGTCTCAGCCAAAAGGATTTGTTGTGAAGGGCCAAGAACACAAAGTATGCAAACTTATAAAATCCTTGTATGGCCTCAAACAAGCACCGCGAGCCTGGTATGAGATATTAACTAAGCATCTTCTGAAACTTAACTTCAAACATTTTCATCTTGATGATGCAACTTTGTTTGTGAAGAAAGTTGGAAAAATAGTTGTATATCTTGTGGTGTATGTAGATGATCTTTTGATGACATGGAACAATGAGAGTTATATTGCATCCATAAAGAAAGAATTGAAGAAAGGTTTTGAAATGACTGATTTGGGCTATGTTCACGACTACATTGGTATTGAAGTAACTCAACATCCTAAATTTATATTCCTTTCTCAAAAGAAGTACATTGGAGATCTTTTGAACAAGTTTGGCATGGATGAATGCAATCCCTTAACCACTCCAATGGAACAAAACTTGAAGCTCACATCCATTGAAGGGAAGGAATTCGAGGATGCAACGAAGTATAGACAGCTTGTAGGAAGTCTTATCTACCTGAGTATCACCAAACCAGACATCTCATTTGTTGTTGCAATCCTCTCCAGGTTTATGCAAAAACCTTGTGAAGGACATTGGCCTGCTGCAAAAAAAGTTCTAAAGTACTTGAAGGGGACTCAAGATTTTGGATTCAAATATACATAGGTAGGTGACTTCAGCTTGATCGGATACTCTGATTCAAACTTTGATGGGGGCAAAGAAATTGGGGTATCTATTTCAGGTTATACCATGAGTCTTGGATCAGGAGTTGTCTCATGGAGATCACGCAAACAGTCAGTTCCAACAGATTCCACAACTGAGGCAGAATATGTGGCAGCAGTTGAAACAACAAAGGAAATTGTGTGGCTCAGGAAAATCCTAGAAGATTTGCAAATGAAACAAATGCATTCAACTCCACTCATGATCGACAACACTTCTGCAATAAAGTTAGCCAAGAACCCAAAGTTCCATGATCGAACAAAGCACATCAATACAAAATACCATCTGATTCGACATCATGTTGAGGCCAAAACTATCCATCTACGTCATTGTTCCACAAATGAGCAGACTACAGACATCTTCACCAAAGCGCTTGGAAGAGAAAAGTTTGAAAAATTCAGAACAATGCTTGGACTTGCCAACATCCCTTCAGATTAAAGGGGGGAATGTTGACACCTAATCCTAAGGGATTGGGTATATTATTGTAAAATAATAAATAAGGAAGGCCAAGAGACATTGGGAAATGAATCCCAATAGTCTCCACTCCATGTATAAGCACACACACTACCTCCATCTAATTTATCTTCAGTTTTGCGGAGTTACCTCCTGACCTGACACCTTCCAAGTAACATGAATCCGATTATAGAATTTTCATGGTAGAGATCTTTCCGCAGGGAACCAAATGATGGATTAACTAATATAATAAACTCAAGCTGTGAATCTTTATATGCGCTAGATATGACACTGATTAAGGAGCACATCATGGATTTCATTCCCAGGTGGGCATACTGTCTCCACAGGACAGCATACGTCACTGTGAGTTGATTTAATCCTGTAGGTCGCGATCCAAAGCTGAAAGTAATGTAGTGATCCTTTTTAAGAACACCTAAGAGATAATAGGCCTAATAATCCATCAATCTGGGTCTACTCCATTCATAGACTCGGCCTTTCTCCCATTATGACAGAGGCTCAGATTAAGTTCCATCGAGGCTGACTGGAATGGATAGAACTTTGAAGAGAAGCACTGGCTGCACATTATATACAGATTCATGCACAAAATATCCTTACAGCAAGGAGATGACTGTTGATTGTGGGCTTGTCATAGATGCACATGTATCCAATAATGTCAGATCATAGACAGAAGTTTTTCTTTTTTTCTAGGATAGAAGTAGCTGCCAATAGGTAGACCTTGAGTACCTTACAAGAACAGACCCATGATTAGGGACCATTGGCCGGAGAGACCCTTTTATACTGCTGTACTTCTAATGCTTCCAAAACAGGTCGGCTTCAAGGGAGACTAAGCATACTCGGACTGTGTATGAATATGTGGCTCAGGGCTGAATCACAAATTCTTGGGCTCTCCACATATTTACAGAGTTGCAACTTTTAGTTTAATTATTTTTCTTCAGGACAGACCTAGTAGCTTGTATTAGATCTATTTGGATGCTTGTAATCCGGTTACTATATTTACAAGGCTCTAAAATTTCGGATCTCGGAATGATATTTCATACCTCTTTCAGTCAAGAAACTTGGCTTTATTAGATTTGCTTCTCGGTCCTCCGGATCAAGGTTTATATGTTCCTCAAAAATCCACGCTCTGCCCAGCCACAGTAATTATGATCATACCCAGATTTTGACTTAATATGAGGAGCTCGGACTTAGGTTAGGGCATCACAAAAATCACAGAAGGATGCCTTAATATCTGAGATAGAAGGCTACGAATATGCCTCAGAAAAGCTTGTAACTACAACTCGCATGCATATGGGTGATATGCCTTAAATAGACTTAGATGTCCATATAAGTTGTGCCACAAAGAACTTTGCTTTTGCAGATATTGTACCTCTGTACCACAGTCAACACAACTTTTAAATCATAAAGAGAATGCCCAGCAAAATCACCGATAGTTTATCCTTCTAGTTGTAGGGAAATGCACAGAAGATTAGGTATTGCTCTTACTATTGGGCTTGTCCTCACCTTGGTTCTGATACCATGTTAATTTTGAATTAACATGTTCTTTGCTTAGGTTAGATACATAATTAACCCATTAATCCATTAGCAATCTCATTAATCATAACTGTAGCTAACGAAAGAACATAAAAAATAAGAGCTGAAGACAAGCCAAGACAGAAGAACACATGAATATGGCTCAAGCCAGGGAAAAACCCCAAGATGGGGAAAACCCTTGATCAATTCTTCTTATCATCATTATCAAATGTCCAGCAGAGAAACAAAGAGAGGGAATACACTTTCCAATGTGATGAGCACTGCTACTACCCAACCAAGTCTGAGTTATCTAATTCATGATCTCATCAGAGGTACATAAGAGACAATGAAGTTACATAACAGACTTCAATGCAGCTCAGACCAAGATGCATATAGCGGCCTTCATTACCGGAGATGAGCAACCCAAATCTGGACTGAAAGCAGATCTGGTTAGGGCACACATCTGCCCTATCTTACTACAGCAAACTCACGATAAAAAAAACCCTCAGAAACCTTCGATCTTGTTATCATTCAAGGCGGCTGAGGCTAGGCTTATATCTTAGCCTCCTTTCTTACTTGGACAGGAATCAGATCCTGACATACTTCATAGAGGATCTGCGGCCATCTAGGGCAGGGAGAATAAGTCATCGATCTAGATCAGGTTTGCCACCAGCTGCTTCGATCTTCTGCCTGAGATACTCGGCCTGTTCTGAGGAAGAGTTTTACCACCTGAAACTAACCCAGACATGTCCTAATACCTGCAGCCCCAAGGCAGAATACATTTGCGTCCTCCTTCTTAGCTTGGCTGCCACAAACATGATGCATCTTGCTTGATGATACGCTGCCTCAGAGTGCCCAAGAAATTTCAATGTGTCAAATGGGATGAGAAGAGATTTCTTTATATACAATTTAGACATGATGATTTGCCATTACTTTGGAGGTAAATTCAAAATTCAAATTTTCAATTTTTCCTGCCTAAACCAAATCATGTCTTATAGCATTTCTTTTGAATAAATAAATATTTTTCCTTGTCCAAATTAGCCAATCTTTATATCAATTTCGGTCCCCTCGAAAAGAGGAATTCAATGGAATTATTATCTCCATCAATTGAGCAGACCAAAGTGGAATTTGGCCCTAGTTGCGAATTTTAACACCTATGGTATGTTGAGAATGTCTCCTATGAAAGTGATTGGGATTTATGGTGCATCTGGTATTGAATATTTTGATCATGATGGTCTTCTTGATTCTGCGAGGCTACTTTTTGCCGATCTTGAATATAATAGCTTAACTTGATGTGTGGCTATCATCTATTGTTTTTGCGATATGGATTATGACTCTAGTAAATGGTACTCTTGACTCTTGATATGCATAAGACGTGTTGGATCTCTTGTAGAAGGTTACCTCATTGATATGGTATTGATAATGCTTGTGATAAGCATGATGAAAGCTCATGGAAAGAGAGATTGCACTCTGTTGGTTTATTGAATAACCTAACTTGATCCTATTGATCATGATAAGCATGCTACTGGTGACCATGATGATAGAGGCATATCTAGGAAATTGATGTTCTAGATCTCCTACTACCTGTGGTTGTGGCATGTGGTGAAATTAAATGCTCTAACTTAATGTTTGTTATTGGGTTCATAAGATTGTGTTCACATCTACCTACTGCCCTGATCTTTCAAGTCCAACCCTTGATGAAAGATTGATGACATGATGTTGATGATCATGATAGATATGTGTTTATGATCTAACAGATTTGTTGTTGCATGACTCCAGTAAAGACAGGTTGAAATTATATGCTCTTCCATGATTTATGGGTATCTGACATTGTTGATCTAAAGCAGAGGTCTAAGCCTCACTCGCACAAAGGAAGGCCCATAGATGCAATAATCACATGAAATCAATTTGTACTCCGAATCAAGGGATCTTTGTCATATCTTGCCATTGTAAACCAATTTCTGAAGTTGCCAGGTTAAATAGTTGATCAAAGTAAATAAAGGATTAGGCATGAAATCAGATGGTCACCTGGAAGATGTCAGTTTTCCAGATGTGTTGCAGATAACAATAAGATCTATTAGCAAGAAAAGTTTTTATGTTTGAATCGAACTTGTGTTTTCAGGTCACTCAAACATTCGTATGAATATGTCATTATGTTTTGTGTTACATGTTTTGGCTAATTGATACAGATGAGCAGTGTTTGGAACTTTGACATGATGTTTTAGAACTTTGATTGATTATAAATCTCTCTATTTGGACTTGATCTATTGATTGTTGATTTGCCCTAATGACAATGCTATGTGGGCATAGTGACCTTCAATGTCATATGTAAGTATTCAGAATTATGGTTCTGTATTGGCCATCTTGTTCCTAGCACAATGGTTGTTGTGATTCAGCATGAAGATGGAACCTGCATGACTTAACCTTGATGTATGCACTTGCATCTGGTGATGGAAATGGCTTGTAATGGCATGTTAAATGACAGACTTGATGGCTTGAAATTACATGAAGTCAAGACTTGATATGAGCTCTACTAGTCACCTGGTTCAAAGAATTGATATGATGTTATGTTGCAGGAAACGTTGCACGGAGGTTCGTTTCAGCCCGAAAACGAAACGGAAATGCGTTTCATCGTACCGTACGGCCTGGAAACGTGTTTCCGCCCGTACTGGGTCGTTTCACGTTGGGAAAACGTGCCCAGTAGGAACGGAAATGCGTTTCCAAGTCGTACATGAGCGTTTTCGGCGTTTAAACTTCTTTTTTAAGATTTTTTTTCGGTTTGTGTGTTTTATTATTCTTTTAATTGTTTTTATTTTTTTGTTTTAGGGAAGCCTAATGTTCAAGCCTATGGCCCTAGTGTTGATATGCAGTTCATGGTAATGTTAAATTCTTAAAGTAAAAGTGACATACTTTTACTTAAATTTTTAACATTACCATGAAATGACTCAAGATGTTTGAGAGTGGTTTCGCTCTCATTGGATTCCATATGGAGAAAGTAGAATTTTATATCTCGTTCAAAATCCAGCACACTTATCATTTTTTCAAGATTTCAAGATTGGGGGGATTGCAATGTTTCCATTGGATTTTGTCATGTACTAGGGTATGGAACTTGTATTTAATCAAGAGAACCAAGCCCTCTATGCAGGGGAGACTCTCGATAATCAAGAGCACCTAGGGTACTAGGGTATGGAACTTGTATTTAATCAAGAGCACTAAGGTCGTTCGACTATGCAGGAGGAGACTCCCAATCAAGCACGAGACAAGAAATTAGAAATTTCTCGTGGCTGATTTTGGATATTGCTATTTTCATTATGTGATCATTCATGAGTAAATTTGATGTAAATTTAAAAACTTATAGTTTATGCATTGACATTGGACAATTTAATCATAATGTAATAAATTATAATGTATCATGTATGCTTTATGATTGCACATGTTTCTTATATATATATATATATATATATATATATATATATATATATATATATATATCTAATTGCATTTCCCCGTTTCCAAAATTTGGGGCAGTCGCATTTCGTACTCGTACCCATTTCCCCATTTCATGCAACTTAGATACAATGGCTTCAATGTCTTTGATAATAGTTTTTGGTCTAGCTTCTAAACTCTGATGAGATTATTTTGTTGACACAACATTGATTTACGTAAGCCTGAGTATGTTGGCTTGGTAAGACATAATGCTTACTGAGAGCGTTGTGTGATGCAAGCTCCCCGAATTAGATTTGTCCATATTTGATAGTTATCTGATGAAGTCAGGATAATGAGTTCCAAGGTATAGCCTTGATTTTGATTATGGCTTTGATTATACATACTGATAGTCTACCCTTGACAGGAGATGAGCCTCTAACAATCTAAGTAAGAGGGAGATGGTTTTTGAATCTCGTAATGATGTATCATGGCATGATGAATCAATTTCTAGAATTTGGGAAAGAAATCCCATGTTGCAAAACTGTTGAAATGTCTTTTGTGTAAAGTAAATCCTTGGACACTCTGATTTAAAGTTCAAATGTTGTTGACGTGACATGGCATCTGTTAGTTGATTGAAGCATTGATGTTCTGTTTTGAACATCCATTCGCATATGATGTGTATAGAACATGATTAAATTCATGATTGAGCTGCTTCATTCAAAATTTCCACCAAACATCTTTTGAAATATCTACATGAAACGTTCTACTTTTAAAGGTCAAGATATTTCTACCATGATATGTAGTTGCATGAATGAAATGATGATGTTTGGGATTAATATTGATGAGCACATTTGGATGTTTCCTTAATATGAGATTTGCCATGATATCTTGGATGAGAGATCCATAGCACGACCGAGATCGGGTACAATGTTGCTAGCATGGCTAGCTGTGAGGCAGGATGTAGAAGCTCCTTAGAGAGTTGTCTGGGCATGATCTGGATAAGACATGGATACACTGTGATGACAGAGAATCCCATATACATATAGTTGGGACCGTGATTTCTCCATTCATTGAGACAGTGTAGCTATTCGAGAGAAGCTTAGACTTGTGATTGACACCTCCTTGAGAAGGAGGATGATTATGGTATCCATGTGTGATTGACACCTCCATGAGAGGGAGGATGATTATGGTATCTTATGGTGATTGGTATATTGTTGTGATTTACATGATTATGTATGTTCTAACATAACGTTTGATTTGATGTCCTGTATGAACAGGAATCAACTGCTATTGAGACAAGCAGATACCAGATATGAGTATGATGAGGGCAGCGTTGATCGGGGACACTGAGCAAACTCTTCCTCCCTGTCTGAGCTCCCAGGATGAGGAATTGAGATGGAGGGCTCCTGGGGTTGAGGCATCTCTGGACAATAGGGTACTTCCCTACCTATTACCCAGGGTTGAGATGTTGCTCCCCTATCTTCCTAGGGTCGAAGATGTTGCTCCCCTATCTGGTCTATGCAGAGTATACCCCAGTTGGCATCATACCCTCAAGCAAGGCTTGTTGGGAGTTTGGCCAACGAGTTGAGAGTGTACTTGGGGTGTACAACCTAAGTCGATTATGATGCAGGTGTTCTACCACATGACTCTCCAAGGTCATTGATGGGAAGATCAGTGGGCAATAGGATGGGTTGAGATAACCCTATGCGGTTCCGGGTTGAGATTGAGCTCCCCAATGTGATTCCAAGGTCGAGATGGGCTCCCCTGTGTGGATGGATATCCTATTGCTCGATATGGGGTTGTACAGGAATAGCTCCCCCATGAGATTTTGGGTTGATATGTGCTCCCCGATGCAGTAACAAGTTGAGGCGACGATATGCTCTTCGATGATGATTGATGATGATATTCTGGGTAGTAGCTCGGCTGCAGAGACTCTGATTGATAGCTTGATAGACGAAGGGTGGTAGCCTAAGCTCCCCTCCGGTGACAAATTCTTCTTCTTCTAGATCTGAGAATGTTCAGCATATGAGGAGGAACAATCAAGAGGTAAGCATAAATAAGCATGAGAAGTGCATTGATGGTTTGTACTAAGAAAAGTTTACAGTATATCGACTACAGGACAGAGATGATCAGTGACGATATGTGATGATGCATGAAGATACCAGAACGGCATATAGATCAATGAACAGATATTGGCAGATGGAATTCTCCCTGATTGAGAGGGAGCGTTAAAATTATGCAACTGCGGTCAAATTCCACTATGGACAACTCAAATCATCGAGACTATAATTGCATTAGATTCCTCTTTTCAAGAAGACCAAAATCGACCTATAGATCGCCCCAATCAGTTAAGCGAAAATTAAATTATGAATTATTTTATCTATTAAAGTGAAATGGAATGTGTCGGCCTAACCACATGTGGAATTAGTCAAGTCGGCCTTAATCCTAAGCAAACCCACACAAAAGCTATAAATAGAGGCGACCTCAAGCTCATTCTCACACAGTTGCTCAAGCGATCTTCGATTTGCATCCACTATCTTGGTTTGTCGATTTTGTCTTGGCTCGCACAGGTTCTACAAAAGAAGCTCGCACAAGGTATGGGATCACAGGCAAGAGGCTCGCTTTGAACTAGAGCTTCTGGGCCATAGTCGCAAGCATAGAACTGCAGCATTCGGGCTAGAGTCGCGGGCATAACATGACAAGGTAGCGGCTAAGCTGCCATAGCCGCGAGCAGAGCATGTCAAGGCCGCGGCTAGGGTTACTGGGCTAGATCGGATTGATCAAGACCTCAATCGCGGGCACAGTGAGTCTAGGTAGCGGCTAGGGAAGCTTCAGTCACGGGCACAACGTTTTGAGGTCACGACGAAGGGTTTCTAGGCAGATCTGAGCTTGATCCAACCACCAATGCTCATGCAGATGTTTGCAGTCAGCTTTGACAATGTCTTGGATTCAGATCTAGGACTGAACAGTTTTTTTCAGTGATCAGTTGTATCTGGGGTTTCATACCGTTATGGATCTACAGATCAGTAGATATGCTCTATATATTTCCACTGCAATATGTATCTACAGTTCTCACTCAATATCAACAGTGTTCATCAGTATGCTACAGCAAGTGTCAGTGCATTTCAGTTCTCATATTTAGGCTCCTTCAGCAAAAGTATGTTTATGGTTTTATTGTGCATATGCTAGTTTTTTTCTACATCATGAAGATATGGATCTATGGATCATTGTACTATTGTTTGCTGAATCATTTGATGACGATCTAAGAAGAGGAATTTGCAAGGGTTTTCCCCATAGTGGGTTTTGCCCTGGTCTCGAACCAATCCTACTGTCTCTATGCGTGCATGCTTTTCTTCCTTTGTTCCTTTACGTTTCACTGCTTAGATGATGATGATGGTATTGTTCTTTCTATATAGTTGTTCATGTTGATGGTTAATAATGTAGATTTGTATAATGATAATGATTTGGGGTGAATTTAACATGTTATTGAAGAAATGCAAATATCAAAGCAAAGAACAATGTAGCTCTATGAAAAATTAACAGACCTCCCTAGTCGTCACTGAATAGTCTTACAGTTTGAAATAGAATTATGAACATGTGTCAAAGTTCAAGCACCCATTTCTTGTACTGATTGATAAACATGTTCCTTCTTGTAGAACACAACAATTCAAAATAATGTTATTTTTACATTAGTAGTATGTAATGTAAATCAACCTACTTAGTCTACAGGTATGTGATTAGTAAGAGTTCTGGACAGTTCTATGCATCAATAGGGAAAATGATATTATCATTGCAAATTTTCATAAGAGACCCCGCTCTTATGGTCCACGGCACTTGTACATCATTGCCACCTCTCAACATAATGGTAGGTTGTAGCTCGCTATGTGACTCCACCGCAACATCATAACACCACTGGCAAATTGTGGCTAACTTAGTGCTTTGGGGCCTATTACTTCGAGAGTAACCTATACACAAGTTATACAGTTTCAGACCTAAGAACTGAGAACCCCCTTTGTCTCCTTGGATTGATTTTTTTCACCTATGCCCATAGTCCTTCACCACCATGTCAAGGCTTTAATAATACCAATGATAATAAGCACATTGCATATTTAGTATTTACAATCACAAAAAAATAGAGGTTGCAACAAATTCAGATAGCTACACAAGCACCTCACTAATATGCCCTACCAAATCATTCGATAAATGATACTGCAAGTTAAACATCGTAGGAGGCAGTAGCCAGGTGTGCCTCTGACAATAAGTCCACCAGATGAAGGGGGATTATGACCAGAATGGATCCATTTCATTCCCCTCCTACATGTGTACATAAGCTATAAATGCATGTGCTCAGATACACACACATAGATAAACAATTTTCATGCATTACTTCATACCTCACAAGACCTTGGTCACCACCCTATATGTAGGTCATCTAGGGATTTCACTTATACAACATGTACATTTGCTTAATGTGCATCATAATAACCATAGCATCAAATAAAAGAAATATAGCGCACAAGATACAAATTTTCAGCCATAACTCTCCTTTTATCAATCATAGCATACTAAATATAATTCTGAAAACTTTGTAACAGCAACAGATTATTGACAGACTTTCATCACATCATTTTTATGGCTGTTATCTCTCATTTTGCAATGATGGGGACTCATGATTTTGCATGTGTTACATAAAAAACTATCAGAATAAGAGATATCACGTTAGTGTAGGAATGAAAAATTCTTAACTTTTTATGACAGCATGCTGAATTTTTAAATAACAATGAATTATAAAAAATTATCGGTTAAAACGTAATTTTATGTTTTAGTAAGATAGACCCGATAAGTAACTCACCTTACTCCTCTAGATCAAGCAAATCACTTTAGAAGCCAGAGTCTTTCAAAACATGGCTGAAAATGTAAGCTGCCTTGTCACAATTTATGCTATAAAGGCTTGATTGATGTACAGGAAAGGAAAAGAGTAATGTGATGAGTGAATCGGAGAAAAGATAACATAATTTTACTAATCTCCAATAAATGACCACAAAGTTGGTCAATGGGCCTCAGAAGTATAGCTACTAGCTAGTCTGAATACACATTGGAAGCACGAAAGTAACTCCTATCACTACACTACTAAAATCAGAGGAAGAGCTAACTAACTGACTAATAAAAATACCACAAAAAGAAGCAGTGCAAATACAAATACAAATCCACATCAGACAGATACCCTTGTATCTTTCATTTCAGCTAACTAACTGATTAATAAAAATACCACAAAAAGAAGCAGTGCAAATACAAATATAAATCCACATCAGACAGATACCCTTTTATCTTTCATTTCAGCTTTTTTTCTCTTATAGTAAACATATACATACATGTGCATCTAATACCAGTCACTTCCCTTTATTGTAAGAACACCCTTTCATTTAATGAATCATATTTGATAATGGGGCAATCTCCTATGGCTTCCCCTCTACAATATGCTATACCCCTTGTCTTTCATCAATGATTCATATACCTTTCCCAAAATAAATTTACTCAATATGTTTCTAGTGGCTTCTTTGCTCCTTTCCTTTAATTTATGAAGCATTGAATTTGCTCTATCTATAGGCTTATGTGAGTGAGAGTGTTATCTATAATTAGTAATTACCAATGTTGCAAACATCGGCATTGGGATAAATTCCACAAGGGTCCGGAAAACCAAAAAATTGTAAAAATCACGAAAATTTCGCTAAAAATCAGCAAACATTGGCAAAATTAAAATATCATCAAAATATTGGTAAAAATCAGCAAACATCAGCTAGGCCAAAAAATCGCGATAAAATCAGGATGTTTGCAACACTGGTAATTACCACCAAAATCATGCTACAAGAGTACCTGAGTTTTCAAAGCATGGAAATTTTGAGAACACGTATACATAGAGAAATTGAACTGAGTATTGTAGGAAAAGAAGGTTATTTACTAATTCCTGGATCTAAGATGATTTATTGACATCCTCGATAATTTTGTTGATCTTCCTCTTTGCCTTATGTGTCAGATTAGAATTTAGTTGTACAATATTTATCATGCAGGCCATAACATCAACGTATGCTTGGCCACTTTGTTGACCAGCCATGTGTTTCTCTTCTCGTATTAATCCAAAGATTACTAATTGAATTGCCTTAATTAATAAGCAGCAAATCTTGTTTTAAGCTAGCACTTTTCAAAACCCACACGTATTTATTAAGAATTTTATTGTACTGAGAAACAGTTCTGAAAAACTGATTTCTGTAAAATTATCGGTTGCGTCTGAGATCAAAATGCATCCAAAATTCTTAAACTCACCAGCTAACAAGACAGAGAGAAAGGAAGAGTTTTACCTTTTTCCTTTACAATGCGTCGAGAGACCTCATTTAAAACTTCTGCAACACTGGCATCGTCTAGCATTGAAGATTTCCTGAGATGAATAAGGCCTGATACCAAATCAGGATTGAATGGTTTCTCATTTAAAGAATACCGTATATACTTTCTTAGAATATCTTCCATGTCAAAACCAGTCTGCACATAAAAACAGTAGAAACAAATGTAAGATAAACTCAGTTTAGCTGGTGAGGCTTCTGGCTCAAATGCAATTTTCTGTTTATTAGGCACATTACAAGCTTAAGGTGAAAATTCAGTTACACAATTTTGTTGATTTTTTTTGGGTAGCTGCGGTCGGTATTTACCAGCTACATATGTCAGCCGTTGAAAGAAAAAGAAATTTGAATTTAAATTATAAGTTTTGGAGCACATGTAGGCCCCAAAATAACAGCTCGGCACCACCATGCAAATGGGTGTGACCCTTGATCAAACCCACCTCCTTTGACCACTATATATACCAATTCGGCCTCTCTCATTTGGACAATTCAGGTCACACTCAGAATCATCTGTTCTTCTGTTCACATGTGCAAAGGAGAGAGAAGAAGATCAAAGATTGACTAAAAAGTTTGACCAGCATTGACCACTGTTTGACAGAGTTTTCTGGCTGCTGTTCGACCATTTTTCTCTGGGCACAGTTGACCAAAATTTCTGAGGCAGTTTGACCGAAATTCCTGAGGCAGTTGACCGAAATTTCCAAGGCAGGTTGACTGAATTCTGAGCAATGTTTGACTGCAGTTTGACTGAGATTCTGATATGTTTGACCGAGTATATTCTGGGCAGTTTGACCGAATCTCTGGGCAGTTTGACTGATCTTCTGGGCAGCAGCAGGAGGCCAAAATTCAGCCTGATTGACTCAGGGTTGACTGAATTTGTGGGCAGCTGCAGGAGGCCAAATTTAGCCGTCTGACCAGGTTTGACCTGTGCTGATTCTTTCGTCTGGGTTGACCAAGTTTGACTTGAGATTGCCAGATCGTACTTTTGCTGAATTGAACAATTTCTCCTAGAAAAGATTGCTGGGTTTTCTCCCAAGTTTGGGTTTCCCAGGTGAAAATTTTGGTGTCCACTATGCATGGTCTTTATACTATGGACCTTTACTGTTTCTGTTGAATCTACTGTTGAATTTTCTGAGTGTAATTGCTTAATGATGTTCTGAAATATGCTTAAGTAACACTGTATATCATTGGAAGTAATAATCAATGGCAGAAAATTGTGCTTGTCTTAATTAGCACTGGAAAATCAACAATTTTTCTACCTTAAGCTGTGATGACTCGGATTTCTATCTAGCTTTAATTTGGTATTATCCATATTAATGTGTAGAGTACTTGCATAAAGAAATATGTATTAAGGGAGCTCTGTGTGATTTGGTTAATGAGCGGTATGTACACAAACCTCATATATTTTAGTTCTCACCATATGGGTGATTGGCAGACAGAAAAATCTGCAAATCCATGCAAATGCTTCTAGGAAAATCTGTGTATGTGGAGAAGCTTGAAAGTGACACACAAGCAAGAGCTAGAAAGTAAATAGCAATGTATCCTTCAAATATCAGCACCTTAGAATATCATAGAATTTAGGTCTGTCACCTGGCATTTTATATATGCGTGGCAGAGCAAGTTGATAGTTTGCTAGCTCCTGCTATTCATTGGGTTCATTTATTGCTGGACATATCATATGATAACCTTCAGTGAGACCCATTTAATTTCACAATTTCTACACCATCTCTGTCTTACTCTCAGCAAAGAACCATGGGTACAATTAATTCACCATGTTGCAGATGTTAAGACAACTTTCAAGTTATCTGCTAAATTGAAAGGATTATGTGGTCCGAAGCATAGTGGCCATATCTGGGGAAGAAAAGGTAAAATCTAAAAACACACAAGGGCAAATGTTAGTTCCGCAAGGAAAGAAGAGATAAAAAATTGACGTATGCAATTAGAGTGCAGAGGTCAGTGTTAAATTTCAACCAAAAAATTGATATGAAGATTGGATTAATTCCTTCCAGTGACAGTTTGATCAAGTTGAGGACCTTTTGAAATTGTTTGAAGTAAATGCTGCCCTGATTTTGACGAAAGTAGAACTTTATTAATATTGGTAGAGGCTATGGCCATGGCCCACCTTTTTTAAAAATACAGTTCCATCTGCTCCACTGTGGACAAAAGAGATAACATGCCAACTTCGGTACCTGCCTACTGTTTATGACTACTCTGGTCTGTTAATTTCTAACCCCAGCTCCTAGCAACTTATCACCTAGTAAATACCTTTGCTGTAAAAATTATTTACAGATCTACTAGATAAAAAGCAGTGTTCCATGGGGATGCATCCCGCAGGTTGGGGTGCACGCACCCCACATTTCCCACGCACCCAGGACGGGGGGGCGCCCGGGAAAACGTTTGCCCACGTCACCCTTTTGGGGAAACTTGGGGATACATTTCCCCATTGTGGGGGATGTGTTTCCCCAAAAGGGGTTCTTGTGGGTGTCCCCCTTAATTTTGCTTGAAAACAATAATTTATGAGTGAGAAGCCTAATATTGAACCCTAGGTCCCGACTAACGCTAGGTAATTCATGGTAATGTTAAATTATTAAAGTAAAGGTGACATTCTCCTTTACTTAAATTTTTAATATTAACATTAATTGACTCGGGATGTCCGAGAGCAGTTCGGATCTCATTGAATTTCATACAAGGAAAGTAGAATTTAGATCTCACTCAAAATTCAGCAAAACATTTTTCAAGATTTCAGGATTGGGGGGATTGCAATGTTTCCATTAGATTCTATAATGTGAGGGTTTAGAACTAGCATTTAATCAAGAACAACAGGCCCTCTATGTACCTCAACGTTGGTGCCATTGATTATTGAACTCCTTTGTCATGACCCTAGTAAACTTGTACCTATCACTCAAACAAAATCTCGACTTGACATGTTAAGTTTTTTCTATCCTATTTTAATGCGTAGAGGATGATATTGATGATGAGGATAGCAATATATGCAATGATTTTGATGATATGTAGATATTTGTTGTAGCATGAATTTTTTAGACTATAGAGGCCATCGAGAACCTCCATGTTGATGTATTTTTGGTTCAAATATGGATTGCACGTGGTGTTATTTTAGTTATATGCACCCTTGCTATATATATATATAGAACTTTGCATTATTTGTGTAATGGTTAGGATTCCTTTCTTTTTTTTAACGTGGTTCACGGACACTGAGTGGCCACTACATCCACAAAAAAATCCAAGTAGATCAACCCGAAGGGATCTACCCGTCAACTAAACTAGCAAGGCCTAACCCCAGGGGCATCAAGGAGATTTGACCCCGTGACCTCCCGATAGGCAAGTTAATTAGCAACAGGAACTCGACCAACTGAGCTATCCCTTGGGGCTTAATGGTTTGGATTCATATGGATGCACATGAATATTTACATATTTTTTCCCAAAGTTTGAATACTTACGTATTTTTTGGTTGACTGATTTTTTGGTCCAATATTTTTTTTTTAGTTCCCGGTTTTGGGGTCGCCTAGTTTGATCACCGGTCTGGTTCTGATAACACTAGTTCATTGTCCATTGTTCTTTTTAGTTTTAAATTTTGAATCTTGACTCTAGATACTAATGACCTTAGACCAAGGCTTTGATTTGTCACTTTTTACTTTTTTTTAGTTTGAGTAATTTCAATTTACTATTCCAATCTTCAAACTTTAATATCTACTATTTTGCTTAGTACTAATCAGATTCTAGAATAATGAATGATGAATTTAAATCAATATATACAATATTTTACTATTTCTAGTTCATTGAATCATTTATAATGTATGAATCATGTTTATATATATATATATATAATGTCCCTCGTCCCCCTCGAATTTCCCCAAAATTTGAAGCTGCTCCCACATGTCCCCCCTTGTGTGTCTCCCTGTTCCCGCATCCCCTAGTCCCAAAAACTTGGTGGAACATTGATAAAAAGCATTGTATGAATTTTAACAAGGAAATAAAAGATAAAGAGCAAAGCAAAATGACACCAATCTCATACATATTAGACATGCACACAAATAAATTTTTACCTTCAATGTTGTTTCATTAATAAATTATCTCCAGCATGCAAAGGCTCCCTTATTAGGAAAATGGCCCTCTGAGGAAAAATACAAACGACAAAACCTAGAATATTTCCAGCTAATCAAACAATCAAAATCTGTCCTTCGATCTTGCTAGTTGCTAGATCCTTTTCCCTTGTTGCCCACTGTTCTTCTTCCTTGGACCCTACACACTTGAATGAATGTCCTTCTCTACTCAATCACTGAGATCTCACTATCTTGTGCTCACTTGATATATCTTTTCCCTGTAACATTATTCTAGTGAAAACAATAATTACTCATTTCACAACAAGAATCTTTAAGCCATTTAGTAGAAAACAGCAAAATGCTCAATCACACAAAGCACTCAAGTAATTTTGGTCAATGACTGGGGCAAAACCCCAAAGGGGAAAACCCAGAGAATGAAGCCTTTATCTTCTTCTTCTTCTTGGAATTTACACAACAGAATTATCAGAGAATTTACAGCAGAATTAATGAGAAATTTACAGCATAAATTACTCAGTACAGCCTGGCTGTACTGTTATAAATGCATTGTCCTTTTTCCTAAAAATTAGCGCTAGCAGACTGTATAGTAGAGCATAATTCCTCTTCGAATTTTCTGCCCAGTCTTGCAGAGGGTTAGAATCTACAGCAGTAATCACTCTATTAGATAATTTTTTCCTTTCTGATCTATGAAAGCCTCGGTTTTGCAAGGATATTTTACTCATGGAAGAAGCACTATATGTTTGAATTTGTTCTCTTGTATCATTAATAATTTAATACTATTAGAAAGCCTATTAAACTAAATATCAGAATAGATGCATTAGTAGAAAAAATAAATTAAAGAAAATGTAAGCTGTCTGAATCTCTGTATAACTTCAATCCACTAATCTGATTTAGAGGAAATTATTTGCAAGATAAGACAAGTAAAAGAAAATTTTCTTCATAAGTATCTAATCTGGAGAGTAGACAACCTTGCGCATAAGCTGGTTCAACGCTGCATGGTTTAGCTCATGTCGGTTGGACTGTAAAAAGTCATCCAAAGTCTTGCACAACCTTGCATTTTGGTTCACCTGAAAATTAATTAATTAGCCTCCTCGTGCAACTACAACACAGTTGCAAAACAAATGGTATATTGAACTCAATTACTCCATAAAAAAAGAACTAAACTCAAGCATCAGAAACCACTTCTTTGCCAATATTAGAATCCAAATCAACAACCATTCCTAAGATTCATTTTTACACCTAGGACAAGAATATATCTTAGCAATGATAACTGGAAGAAGAAAGGAGCACACCATATGGAAAAATTGCATCACCTTCAGAAAAAGGATAGTCACAACCAATACATCTAGATAAAATTAAAATACAGTGGTGCTAGTACTTTCATTTCTGCACGTTATTTCGCCATGCAAAAAATTGGACTTCTACAAGACAAAAGGACCTCAATAGTGAAGAACCAAATTACCACATGATGCATGACATAACAGACCTCACGGACAAAAAAAACATAATGTTGAGTGGAGACTTTAATGGACACATGGAAAACCTACTGAAAGCAAGCTACACAGAAACCAGACATCTGTTATTGTTAGCAGAAGACAAGAATCTGTGGAAAAGAAACTCTGTGAAAGCTAACAAAGAAATTGCACACCGCAGAGAGGAAATTCCTCACATATAATGCACACAATTTGGCTATATGCACAAAATTCAAGAGAAACCACATGCTTCACATACATTGGACAAAAAAGCGTAGTACACTCCATTACATTTTCAACCAGTAGTTTAAAGCAGCTCCTACACTTATCATTCCATATATGTTATAAGGAATTACTTCAGGTTATGACCCTTTATTTGTGGAACTAAAATGGCAAGGTGAGATCTCGAGAAGCAAACAGCAAGACAAAATAAGGGCAGGACAAACAGCAGTTAAAACTATCAAACAAAATGCAGAAACATTTAGGAAGGAAACAGAAAAAATCACCATGTAGCAGCCAGCCTTGTTTATGAATACAGAAAAGAATATCAACAAAAGATGTAAGATCTAATGGAGCACTATCTAGCTTAGTCTAACAAATACGCAAACTTAAGTGTCTGAAGAAAGAAAGACAAGACTCCAACAGTTTCCATATTGAACCCTGGGTTCAATGAGGAATGCAAATATGCCAAGAAAACCTATGAACCACATCCAGCCAACAAGAAACTTAGGTCCTCCAAACAAATAATAAAGCTTCAGAAAAACACAGTGTAAAAATCTGGCAACAGGAAATAATAGTGATGGCAAAAAAGAACCCAGAGACGTTTTGGAAGGAGTTACAGGTGAAGAAGCATGTTCAGGAAAATGATATTTCAGGGGGGAAAAGGCTGATAGTTGATACTTGATACACACTAAAAAACTCTTCTGGAAATCAGCACAGAAGAAATGGTTTTTACAAAAGAGGAGGTATATGAAGCCACTGAGATAGCACTAGGTAAGGCAAAAGACATCAATGGATTCCAAGTGGAACACGTGAACTGGGGACAGGAATTTATTATGCAAGCACATAGCAGCATTATTAAATCAAACGACTAAGGAGGGTTTCTCAAAATATAAGGCAACAAGCATTGCCCTACACATCTTCAGAGCAAGGGAATAGAATGACACAGGAAATTACAGAGCCGTAAATAATCAACCCCATCTTTGCCAAGCTGCTGGGGGGATCATTAAGAGAAAAATCAGCAAATAGGCAGAAGAGGCCAAAAAAGGGGTCAAGCAGAATTGGGAACAAAGCACTTTACTATAGGCACATGATAGAGGAGACATGGTACACCTGTTGATTTTTTAGTAGCTTGGGAGGTACTCCAAGCCCTAGGTTTCAGGGTTTGGAGGGCAAAGCACCACAAGAGTCACTTGTAGGCTTTTAACCCAAGGTTGGGGTTTTGTACCCATCATGATTTGGGCCAAAACCATGGACACATTTCGGCATGTGATGGCTGCGGATGATAGTACTCATCAAGACGAATCCGACTCAACGAAAATCATCTGATTCCGAGTTGTAGAAATGGAGTTACGAATTTTTGAAATTAAGAAGGGGGTTTGCACAAGAAGAGTCAAGGTCGGCTTGATGTTAATAAGCCTTATGACAGCTTGTCAAGCCCTATTTAGACGTTTTGTGGGAGCTTTTGTACGTGATATAAATACAAGGTGAGTGAGCTTCATTTTAGATCATCCAAAGTGAGAAACACACCACAAGAGGAGCTCGTTGAAGGAGAAGACAAATTATGTCTTGGCCGCAGGCAATTGAAGGAAACCAGCAAGGAAAAGGAAGGCTGTTAGGACTACTTTTGGTGACCGAATTGCAGAGGAGGGCCAAGGAGCAAAAGGTAAGTCTGAAGGGTTTAAGGGCTTGTTTATGGGTGGACTGTCCCTAAACTAGGATGCCACAGGCCTGTGGAGCCTTGCTGAAGCATGCCGTAGCAAATTAAGGAAGGGCCAAGGACTGTTTGAGGGCTAGAACAGCCCAGAATTACAGCAGACTAGCATGGCCTCCCAAGGAAGGACAGCCTCAGCCTTAAGGAGCAAATCTGGGCAGAAAATAAGGGCTGTAAATGACTGTATTTGCCCTAACCAGGCCGAGGTTAACTGCAGAAAAACAGACCTTAAACAGTGACCAAAGGTATGTGCTTTGGCACGTTCTTGTAGGTGTGGGATCCGTGTTATTGAATAAATTTGACTAAAAGCCTGTGGGAACCATTTGGAGGACTTTTCTTGATGATTGAAAGTCCCTCCTAGGAGCAGATCTTGCAGTGAGTGGATTGGACATCATTGGATTGTTGGAGGGCAATGTGTTGATAGCCCAAAGTAGCCCTAGAGCAGCATACAAGAAGGACATTCATTATTGCATGATTGGGTGGAGTTTGGAGCCTAATGTGTAGCTCTATGATGGACGAAAGAGGCTACTAGATTGGCAGATTGGAGCTCAAGTGTTGGCCAGCCTAGAAGAGCAAATTGGATCAGCCCGTGTTCATTGTAGCAGAAGCGACTTGCAGCAGTGATAGGAGGCAGCCCTCCTAGAGACTCTATGTGTTGTCTCTTGATGGACTAAGGGGCAGCTAGAGAGCAGAACGGGAGTGAAGGACCAGCAGGACAAGATACAACATAGGGACTGCAGCGAGATTGTCATTGTATCTTGTATCCCTTGTAATGGATCCCTAAGACTGTTGTATTATTCAGTTCGTTTAATATAATGAAGATTGGGCTGTTGTACATTATTGTACAATATTTTGTTAAAAATTGTCTATACTTGTGCACGTGTGATTTACTGCTATTTTATATTCCGCTGTGCAAAGTAGCTTTTGTTGAGATTCTTGGTTTGGTAGCATCAGATATTCTAGGATTCTATCCTAGACCCAAGATCATGGAAATTCAACATGGTATCAGAATGTGTCTGAGCTACTTTGGAAGACAGTGAATCATCAGAGTGAACAGCGAAGTATAGCTTAAGAGGGAGTTGGTCACATTGTAGGTGAAGGGCTCACTACAATGTCGAAGTTGCAAACTAATCTCCGATATGAGGACAGGTTGGAGGGGTTGTCCAACTATAGTCCATGGAAGGAAAGGATCAAGTTGGTCTTGCAGGTCAACAGGATCTGGGAGTTTGTTGAGAAAGCCATCAAGAAGCCAATTGACCCAAAGGAGTTGGAAGTGTAAGAGGATTTGGATACGAGGGTGAGATTGATCATCCTTGATGGTGTGAAGGATCCCCTAATACCTCATTTGTTCGGGAAGAACATTGCCCATGAGATGTGGAGGGCTCTTCAGAATTTGTTCCAGAATAAGAACGAGAACCGGGTACTAGTACTGGAGGATAAGTTGAGGTCCACCAAGATGTTGCAGGGTGAAGGAGTAACTCCGTATCTAACGAGATTGTCACAGGTCAAAGATGAGCTTGTTGTCATCGATGTGACTATTTCAGACTCATATATGGTGAGGATTGCCTTGAAAGGGTTTACACGAGAATGGAAGCCATTCATCAAAGGGATCATTGCCGGGACAAGTTGCCAGACTGGAATAGCCTATGGAACGACTTCATTCAAGAAGAGTTGCGAGACGAGAATCTTCATCCAACGAAGAGAGCAGATGAGGATGTGGCACTTGTAGCACAAATGAAGGGTAAGCAAAAGGACTTGAGTAAAGTCAAATGTTTCAACTGTGACGAGATGGGTCATTTTTCGTCGAGATGTCCAATGAAGAAGAAGGGGGATGACGAGAAAAGGAAAGGAAAGTAGGTTGTCAGTGTTGCCACTTATGTTGAGAGAGATGCTCTCACTAGGAGATTGGAGGAGGAGGATGTTAGAAAATTATATATTATGGAGCAATGCAACACATAAAATATGTGAAAAATACAAGCACACAAAACACATAAAACCAGAGAGACACAGATATACGTGGTTCACCCAGTTTGGGCTACGTCCACCCCGAACAGCCAGCCCTTCCTTTCTATTATCCAAATAGAAAATGAAGAGACAAAACCTACGTTGCATCCGCCGTAATATCCTCTCGTTCTCTCTCACAAGCTTCCCTCTCTCGTTTCGCTCCGAGAATACACATACAATGCACAGCCGCAATACAATGCCCTCATAAAAGCGAGGGGTTTCCTTCTAGGGCAAAAAACCCTAATCTAAACATAACTTCTACCGTCAGATCATTTGCCTAATGAATGGCCCAGAATGACTAGAAATTACTATACTTTTACAAGGCTTACATCTGTTTTTAGCTTCGGGGGCGCTACCCCCGAAACCCCCACCAGGGGGGGGCTCCGAAAAGCGCTGCCGCCCCCCCTGGACCCCCCCACGGCAGCGATTAATTACGGGCAGCGTTGCCGCCCCTTTTAAAGTACAGGGGTCCAATGTTGTGATACAAAGTAAACAAGATAATCAAGCTCCACACCCAACAATCTCCCACTTGGAGACTGATTGTAGAAACTCCATCGCTGCTTCATTTGCTAGACAATGACTCCTCTTTGGACCTGGTTGTTCCTCATCTTCATCGTCATCCTTGAAGACCAATTGAAACTGAGCACATTCTCAGTTTCTCCCTGGTTACAACTTTTGTTAGCATATCTGCAGGATTCTGGCGAGTGTGTATCTTTTCCAGCTTCAACTCTCCATCTTCTAATACTGACCGTATGAAATGGTACTTGAGATGTATGTGTTTAGTCCTGGAATGAAATGCTGAGTTCTTTGCAAGATGAATGGCACTTTGGTTATCACTGTATAGCGTGCCCATATCATGCTTCTTACCCAATTCACCCATAAACCTTTGTAACCAAATCATTTCTTTACTAGCCTCTGTAGCAGCAACATACTCGGCTTCTGTTGTTGAAAGTGCAACAACACTTTGTATTTTTGAAACCCAACTGACAGCTGTTCCACCTACAGTAAATACATATCCTGTAGTGCTCCTCCTATTATCTCTGTCACCTGCCATATCTGCATCAACATATCCCCGTAGAGCAATGTTTGAACCACCAAAGCATAATTCTTGATTTGTGGTACCTCTCAAATATCTGAGAATCCATTTTACTTCCATCCAATGTTCTTTTCCTGGATTATTCATGTACCTGCTTACAACTCCCACTGCATGTGCAATATCAGGCCTTGTGCATACCATTGCATACATTAAGCTTCCAACTGCTGATGCATATGGAACTTTAGACATATAATCCATGTCTTCTTGGGTCTTTGGGCACATCTTCTTACTAAGTTTGAAATGGCTAGAAAAAGGTGTACTAACTGGTTTTGCATTCTGCATATTAAATCGTTTCAACACCTTCTCTATGTATTCATTCTGAGACAGTGTTAATTTGCGATTTTTCCTATCTCTAGTTATCCTCATACCAAGGATTTGTTTTGCAGCTCCCAAATCCTTCATTGCAAATGAATTTGCCAATTTTCTTTTGAGCACATTTATTTCCTGCATGTTAGACCCTACAACAAGCATGTCATCTACATACAATAACAATATAATATAGCCGCCATCATTTTGCCTTTTCAGATAAACACAATGATCAGAGTGACATCTAGTATAACCTTGTTCAGACATAAACTTGTCAAATTTTAGATACCACTGCCTTGGAGCCTGTTTTAAGCCATACAAGCTCTTCTTTAACCCGCACACCAATTTTTCTTTCCCTTTGACCTCATATCCTTCTGGTTGCTGCATGTATATCTCTTCCTCCAAATATCCATGGAGAAATGTTGTCTTTACATATAACTGTTCAAGATGTAAATCTTCCGCTGCTACAAGACTTAAGATAGTTCTGATTGAATTCATCTTAACAACAAGAGAAAATATTTCATCAAAATCAATACCTTTCTTTTGTGCAAACCCCTTCACCACAAGTCTAGCTTTGTACCTCTATTTTCCTCCATCTTCTTCCTTCAGCCTGTAAACCCATTTATTTTGCAATGTAGTTTTACCTGCAGGCAACTTGACTAAGTCCCAAGTCTGGTTATGCATTAAGGAGTCCATCTCTTCTTCCATGGCTAGCTCCCACTTCTTCCTACTTTCAACTTGCATTGCTTCTTCATAACATTCAGGTTCACCAGAATCAGTCAACAATAAATAATATAATGAAGGAGAGTATCGTTCAAAGGGTCTACTTATCCTGGTAGATCTTCTAACACCACTTTCAGGTGTTTGAGGTGCTTGTTGCTGTTGTGGTGGTTGTTGCTGCTGTGGTTGTTGATTATTATTATTTTCAGGCACCTTTACTTTTTCAGTTATCTCATCAAGAACTGTGTATTCCTTGCTTTCTTTTTCCTATTTCTTTTCCTGCAACTGATTCTTATACAAGACATTTTCATTGAATATTATATCTCTGCTCCTAATGATTTTGTGATTTTCATAATCATATAAGCGATAACCAAAATCATTAGCACCATATCCAATAAAGGTACATTTCTTTGATTTTGCCTCAAGCTTTGTTCTGTTTTCTTTATTAATATGGACAAAGGCCTCACAACCAAAAGGCTTTAAAAAAGAGTAGTCTACCTTTTTACCTGTCCATGCTTCCTCTGGAATACCACGATCCAAGGAACTTGAAGGCCCTCTATTTATTAGATAAACAGCAGTGTCTACAGCATCTGCCCAAAATTGTAAAGGCAATCCCGCATGCAATCTCATGCACCTTGCACGCTCCATGATTGTTTTGTTCATCCTTTCTGACACACCATTTTCTTGTGGTGTTCTTGGAACTGTCTTCTCTCTACGAATTCCATGCTCTGAACAGTACCTATCAAACTCTTTGTTGCAATATTCACCTCCATTGTCTGATCCGAGACACTTCAACTTCTTTCCTGTCTCAATCTCAACCAAAGCTTTCCATTTCTTGAAAGTATCAAATACATCAGATTTATTCTGAATACAATAAATCCATGTTTTCCTAGTTGCATCATCAATAAAAGTAACATAATAACGAGAGCCACCGAGAGATGATACCCGAGCAGGTCCCCATACATCTGTATGCACAAGCTCCAATTTTTCGCTCTTCTTTTCTTTCCCAACTCTGAGAAATTTGACTCTCTTTTGTTTTCCATAAATGCAATTCTCACAAAAATCCAAATCAACATTCTTCAAACCTGGCAAAAAATTTCTTGAGTGAAGAATCTTCATCCCCTTCTCACTCATATGTCCGAGCCTATGATGCCATAATGCTGCATCTACTCCTTTGGAAGTTAAAGCATTAATAGAGTTAGAAATACCATTGCATAAATACAATGTACCAACCTTTTCACCTTTTTCTATTACCAGGGCTCCTTTGGTGACCTTCCAAGTTTTATCTGTGAAAGTTGTCACACAACCTTCACCGCCTAACTGCCCTGTTGAAATCAGATTTTTCTTCAGATCTGGAACATGCCTTACCTCCTTTAGTAGCCATTGGTTTCCATTCTGTTGTTTTACAAGAACTTTACCCATTCCAACAATTTCACAGGGTTTATCATCACCCAAACGAACTTGTCCAAAATCTCCTTGAACATAGTCATGAAAATATTTCTTATCAGGTGTGGCATGGAATGAAGCCCCTGAATCTACAACCCAAGAGTCAGTAACATTTTTGAAATAAAGAATCAAAGCATCTTGTAACACATCACCTGTCACATTTGATTCATGATTGTTTTCTTGCTGTGTGTCTCCTTCTTTTCCCTTCCGAGATCTACAGTCTTTCTTTAGGTGTCCTTTCTTTCCGCAATTCCAACACACTATCCCCGATCTGGACTTGGATCTGCCTTTCCTTGATTTACTGCGATATCCCGAGCTCTTTCCTCTTTCCATTCTTCTTCCCCTAGACTCTGCACTCAAAGCATTACCCGATGTCTCACCGAAGCTTTTCCGTCGCATTTCCTCGCTAAGGATAGCACCAACAACATCATCAAACTTTAAAGTACTAGATCCAGAGACAGAGTTACTAATGGCCATTACTAAACCATTCCAACTCTCCGGCAATGAGCACAAGAATAATAGAGCTCTAACTTCATCATCAAAGTTTACCCCTACAGAACTTAACTGACTGGTAACTGTATTAAATTCATTTAAATGGTCTGCAACAGATCCACCTTCCGACATCTTCATATTAAATAGTCGTTTCATAAGAAATACCTTGTTTGAAGCCGAGGTTTTTTCATATAGTTTCGCCAACGTCTGCATCAAACCCTCTGTTGTTGTTTCCTTCGAAATATTGAAGGCAACTGACGCCGCAAGACACAACCGTACTGTTCTGAGTGTCTTTCTATCGAGAATGTTCCATTCCGCGTCTGTCATGGCCACCGGATTCTTTGTTCTTCCGCTCAATGGTAGGTATAGATCTTTCTGATACAGATAATCTTCCATCTGCATCTTCCACAGCGGGAAGTTTTGGCCATTAAATTTCTCGACCCTAAATTTACCATCGTCCGCCATTGCTCCCACTCGAACCAAGAACCCTTCTTTCCTGCGAGTTTATCAGCCAAATATACCTTCGGCTCTGATACCAGTTGTTAAAAAATTATATATTATGGAGCAATGCAACACATAAAATATGTGAAAAATACAAGCACACAAAACACATAAAACCAGAGAGACACAGATATACGTGGTTCACCCAGTTTGGGCTATGTCCACCCCGAACAGCCAGCCCTTCCTTTCTATTATCCAGCAAAAATGAAGAGACAAAACCTACAGCAGATCCGTTGTAATATCCTCTGTTCTCTCTCACAGTCTCCCTCTCTGTTTCTCACTCCGAGAATACACATACAATGCACAGCCGCAATATAATGCCCTCATAAAAGCGAGGGGTTGCCTTCTAGGGCAAAAAACCCTAATCTAAACATAACTTCTACCGTCAGATCATTTGCCTAATGAACGACCCAGATTGACTAGAAATTACTATACTTTTACAAGGCAATTTTACATCTGTTTTTAGCTTCGGGGGCGCTGCCCTCGAAAAACCCCACCAGGGGGGGGCTTCGAAAAGCACTGCCGCCCCCCCTGGACCCCCCACGACAGCGATTAATTACGGGCGGCGTTGCCACCCCTTTTAAGGTACAAGGGTCCAATGTTGTGATACAAAGTAAACAAGATAATCAGGCTCCACACCCAACAGAGGACTTTGCTATGATCTATCATTTCTCACAGGGTACTATTGATTAAGATGGATGGTACGCGGACATTGGTGCGACGAAACATATCACAGGGTCACGAGAGATTTTCGAGACTCTAGCAGAATGGGACTCGAAGTTGCACGTGGTGTTGGGCGACAAGAGTCAGAAGGAGATGCGAGGATCGAGGGTTGTGCCATTCAGGATGGAGACAAGACAGGTGATTGTTAGGATATTTCGACACAGGAGATAGGCTCCTTTTGTGTCACCTTTGTAAATCCTTCAATCCTATCCCAAGTTGTTCTTAAGGGGGGAATGTTAGGATATTCCGACACATAGGAAATAGTTAAGAATAACTTAGTCTAGTGTAGAGTTAGGTAAAGTGTGTTTCTTTACCATGTACATTTGTAACTTATAATCCGACGGTCACGATTTGTAGTGATCTGACGGTTATCTCTCTCCTCGGTATTAACGACACTTGATCTGTGGCTTGACACTCGATTGGTCCATGATCTCTATTTAAAGAGCATGGAGGGTCATTTGTCCGATAACCGTTTATGAGAGAAACATATGTAACTTTTCTTTTTATATTAATAAATTGCTCAAAGTGGTCGCATTGGCTTAGGTCGTGGATTGTTTCCCTTTTTAAGGGTTTTAACCACGTGATTATACTGATGTACTGATTTGTGATCTGTTTGTGAGCGGTGACCTTTGGTTCTTGATCTACAGAACTTACCCTGTAAATTCCTACATGGCTTAGGCAATTTATTAATATAAAAAGAAAAGTTACATATGTTTCTCTCATAAACGATTATTGGACAAATGACCCTCCATGCTCTTTAAATAGAGATCATGGACCAATCGGGTGTCAAACCATGGATCAAGTGTCGTTAATACCAAGGAGAGAGATATATGTCGGATCACTACAAATCGTGACCGTCGGATTATAAGTTACAAATGTACATGGTAAAGAAACACACTTTACCTAACTCTACACTAGACTAAGTTATTCTTAACTATTTCCTGTGTCGGAATATCCTAACCGTGATGCGGGTCCAGGATGTACCGTTAGTACAAGGCCTCAGCTATAGCGTGATATTTGTCTTGATGATCGAGAAGAAGGGGTTTGAGGTCTTGTTCGAGGATGGGAAGGCAAGACTCAGACCTAGAGGCTCTAGCTCAATTGGTGTTGTGCTTGGAGTTAGAGAGCATGGTCTATACGCTGACGGGCAAGCCTATGGATCATGGGAAGAAGAAGCAGGTGGAGCAGGTGCAGGTGGAGGATACAAAGGGGCAGGTATAGGTTCCAGAGAAGAAGGCCTAGGTTCCAGAGACTCAGAGGGAGTCGAGTTCTAGAGGGAGCTTGCAGATTCAGAGGAAACCTTTGCAGCCCAAGAAGAGCGCATGGTCAATAGGGAGCAAGGGCCCTCCTAGAACTTCCAAGAAGGAATCATGGAGAGATTGGAAAACGATATAGGAGAAGAAGAAGAAGCAGGATGCTTCCAGTGACAGGGACACTTACAAGAGAGGCGTAGTTCATGCTACATGGATTGCTGCAGTGGTGAGCACCAAGAGTTGGGCAAGTGTTGCAAGTAGTGATGATGATGATGAGTTACTCCCTAGTCTTAGAAGTACCTCCCTCGCTAAGAGGGAGTGTTGATTTTTGAGTAGCTTGGGAGGTACTCCAACACCTAGGGTTCGAGGTTTGGAGGGCAAAGCGCCACAAGAGTCATTTGTGGTTTGGAACCCAAGGTTGAGGTTTTGCACCCATCGTGATTTGGACCAAAACCATGGACACATTTCGACGTGTAATGGATGAGGATTACAGTACTTGTCGAGACGAATTTGACGCAATGAAAAGCATCTGATTCTGAGTTGTAGAAATGGAGTTATGAATTTTTTAAGTTAAGAAGTGGGTTTGCACAAGAAGGGTCAAGGTCGACTTGATGTTAATAAGCCTTATGATAGGTTGTCAAGCCCTAATTGGACGTTTCGTGGGAGCCATTGCATGTGATATAAATACAAGGTGAGTGCGCTTCATTTTAGATCATCCAAAGTGAGAAACACACCACAAGAGGAGCTTGTTGAAGGAGAAGACAAATTATGTCTTGGTCGCAAGCAATAGAAGGAAACCAGCGAGGAAAAGAAAGGTTGTTAGGGATACTTTTGGTGACTAAATTGCAGAGCAGGAGGGTCGAGGAGCAAAAGGTAAGTCTAAAGGGCTTAAGGGCTTGTTTATGAGTGCATTGTCTCTAAAATAGGATGTCGCAGGCCTGTGGAGCCTTGCTGAAGCATGCCGCAACAAATTAAGGAGGGGTCGAGGATTGTTTGAGGGCTAGAATAGCCCAGAGTTACAACAAACTAGCACTGCCTCCCAAGGAAGGGCAGTCATAGCCTTGACGAGCAAATTTGGGCAGAAAACCAGGGTTGTAAATTACTGTGGTTTGCCCTAACCAGGTCGAGGTTGACTGCAAAGAAACAGACCTTAAACAATCAACAAAGGTATGTGCTTTGGCACGTTCTTGTAGGTGTTGGATCCCTGTTATTGGATCATTTTTGGATCAGTTTGACTAGAAGCTTGTGGGATCCATTTGGAGGACTTTTCTTGATGATTGAAAGTCCCTCCTAGGAGCAGATCTTGCAGTGAGTGGATTGGGCATCATTATATTGTTGGAGGGCAACGTGTTGATAGCGCTAGAGTAGCATACAAGAAGGACATTCATTGTTGTGTGATTAGGTGCAGTTTGGAGCCTAATGTGTAGCTTTTTGATGGACGAAAGAGGCTACTAGATTGGCAGATTGGAGCTCAAATGTTGGCCAACCTAGAAGAGCAGATTGGATAAGGATGTGTTCATTGTAGCAGAAGCGACTTGCAGCAGTGATAGGAGGCAACCCTCCTTGAGACTCTATGTGCTGTCTCTTGATGAACTAAGGGGCAGCTAGAGAGCAGAACGAGAGCGACGGATCGACAGGATGAGATACAACATAGAGACTGCAAGGAGATTGTCATTGTATCTTGTATCCCTTGTAAGGGAACCCTAAGACTGTTGTATTATTCAGTTGGTTTAATATAACAAAGATTGGGTTGTTGTACATTATTGTACAATATTTTGTTAAAAATTGTCTATACTTGTGCATGTGTGATTTATTGTTATTTTATATTCCGTTGGGCAAAGTAGATTTTGTTGAGATTCTTGGTTTGGTAGCATCAAAGATTCTAAGATTCTATCCTAGACCCGAGAACGTGGAAATTCAACAACACCAAGGATGAGGAATGATGTGTTGATTCATGGACTTCAAAAATATTTTGACATGGTCCCATGGTAGAAGCTATGGGAGGGTTAGGGAAATGGGAGTTCCAGATGAGTAGAGAATAGTGGTTCACAAGCCATACGCACAGGTCAATGCCAAAATAATAAGTTAGGAAGGACTTCAAAGATATCCAGCAGCAACATAGGAGTGAAACAGAGTTGCCCCTTTCTCCCATATTGTTCAGACTTTATCTAGATAAACTAGAAGTCTGGATTTATGAGAAAGGAGGTCCTGGAGTAAACATAGCACAAATAGATCCTACTATATGCAAATGATGCCTTTTAACAACCAAGACATTACACGGCCTACAGGAACATCTAGCAGCTTTGGAGAGCTTTTGCATGAAAATGGGTATAAAAGTCGTCATAAGCAAGACCGTGGTGGTGTTATTGCATTAAAAAAGAGATCCAACCAATCTCAAATCAACTTCAACAATGAATCCTTGGAAATCTCCCAGAACTATAAATCCCGAGGGCTAGAGTTTAATGAAAGATTGATTTGGGAAGCATGCACAAGGAAGAGACTACAAGGTGGATGGAAGGCAAAGTTCCTACTCCAAAATAGATGCAGGACAACGTAAATCTAGGATTGGGGTTTGATAAGCTCAGTGTTACTAACATTTATAACACCAGGGACATTGTATGAATAAGAGATATGAGGACCAAGCATATCAAAAATATAGGGACTCGGATAGAAAGAATGCAGAAACACATGATGCCAACCTTTCTTTGGATAAAGACAACCATTCTCCCGGCACATGTGAAAATGTCCCAGCACAGGGATGACCAAAGCCAAAACGAGTCTTATGCCAAGCCAAGTGCAATCACATTGATGGAAGCTCCATGGTTCTTATATTGCAAAGTTGCCTCGCTATTAGGCTCACAAGCTGAGCAAGAAGGGTATTTTCTTCTGGGGAGACTCCCGTGATATTGCCTCTTACTCCTAGAAGGAATGATGATCACTTGCTCATTCATGAATGGTCTCATTGTGTAAATTTATGTAGATGTTCTATGCTTGATGCAACTTTACTTTCATAACAGCAATCACATAAACAATTAAGTAAAAATGTTGATAGAACATACCAGTGGATCTATAGAAGACAAACCAGAAACAGGAGAATGTGTTGGTGCGTTACGGCGGTCAGCAGGATGCTTCAACCAGCAAAGTCTTCTTGGTCGGCCAACCCAGAATGTGTGTTACAACAGTCCTCAAATCTGTCACCCAGTGAACTCAAAGTCAACCCCAGAAAAGTCAACGCATGGCAGCAATAATAAAGTCAATGCAGCTCCAACTTCGGTCAACCTTTTGACCTCAATTTTTGTGCCAATGAGTAAGGCCTTCAAAAATCGAACTCTCCACAAAATTTCAGCTAATTCGGACCATGCATTGACCAAAGTCAACGCTGGTCAAACTTGCCCAGAAACCCTAACTGCATAAAATTTGCTGCAGTAAATTTCGTCCTTTTTGCTGCAGTAGATTTCGTCCTTCTTCTCACGTGGGAGATGAAACTGCTTCTCAGATGCTCGTATATAATCAGAGGAGAAGATGTGTCATAAGATGAGTTGAAAATCCTCCAATGTTGACCCTATAAATACCAATCATGAGAGGTGTGTGACACATCTGCTGAGCGTAAAAACTTTAAGGCCGACCTACACATAAAATTTATTACAAATAATAAATTCAAAATAAATGTTCTGCTCATCAGATTAAAATCAATTTTATATCGATTTTACACCTCTCAGAAAGAGGAATCCAATACAAATATTGGTATCTTCATCTGAGCATCACAAGATGGAGTTTGGCCCTAGTTGTCCAAATTTAACACTCCCTCTCAACTAGGGAGAACTCCATCCACCAATGCAATCAAACACCGTGCATCATCCCGCCGTAACTTGCTTTGCTAGCCTCTTTATTTCAGAACAAAAGTGGGTCAGTCACAAAGACATCATTCCCGGCTGACAGATTCAGCCCAGAGGTCAAAACCTCTATCGGACTCACAAAGAGTCTCCAACCAACCCAAAGTTGGTTCATCTGACCCGAAGTCAGGCGGAGGTCCGAGACCTCACTAGACTTGATCCCAGATCAAGTGGTTGGACCATGCCATCCTAGATAGAGAGTACGGCAATCTTTGATGCGTCCATCAGTCTTTGCTACTAGTCTCTAGCTTTTCCCACCTCATTGGCCAAATGAGAGGTACTTCCCATGAGCCCTGAACTCAATGGGTAGGATGCATACGGGGCACGGATAATGAGAGGTGAACCAACTCAATAATCACAACGGTGGGGTCCAAGCACACCAACAAGGTTTGGCAAGCCTAGCCTTGTGGTTGCTCATAGCTCCGAGAAGCTGTCCCCAAAGCCCCCCAGAGCTCCTTGAGCTCATCGTCCAACAGGACCCACATCATAGGGTCGTTCCACAATACCAAGTCTCTCACGGAAGGTTAGGAACTTGACCTTCCCCAAGGGCTTAGTGAGAATATCCACGACCTACTCATCAGTTCCTATATGATCGAGCCTTACGGTGCCTCGTTGTACCATATCCCGGATGAAATGATACCTAATATCAATATGCTTGGATCGGTCGTGGAACACCAGATTCTCGATCAAGCGAATCCCACTCTGGTTATCACAGAGTATCACGGTGGTATCTAGCACATGTCCAAACAGCTCACTAAAGAGCTTTCGCAACCAAACTGCTTCACAACAGGCCATACTTGCTGCAATGTATTCGGCCTCTGCGGTGCTCAAGGCCACCGACTTCTGCTTCCTGCTCATCCATGAAATCGAAGCAGAACCAAGCTTGAAGCAGCGTCTCGATGTGCTCTTACGATCCACCACACTGCCAGCCCAATCGGCATCAGTATATCCAAGGAGTGTCACGCTCTCGGCAGTGTATCTCAGCCCATGGTTTATCGTGCCTCGAAGGTATCTCAAAAGATTCCTGGCACCAACCCAGTGAAAGTGATGAGGTTCAACCATCTGTTGACTCAAAGTGTTCACTGCAAAACATATTTCTGGACGGGTGTTCACTAAGAACATCAGGGCCCCTACGAGTTGACGATACTTGGTAGGATTTGCCAATACGGGCCTAGCAGCGCTGCCACTCAACTTCTTGAAGTTGAGTTCCATTGGTGTTGACACGGACTTGCAGTCCACCATACCAAATCTTTCCAGAAGTTTCACAATGTATTTTCCTTGAGAAAGGAAAATCTCTCTAGGTCTCTACCAAACCTCCAGGCCTAGGAAGTAGTGCATCAGTCCTAGGTCCTTCATCTCGAACTCAGCAGCGAGCTCCCTCTTGCATTGATGAATGAGAGGGTCAGCACCTGTCAGGAAGAGGTCGTCCAGATACAGCACCAAAATGAGAGGCTTCCCCTGGACAACAAGTAAAGATTCGGATCAGCATTACTTCGAGTGAAGCCCAGCTTCATCAAGTAGTTATCTATCCTCTCGTACCAAGCTCTGGGTGCTTGCTTCAACCCATAGAGGGCTTTCTTCGACCTGCAGACATGAGTGTCCCGATCCTGGACTTCAAACCCCAGAGGTTGTTCTACATACACCTCTTCTTTTATTGCACCGTGCAGAAAAGCGGTCTTGACATCCATCTGATGAAGACTCCATCCTTACATAGCAGCAAGGGCTATGATTGATCGAATGGTGGTATATCATGCCACAGGTGCAAATATGTCATCATAGTCTATTCCTTCCTTTTGAGAGAAGCCACAGGCAACAAATCTTGCCTTGAACTTTTCAGCACTTCCATCAGATCCATACTTGATCTTGTAGAGCCATTTTGCGGTGACAAATGATTTGTCCTTCGGTCTTGGAATCACATCCCAGACATCATTCTTCATTATTGACTCATATTCTACGTGCATAGCATCCTTCCAGACTTGATGCTTTACGGCTTCCTCAAAAGATCCAGGTTCAGATTGTACAATAGTACTCATGGCAGCCAGATACCCTTGGTATCTACACGGCTTCTTGCTTTCTCGGAATGTCCCCCTTGGGGCAGCATGTCCCTCATCATCTTCGAGAGTGTCCCTGAGCCATGATGGTCTCTTTCTCAATGAAAGAGATGGATCGATTAGGTCCATTGGTCCTTCAACATCAGGCATTGTCTCGTCCTGCGGTTCTTCTTGATTTCCAAGCCTTGCTTCATGATTTTCCTCAGATCTTGGAAGATCTACTACTTTCTTCAGGGAAGCATCTTCGTCAAAAGTGACATCATGGCATATCTCTACTTCCCTTTGACAAGGTACATAGACTCTACAGGCCTTAGAAGTTTCGTTGTAGCCCACAAACATTTCTTTCTTCCCAGAAGCAGCCAGCTTACTTCTCTTTTCTTTTGGCACATGAAAATAAACAGGAAATCCAAAAATTCTAAAATGTGAAACGTCAGGTTTCTTACCAGTGAAAACCTCCTCAAGAGTTTTGGAGTCCAGGGCGAATGAGGGCATCGGTTTTGAATGTATACAGCAGTATTCGCAGCTTCTCCCCACAGAAACTTTGGTAGACCCTGGTCACATAGCATGGCACGGGCAGCTTCCACAATGGTCCTGTTCTTTCGTTCAACAACACCATTCTGCTCAGGAGTATAGGCAGTAGTAGTCTCCCTCTTAATGCCAGCTTCTCTGCAAAAGTCCTTGAACTCATTTGACTCATATTCAGTGCCATTGTCGGTCCTCAAAATCTTGATCTTCTTCTTTGTCATATTTTCCACCAAGGCTTTGAAGGTACGGAACCACATGAAAGCCTCATCCTTCTTCTTCAAGAAGTATATCCAGGTTTTGCGGGAGAAGTCATCAGTGAATGTCATATAGTAAGAACATCCTACTAGGGATGTCACGGGTAGCATACCAAATAGATCAGAATGGACCAGTTGTAAAATATCAGATGTCTTTGTGACACTTGAGGGGAAAGGTCCCCTTGTATGCTTTCCTTCGGCACAACCCTTACATACACCTTCATGATTATTTCCAAAATCGGGCATCCCTGTCACCACCTTCCTTGCTTCAGGAAGGGCCTTGTAATGAAGGTGTCCAAACCTCCGGTGCCATAGTTCAATTTGTCAGATAGTATCACATGTCATAGCTCCCAGTGGACTTCCTTCAACCTGGTAGAGTGTTCCAACTCTAAAACCAATCACAATAGCTTCCTTGAGATTCTTCTTCCACATGTGCACCTTTCCATCAGTGAATGTCACATTGAAACCTTTGTCTTCCATGGCTGATATAGACAAAAGGTTCTTCTTCAATTTTGGTACATAGAGTACATCCCACAAATGTAGGACTTGTCCTTGAGACAAGTGGAGGGTCACAATCCCTGTCCCTTTCACTGGATATGTGGCATTATCTCCAAGGATAATTTCCAGATTAGTATCCTTCTCAACCATGTCAGAAAGTGCTTCCTTGAACCCAGTGATGTGTCTAGAGGCACCACTATCTATCAGCCAGACATCCATAGTGTCGGGCGGGGATGCAACAAAGAGGGCAGATACAAGAATGTATTCATTTCTTTTATCAACAACATTTGACTCCTCATACCTGGAGTTTCTAGACCTTTTGAAAGGTTGATTGTTTCTGCCAAAGGGAGCCTTCCTCTTTCCTTTGGACCTGTTGTTTCTTTGATTTTCATTCCTCGGGTTGTTGTTGTTGTCATCACTATCGGGAGAATCCTTCTTGAAAGGACATTCTCTAGCACGATGACCTGGCCTATGACAAGTGAAACACTTGCCCTTTTTTCCTTGGGCCCCTGCTCTTTGTTCTTTGGACCACCAGAGTTCTTCTTTCTAGAATGAGCAGCGTAGGAAGCATTTCTGTCATTTTCGTATTCCTTCATTCTTGTCTCTTCTTGCATGCATCTTGACAGTAGCTCGTCAAAGTTAGGAATTGTATTGTTATTGAGAATGGTAGTGTTGAATACTTGCCATTCAAATGGGAGCCCTCCAAGTGCGGTGAGTATCATCTCACGATCAGCTATTGTCTCCCCAATAGCCAGCAAATTGTTCCTGATCTCGGTCAGTTTCAGAAAGTATGTTTGGAGAAATTCATCCCTGCCTTTCTTCAGATTCTTCAATTGATTCTTGAAGAATAGCACCTGGTTTGCATTGTTTACTTTGAACATTTGTATCAGCTTATTATACATCTCTTTGGATGTGCCTAGCTCAGATATATAGGCAACCAGAGTTTTATGTATGGATTCCCTGATCATTAGCTTTGCTTTGATCTCCCCCTTCTTATACTTGGTTTTAGCAGCAGCAGTCATAGTGGATGGAGGTTCTTGTATCTTACCCAGTACATAGTCCATGAGATCATGGTCTTCCAATTTGAGATCTAATATCATCTTCCAAGCATGGAAGTCGTCTCTTCCAGTCAACTTGTCATCCTCCTTGAAGCCATAACTTGTGGAACTCATTTTTCTCTTTTGGTGATTGCTATAAGTTAGGGCTTGTCTTCACCTCAGCTCTAATACCATGTAAATTTATGTAGATGTTCTATGCTTGATGCAACTTTACTTTTATAACAGCAATCACATAAACAATTAAGTAAAAATCCTGATAGAACATACCAGAGGATCTATAGAAGACAAACCAGAAACGGGAGAATGTGTTGGTGTGTTACGGCGGTCAGCAGAATGCTTCAACCAGCAAAATCTTCTTGGTCGGCCAACCCAGAATGTGTCACAACAGTCCTCAAATCTGTCACCCAGTCAACTCAAAGTCAACCCCAGAAAAGTCAACGCAGTGCAGCAGCTCCAACTTCGGTCAACCTTTTGATCTCGATTTTTGTACCAATGAGTACGGCCTTCAAAAATCGAACTCTCCACAAAATTTCAGCCAATTCAGACCATGCGTTGACCAAAGTCAACGCTGGTCAAACTTGCCCAAAAACCCTAACTGCATAAAATTTGCTGTAGTAAATTTCGTCCTTTTTGCTGCAGTAGATTTCGTCCTTCTTCTCACGTGGGAGATGAAACTGCTTCTCAGATGCTCATATATAATCAAAGGAGAAGATGTGTGATGAGATGTGTTCAAAATGCTCCAACGTTGACCCTATAAATACCAATCATGAGAGGTGTGTGACACATCTGTTGAGAGTAAAAACTTTAAGGCCGACCTGCACATAAAATTTATTACAAATAACAAATTCAAAATAAATGTTTTGCTCATCAGATTAAAATCAATTTCATATCGATTTTACACCTCTCAGAAAGAGAAATCCAATACAAATATTGGTATCTTCATCTGAGCATCACAAGATGGAGTTTGGACCTAGTTGTCCAAATTTAACACATTGCCCCTGACCCTAACTCACATGACATGAAGACACAAGACATGGAGGACATGAAAATACAAATGTTTGACATGAGACACATTTTATATACATGTGACTTAGGGTCAAGGGCAATGAGACAATACTCATGAATAAGCAAAAGAACATCACTCCTTCCAGGACACACACACACACACATATATATATATTGCAAATTAGATATATAAAAAATGAAATGTAGACATAATGATCCCATTTTTTAGAAAATAAAACATTTACAAAACACTTGAAATCCCATCAAATCTCGATTTTACCCTTCACTTGCACAATGAGAGATCATAAGAGCTCTTCACATACAATTGAAAGTGCGAAAATAGTAGTGAAGACAGCATTTTTATAATCAAACAAGTAATACATGCCTAGGACATGTGTATGACATGTGTTTGGCATGTATCCAACACGTGCATGTGACATGTCTTTGTGTTTAGGACATGTTGCAAACATGTGTCGAACACGTCCTAGCATGTCCAAGTCTGACATGTGGGATAAGGACACAGTACCCCTAGGGTCCATGTCCTCTTACTTAGCCCTAGCCATACTTTACTTATGGAATTGAGAGGCCTTATTCCGAAGTCTAAATTATTAAAATGAATATTGAGATGTATGGACCATTTTGGAGGGATTGGGGTGGAGCTTTTGTCAACCCTTTCTCCAATATGACTTCCACCACCATACTTGGTGCTTCATGATTCATCACAGGCTTGTGTTATTCCCATTCCTTAATGCCCGTTGGGTGTCCAATGATCCGAAGGATGGATGGGTGCAAAGACTTCACAATGTTTAGCTTGTTCAGTTTTCTTATAAACTTAAAAGTTTTTGCTTGGTTAGTAGCCTATCAGGGGATTTCATCCAAGCCCTAATTGGCCAAGAGTGGACTTTCTAATAGCCTTTGTCCTGTTTTTCATTGCTCCAAAACAGTGAAGCATATTTTTTGGCAGTGTCAATTTGCCAAATGTTGAGTTACCTTGAGGATCAGTATTGAGTATTGTTTCAGGACAGGATTCCATGGCATTCCACATTGTTTGAAGATTGCTACTCTTTGGTTCCTACTGCATTCTCTTGGATATGGCATTGCTTGCACACCCTGGCCTTATTTATTCTTTGAAAAATCAGGTGTAAGTCTGCTATTGATCATGAGGTCAGCCTTTTGTCTACCCTTTGTCCTATGTGGAGTGATCAGGTATGCCATCAGCTCCTGGCCAAGGGCTCTCTGTTGATCAAAGACGCCCAATCCTTGGATCCAGCAAAGTATTCTAAATTTATTTCAGTTTTAGTAGCTTTGAGGAAAAGGTTATGATGTCCAATGTATATACCCTACCACTTTTTGTACTGCCCTTTGTAAATATAAAAATTATTTTTCAAACAAAAAAAATTGACTGGTAACATTGGTTATGAAATTACAGAACAATGTCACAAGAACTTAGAAAGGACATACTAGAGATAGACAACAGTGAACATCTGGAGCACACTGCCTGATCATGATAGAAGACAGGGAAAGCTGGAAGCTTTATGAAGGTTTTTCCATACAACCAAAAGAGGGGCAGGAAGAAGAACCATGCCTGCGAACAAGTAACAAATGTATAGATGAAGAACTACCATAAATGAAGACCTTGAAAATACTATTTAGTTAAGATCAGTGTCCCATCACAGGGATGACCTAAGCTAGTATATCTAGCAGAAAAAGTCTAAAGAAAAGAAAACACAGCATGAAATTCATGTCATACTGCAAGGAAAAGAGACACTGCAATATGAGGATACCTTCAAAAAATATAATAGGATTTAATACCCAAGCACTCAGTTGTTTCTCTGTCATTGGATATATCATATAAGTAATATTGGTACAAGTAGGAATGAGTTTGCCTCAAACATGATGTGTTAGTGGGAAATTGAAATAAAATATGTACTAAATGAGACTTGATAACAGAATCTCGCATTATTTATCTTCTGCATGCATGTATGAACAAGAGTACATTTTTAGTGACCATAATGAACGAGAAATGGCAAGGAAGAGCTACCTGAAGCAGCAAATAAAATTGGAAGGCTTCACCCATTCCTTTCCTAGAACAAAAACAGATCATAGATGCACCCAACAATCTCAGAACCATATTATTGTCTTTTCAGGTTCCCCATCAGTTCCAATCTATAGCACTTTTAAATATAAGATCTGTGTTTCATAATAGCAATCCAGAGCATTCTGAGATTCGTAAATGACTGCCATAGCCTATGTACAGCCTTATGGAGGGTTACTTTAAGTTATACACTAGTTCAAACTTCATCCTTAACATATTCACAGTCACAAGCCGGGAATCACTCAACTATAGGGTTGTTTCCATCGAAATTTCAGTTATCTTTTAGGTCTGGAACTCCACAGCTTTGTATATCACAATTGTGAAGTCCGAACAATCATGGTGAAAACAAAAGGAGAACAGCAATTACTTGCTTTCCCCATTGATTCTGAGCCAGATCAAATTATTTCAAGGCCAGGCATTTCCTTCCTATGAAGAGATCTTGGAAAGTTACTTTCTAATTAAAAGAGCAAGAGAAGTGTTCTGTTTCTAAGAATAGCCATGCTCAAAAGGTGGAAGTGATTATCCAGGCTAGCTACCATTGGTGTGCTCGGGCATCTACTACATATTGAATACTGTCGTAGTCGGACCAAGTACTTCCTGCTTGTTACCGTTGCCATTGCACCTAGTGGTGCCTACTTGATCCTATTGTAATTGACGACAATGACTTAAAATAAAAAAATAAAAAACTAACTTTGTAACAAGGACAGTCATGATTAACTAAACAAAATAAAAACACCACGTGTTTCACAGATAGTCCCATTCTTTTCACAGTAAAATTTTAGTCAAGCTTTTCATTGTTAGTGAAGTATTAAATACCCTGATGTATAAAGTTAAAGGACAGACACTGAAGGCTTCAAAGGTCAATTTTTGCACTGGCATAGCCTAATTCCAGAATCAGACTGAAACAAATGTAGCATTGCTTCAATGAAAGTCAAACGAGTGTCCATCTATTAGTCAAAAATATTATTTCAAAATCAAATTATCATAACATGCACAGACTGGTAAAAGAAAAACAAAAATAACAATCTGTTCCACATTGTCTCTTCCACAAAATGGAGATGCCTGTCAATCTTAATGGCATCCCAAATTCTAGTCCAGTCCAATGAGATCTAGCCACCGATCTATAAGTTAGGATAGGATCTTAAGATAAGATAAAATAATTATATTAATGTCCAAAGAATGACTACAAAAGTAGATGAATGGGACCGAAGAATACAACCAGTGTGAGTACAATGTGGAAGTGCAAGCGCGAGCCCTAGAAATATCGAAAATAATATAAAGAAAGAAACCTACATAGGTATAACATCAGAACATTGGTATAAATGTATAAAACTGTGACATAGGTATGGTGTTACACAATACCAAGTGGCAGCTTATGTAGGGAGTGACAGCTTGCATATTCAAGCTTTGGCCCGATAATGCGGATGTATGATGCACTCTCTTTTGTTCACTAAAAAAAAAATTAGATGAATTTCCAAAAGGAGAAGAAAATATCACTCTGTGCTTCAAAAATTACCAGTTTGCGCCGCTTTTCTTTCGGAGAATTGAGCTTTCTGATGGTCTTGACTACTGCTATCACTAATGACAGGCCCATGTAGGCCAATGGTACAGCCAAAATCCAAGGTAATGAACTGTGCCCCACTCTGGGTCCGGGAATGACCTGTGTGACAGCTCCCGTGAACTCTACAAGGTCCTCTGCCTTCTCCTGTATCCATGACAACTCCACCTCTTCTTCCACTTCCACTTCCTCCTCCTGAACATTTGGCTTCTCTTCAGCCCCTTTCCCCTTCTCAGAAGACTGCACAACACTCTCTTCTGATTGTTTCTTGGCTCTTACCACGACCTTGTTAAATCCCTGCCAACTGTTACTTTGAAGAAATGGGTAGCCATGAATGAACCCAGAAGCAAGTGGGCTGCTAGGAATACTGAAATGCGTATGACCCAAATGCAGAGTTTTGCTTCTAAGTCCAGCCCTAGCACCAGAATATGAAGGGCAGCCAGAAAGGACCGAAGACATGGATTGCACATTCAATGATGCCATTATTGCCGTCGGATTCATCATAAAAGCCTTTCTAGATACAATTCCCTTCCATGCATAGACCTCTTACTTGATTGTTATAACGCTAAATCTGTGATTCTTATGTGGCCATTACTGGTTCATTGGTCTTCTTTGTTCATTGATCAATTCTTCCGAAAACTCGATGTTTGTTCACCCTTCAATACTGGCTCCCGGTTCATTGCCTACATTGATCCAGAGTCATCTGATAGGTTTGTTGGTTTTGTTTCGTCACCTCGTCTGCCAAGCAATACGCGATAATGCCCGATCGGGTACTGCTTAGTCTATGATAAATTTCTTAGGAAAACATAGCGCCGAAAATAATTTCGCCTCATTTTGTCATGGGTTTTGTTCGATCGTATCATAGTGAGTTAGGAAATTTGCATTTCACTGCTAAAATTTAATTTGTGATTCGAATTTCTTGTCCTCTTCTTTCGTCGTTTTTACCTTTTCCCATCCCCTCATTGAATTTTGCGACCCTAACGAGACTCCTACACCGTCGCCCTAGCGTCTTTTCATATTCATCTTCCCCCATTAAATTGGGTAACCTTCAAAACTCTTCGAAGGACTATTTCAGGCCATAGATCGCCCTCTCACATTTCACAGGTTGCATCTTTGCTTTTTACATTGTTCTTGAAATTTTTTTGTTTTTTTAAAGTCATGTTTTTGTTGAAAAATGTCTTTTAATGTCATTTGAAATTTTGTTTTTGAGGTTTGGGAGTGTGACTTTTGTGTATAATGTTTTTATATATTGTATTTAGTTATTTATATTTAATTATTTCACTTAAATGAGTCGTTTATTACATATCCACATTCCAAGAGGCATTTAATAAGCGAGGTATTTAAAAAAAATCATCTTGTACGCAATTCTAACGCCACGTCTAAGCTCATGAAAACCATCTACTCATTGAGAGGTTTGAGCACAAAGTTACAGTTCTTTAGAAATTTTTCAAGGGATTTCTCTCTCCTACCACATTGTCATCAATACAAAGACATATCAACAACTTACAAGAAAATGTCACCTATTATATGGGCACACTTCAAGTTTCACAATGGTCAAGGCATTCCTCTCTCATTTGGCATACCACAACCTATAAAACTTTTGTTTGTGTGTTGTTTCACATCTTCCCCAATCTTCTTATCACACAATAAAGATTTTGAACATGTGCTACACCACATCTTAGAAAATGTTCAAACTTGCAACATGCTATTGTGTTGATAGAAAACTTGTTTTCTTGCAACATATCACACAAAGATTTTCTTCTTGTGATAATTTGTATCACACCAAATCTTCTATATTTGCGATCAAAGGCACCCTTCTTTCATTGTTCTTCAGTTCTTTCCTTCCTCCTTCCTTGCTTCCTTACCTCCCCCTTCTCCTCTCCCTCATCACATCTTTAAAAAGGTTTTAGCTTGTAATGTATTGCCCCGCAAAAATTTGGTAATGTGATATGTATTGCCCTCAGAATTTTCATTAGCTTGATGTTTAATCATATGCCTCCAGCCTCATATTGCATGTCAAAAAAAATTCAATCCTGTGACATTTTACCTCCTTGTCGTGGCCCATTGTCACATCCTTGAAAAAGTTCAAAGGTGCGGTGTATCACACCATAAAAATTGTGGTATGATACATCACACCATAACAACCTTTCTCTCACCAATACCTCGTAAATTGTGCTACACTTTCCAAACCTCCATTTCCTTTGTTGTATCACATGAAAATTATATTCATGTGATACATCTTATATCTCATGAAAAAAATATGTTGCCATTATGATGCATGTGTTGTCCTTGATGGCAACCCACTTGTAAAAGACCAAGTATATGGTATTTGGATAAGCTCGAAGGTAACAAAATGATGGAACAGAATGACAGAATGTTGGGACAGAGGTTTTTCAGATCAGAATCAGAAGATGGATAAAGAGAAATAATTGAAGAACTATACGCGAGTTAGTGAAGGCAAAGTTGTGTATACACGTGGTTACGAAGAAACAAAGTCGTGTATGTGCTAGCGCACTAATTTTATAATACCGGGGGACTTTACCATGGTATTAGCCCACAATATTGAGCATAGTAACGGTTATTTGATCCCGTCCAAGAATAACATCAACACTTGTGTGGTTTTGGCTCATGGTATTGGCTAAGGCTCAAACTATATAAGGAGGTGAAGATCGTAGTGCTAAGGTGTGCATGAGTATGTGAATTGAATGAATACTTCAATCTGAAGCATATCAGCATGGAATGGGCTATAGTCAATAGATATATCTGATATAATGATGCACTCATGAATACTATGATGGATCAAGTTCTTCAGGCCTGAAATGACTATGTATTTGAATGATATGTTTATGAGTTGTTTAGATATGTGGTATGGCGCATGTTTGTTGTAGTGAAGGGTATGATCTGAGTAAGTTTGTAGTTTTAAAGTGTTGCGCAGTCCTGAATTATTCACAAATCTATACGTGGATTCGACTCGAGGAAGGCACGTTTACACGCGGGCTCTATTTTGCAGAGATGCGCATATATTCAATAATATATTGAGATAGAGACGTGAGTTGGTTTCGGTATAAGTGCATACATTCGTAGAGATGTTTTTTGGAAGGCGCGTATGCAAGCCAGAGTTTTCCTGAAGAATGCTGAAGAAAATGTCTGATCAGTTTTGTTGTGTTTCTATTGTCTGTCAATGATGTCTTTATATAGATCTGGGTTGTCTGCGTATTGATTATGATGCTAGTTGATTGTGATTAAAGATAAGTGATTAGTTTATTGAAAAATAATTGATGTTCTTAACTGAATGAGGGTTCTGTAAGCTGACAAAATATTTCAGAATATCTCTGATCAATTCTGTGACTAAGTCATAATTCTAAACTTAGTATATTGAGATCTATATGCAGGTTTCTCTACAAAAAAGCACGTATACACGCGGGTTGTAGTAAGTAAAGCGACGTATACATTTTGTCTTATAAATGATCAAGGTTGCAGTTGATTCAGTGTGTTGATGCAGAAGTCTGTGTTCAGTTATGTGGTCTGGTTATAGTGATCTCATTGTTATGTTTGAATTGGGTTGATGTTTATTTCAGTTGATCTACAGGTTGTAATGTGTTAAAGATGTTGGATCCAGTGTGAAAATTTATGAAACATGGTCCGCAGTGGTGCTAAGGGTTGGAGCCTTCAGCGAAGAAGTTGAAGCTTCCTATCAGTAGGAGCTGGTGATCAGATCAGGGGGTTGTCGCTCCCTTCTAGTGGTGGTTGGTAAACGAGATCAGGGGGTCGGAGCTCCCTTCTAGTAGCAGCTGGAGAACGAGTGAAGTTTGCAACCTTCTGCAAGTGGGGGCCCGTGTACTGGTATGAGTCTGCGCCAGTACAAGATTGTAAGCAGATTTATATATAATAAATATTGAAGACAGAGACGACAACAGTGGTGGTTTTTTCCCACATTGGGTTTCCACCTTAAATCCTGGTGTTCATGTGTGTTGCTTATGTGTGATGATTTATTCTATTCTTACTGCACATGTTTATTGCTTACTAAATGTTTGATAAATCATTAATGCATTGGTCTAAGTAAATTTCTCAAGATTTATCTGAATTATAAGTTGATTTGGCATACACTAGTTTCCTGAATGAAAGTCGCATACATACACTATTTGGCTTAAATATAATCGCATATAGAATTCAATAAAGAAAATAAAAAATTTGTGTGAGTTTTAAAATATTGATTCACTACCCCCCCCCCCCCCCCTTCTGAGTATTTTATGGCTTTCTAAGGCCGAATTCCTTCCTTAGAGGTGAGGTTATGCTTCCTTTGGTTGATTACTGAATCAAATTGACACAAGATCACCAAATTTTGTCATAAATAACTACTTTGAATATTTTTTATAGTTTGCTGAAAGAAGAATGCAGTATAAAAAAAATGGCTACATAGCATTAAATCGTGTTTCCTTGCGCTACTCTCGTCACACAGCACATACCAGCATTACACACAGTGAATTTTATAAATCAAATGCACCATCAAGATATATTACGTGTTTCTTTCATCAAAAATTGAAAAAAAAAATCTCAGAGAACATAGTAATCACTAATTCACACTAAGAAAACCCAAAACAATCATTTTTTCTTCCTCTTTGTCTACTACTACTACTACCCTTGGAAAAGAAATCCCTATCTCTATTCAGCACTCATTCAAAAGGATTAACAACCAAATCCATCCCAATCTCTCAACAAAGCTACAATCCCTAATTATTTGCATTTATGAACACTTGTGCTAACAAAATTGATTTATTTGTTTACATAACGCATAAAAATAGAGTTTGCAACCCGATTATGTGCCAAAAATAAAGAATTTTCCATTTCAAACAGATTCCCTTTGATATGTCTATGACTGTATCACATTGTTGACCGAGCTCTTTGACCATTGATTATGTGCTATCTAGAAGACCTGGGCGTGGTTGAGCTAACACATCAGCATGTCGACTCTCTATTCCTCCAAACCTACGTGTTTTTCCCCATCATGACAACTTGGTGCATGAGAATCATGGAGGTGAGAACCAGAATTGAACTATTGGAACAAGAACAAGAACCTAACTATTGGAACAGGAATAGGAACTTAACTCTCTCTTTGGTAAAGACATTTGACTGGCTAGGTCAATCTAAAACATTGCAGTTTGATGCTCCTACATCAGACTCATGGGGAAGAAAAAAATGCTCCATCAAAACTTCAAGATTTATTTGATATTTCTTTAACTTTGCTGTTGTCATCCAACTAGCATCTTCAATTGGTTGTCCCTTCCACTTGATTAGATACTGATAATATGTCTGTCCTCTAGTCTTCTTTGTCATTTTCTTCTTCAAGACTGCTTCTACTTCTTTCTTTATTGTCTTTGGCATATGTTCCTCACAATTTAGAGTCTGAACTTCCTCATCTGTGGGTTCATCTTGTGATTCTGCTTCAAATTCATTGTATGGGTACAAGTCTACAACATTAAACATAGGAGATATTCCAATTCCTTCTGGTAGCTCAATCTCATAAGCATTGGCAGAAAAATTCCTCAAAATTTTGCATGGTCCTATATTTTTCAGTTTTAATTTGTTATAAGTCCCTACATGAAATCTTTCTTTCCTCAAGTAAACCATAACTAAATCACCAACTTGGAACTCCTTTTCTTTTCTCTTCACATCAGCCCATTATTTATACTTGTTGCTGCTTTCTTGCAACCTTTGTATCTTCCTACAATTTCTGCATTTGTTCTACAGATTCTTCAGCCTTTGCACTCCTTATCTCTTGCTTTCCCAAATCTCTAAGCTCGTATACTCGTCTAGGGTGCATTCCAAAAATAATCTGAAATGGACTCATTCCTGTACTCTTGTTAGGAGTATCATTATAAGCAAATTTAGCTTGAGCAAGTGTTAAATCTAATTGTTTTGGATTTTTATAAACCATACTTCTTAATATGTTTCCCAAGCTCCTATTCACTACTTCAGTTTGCCCATTCATCTAAGGAAGATAGGATGAGCTAAAATTGAGGTTTGTACCTAGATTTCTCCATAGATTCCTCCAAAAGTGTCCCACGAACTTAGTATCCCTGTATGAAACAATACTTACAGGCAACCCATGTAATCTTACCATTTTTGAGAAAAACAAATTAGCAATATGAGTTACATCACTAGTTTTCCTACAAGCAATGAAATGAGCCATTTTCGAAAATCTATCTACAACAACATATATAGAGTCATGTCCTCTTTGAGTTTTTTGCAAACCCAAAATAAATTCCATGTTGACCGCATCCCAAGGCCTGTTTGGTATTAGCAATGGCTGATATAACCTAGTGTTTTGGCTCCTTCCTTTGGCATGTTGACAAATCCTGCATTTCTCCACAAACGTTTTGACATCAGTTTGCATTTTTGACCAATAATAGAAAGCATTCAGTTGAGCGAATGACTTGTCCTATCCAAAGTGTCCAGACAATCCTCCATTGTGTTTTTCTTTAATCGAGTTTTCTCCCAAGGAACACTTAGGAATGCACAATTTGTTGTTTTTTAACAACAAACCTCCTTGAATGATGTAGTCCAACTATTGAATTCTATAATAAATTACAAGATTTTTAACAACTCTATATATTTATTTAAAATTTGTATCTTCCTTGTACATGTAAATCATGTCTTCAAATCCCAAAATGCCAATCTTCAGCTGCTGCACACCCAAATTTACTCGACTCAAAGCATCAACAATTTTATTTGACTTACCACTTATGTGCTTGATTACAAAGGTGAAACTTTGTAAAAACTCCACCTACTTAACGTGCTTTTGGCTCAACTTTGGTTGATTATTTATGAACTGTAGTGCATGATTATCATAATACAAAATAAATTCCTTGGGCAACAAATAATGCCTCCATCTCTTTAAATCTCGAACAACAACATATAATTCTCTATCATAGTGTTACACAATAAATTTTCACCATGCTCATTTTCCTATCCCTGATCCTGAAATGCCCCGTGACAGATCATGTGCAATGTTTCCACCATGAAGAAATATGTGAATACATCCTCTGAAGATTCAAATAAAACTACCTTGGAATATTACTGAAGAAACTTGGTCAAATTCCTAGTTTCTTGGGTCAAAGTTTTTCCTGGTGTCATGCTCATGCTAATTTCATATTCACAATTTTGGCTTAGCACTGCCAGCGCCCTTATTTCTTGTAAAATCACGTTGATCCCTTTCTAGCAGTGTTCCTTCAAATGGAGGAGAAGTTTTGACCTCTAGAAGTTCCAGGGTGGCGAGTTGGTTGTTAAATGATGATGATAGAGTCGAGCTCTCTGGTTTTAGAGCTTTGATCACATCCATGGGGGTTTATCCCTTAGAAAGTGTGCCTTCCTCCTCCTTTCATGGGCTCCCAACCTCTTCTCCCTTCCTATAAATTCATACCCCTCATTCTAATAAAGTTAGTCTGGTTGGTCATTGTCGGGCTAGTCTAAACTCTCATTCCCTTTGCATCATTGCATTGTGATAATGCCTAAGTGTTCGGGAGAAGGAATTATTTAGAGCTTTAGTGAAGGACTCAAATTTCACCAAAGGAGGCCTCCAACATCAAGGCCTGGGTTGTAAGTTCTTCCTTTTATATTTATCAATAAAACATCTGATGTTTGCTTTCTATATTTGTTGAATTGTTTATGAAAATATTCTGGTACTCCTTGATCTACTAGATAACTAATGTTTACGATTATTATGTATTGGATTACGTTTTTTGTTGCCTCTTGATCATCCGCAGGTATTCGTGTGCCACCAGTAGCAAGGAGTGAACCGAAAAGGATTGTGGATCAAGGTCATCATCAACGGATTCAAACGTAGCATTGGGAAAAAGGTACTTATGTCTCTTTTCTTGTCACACTGTGAATGTTAGTTAAGAGAGTTTTGCATTAGAAAGTATCCCGTGTTGCTAGACCCACTCTAGGGCTAGAGAGATCGCCTTTGTCCACAGAGGGGATTTATCTTGACAACAGAATTGGCGACTCTGCTAGGGAACTTAGCCTCTTCGCCTTCCTTCCTCGGACTGATCTTGGATCAGTTTGACTGATTACTGAAATCTAAGCTTGCTTAGGCCTCTGTTAGTTTGTGTAGGGTTTGATAGTCGCTTTACTATGTCAGGTCTGGTGTTTGTGTGAAACTCTTTTTTGTTTTTCCTTGTTTTTATTGAACAACACGCTTTCTGTTTGCACAGTAGCGCTCGCAATGTTGTTCTATATAGTACAACAGCGCTAATTTGTCTTTCAACACGCTTATGGTTATCATAGAAGCACTGACCTTAGACCTAGGAAAAGTTAGGGTTTCCCCTTGATTTTCCAGTGTGTCCTGGCCCTTGAAGGATGTATGTAGAATCTCAGTGACCTCCTTGTTGTGTGTTTGGCTTACTTTTTTTCTCTGAGCGAGTATTTTCGTCTCTTTGATTTGTTTGTAGTTTGGGAGATTTTTCCTAACTTGATTCAAAGTGAATTTTCATATGCATTAGTCATCACTATATCTCTGATCTTACCTTCGATTTAGTGTCAAACATAGGATCACAAATTGTTTGATTCACAAGTCTAGAAGAGTGTGTCCTTTGTCCAAATTCAAAATAAATTGAAAGTGATTTTCATTTTTAGTTTTGATTTGGCTTGTCTTCATTGTTTTGAAAAAGAGGAGTCAAAAGCGTTTCATTCATGTGTTTTTAAAGCGATTTTTATTTTTGTTCGATTGAAAGAAAAGTGAAAGGACTGTTATTGCATTTCTTCTTTCGTTCATTTATTTTACTTTCGATTGTATTTCAAAGTAAAAACAAATAAATTGCATCTTAGTGAAGTATTTTTTGTTTTTCAATAAGTTGCATTTGTTTGGGAAAAACTGAATTCGATTGAAAATAATTGGATTTCGTAACTTTGAGCTAGTTTGGGGGGCATTATTGTTGTTGCATTGATTGTAATTTTGCTTGTATCTCTTCCCTAAATAGTTTAGGCTTCATCGAAATGGAAAGTTTTTATTTTTGCATTTAGCCTACATTATAGGATTAAGGTGACATCGATTTTGAGCCAAAACTGAAACTTAACTTGAGATGAACATTAAAATTCACTCAATTTACCTTAAGGAGAATTTGGAAGTAACGAGAACATTTAGTGGTCCAGACTAGAGACATGTTCCAGCGCCGTAAAATGTAGGAGTTGTTGTTAATGGTCTGCATTACAGCCTGGGGATGATATCCCGTCCCATGTATGGAAGTATATTGATGTATGATAATTATATTTGGGGTGCTATCATCGAACGGTTATGCATTATATAACACTGCTACGGACTGGACTCCCACGTACCGTCGCATATATTTTGGGAGACACCATTAGGTTGCAAGCCTACCATAGGTAACCGTGTCAGCCGCCTTGTAAACGTGATACACCGAACACAACATTCAGGGATATCAACTGTAGTACATTAAGTCCTTGGTCATTTGTTCTATCATTTATCACCAAGGTGTATATTACAGTTCATGAATACTTGGTAAATATTTATGCCTAGCACACCCTTTTTTATTTATTTTTTGTTAATTCTAAAAGTAACTGCCCACAAAAACATCTTACCGGTGCAGTTCTCCAGCCTCATTATTGCTTGGTAAATTGTGAATTTTTTCAACTGTTCCTTCTTTGATCTTGTTTTGAAATGTCATCGTGGTTGAATTGTCGAATTTTCCTCGTCCCTCCCTTGACAAACCTCAAGATCCTCCTCCTGAGGTCCCTCAGTTTCCAGTTGGGCTCCTTGACGCGCAAGGTGCTGAACTTGAATTGTCATTAGTGTTCGACCTATTTCATCTCGACCACTGCCTGACGATTCTCCTTAGATGACATCAGAAGACTCTGTGCTGGAAAGCCCAGAACCATTTGCACAGTTCACGGTATTTCCTGAAAATCCTTTCTTTGATCTGATTGCGGTCTCGCCTCAACAGACTTATAATGCTTTTGACCAATCCAAAATTCCCTTTTGCGCTTCTCTAGTAGCATCTCTCTCTACTATCTATCAATTATTTCTTGACGAAATCGGCATCCAATGTTGATGATGTTCCATTCGTGAGTACTCCTCAGGGCACTCTTAAAGAAACCACTGGCACCTACATCTCGGAAGCTGCTTGTTCTGTGTTTCCCACTGAAAGCGAGCTGTTCAGTTCCACAACTCACGATTCAGGCAATGGGACCGGAATACCTTCTAGTCAGGTTTCATTTACGCTTCCACACGGTTATACCTCTTTGGGAAACCTTATTTTCGAAGCTTCTGATGCTACACCTTTATTTTTGAATCCCGTTTGGTCAACAGGTATTCCTCCATATTCCGGCCCATTTGTTTCGAAAGTGGCTGTCGTGTCTCAACTTGTTGTTCGATCTATAGTCACTATTGGTCAAATGACTATTTCGATCAGATCCTCTACCCCTTACTCGCCATCTACGATTACAACAGTTCCACCACTTAGTGGATAATCTACGGTTTCGTTATATACATGGGGGGCAGTCTAATCCTCTTTACATACCTCCCTTATTAGTGGGGGGCAGCCAAATTCTAGACCTATTCCTGGGGCAAGACAACCTCACATTCAGCATTCGCAGGTTCAGCAGCCCCTTCAACAACCGAACGTATCGTATTCGTATGTTCAACAACCTAACATCCCTTATGTTCAATAATTGAACATACAATATCAGTATGTTCCTCAATCGAATACTTCTTAACAGTATGTCCAGCAGCCCCAACTTTCCACAAGTGCTGTTGTGGCTAAAATTCAATTTGGTTATTACACCCAAGCTGGTCTGAAGATCCTTCTGGGTCAATCTGGTACTCTCCCCAATCTACCTGGTACTCAATACCAACCATTTCCGCAAGGTTAGTACGAGCAACCCCAGTTCGGGCCTTAGTATGGTGCTCAATATCAGCAAATTCCTCAGTACCAGCAAGTGGTGAGCCCTGGTATTGCACCAAGAGTGTTGCAACTGCTAGGGGCTGCCCTACTTTACTTTATTAACCCGGGGTTCATACAAACTTAGAGGTGAGAGTGGTATATACACAGCAGATGCATTCTAATCATGTCATCCTCTTCTGCTCTACGAAAGGGCGATACTTCTAGGGATTCTCGTTGAAGTCTGTCACACTTCAATGAAACTAAAATAAATTGCAGAAAGGAAATGACAGAAAGGAAACTAAACTAACTTGCTGAAACTAAATGACAGAAAATAAACTAATTTAAATCACACTTAACTTGGCCTTTCGGCTAAACACACCCTACTTATCTTATGCTCTATCTACCATGCTTATGTCCATGCAACTAAGTTATCCATGACTTAATTCTAATTGAAAAAGTGTTTATTTGCAGCTTGGAGAAGAAAAAGGCTAAAGATGCTAATGGAAGGTTTAACACATGGGACAAGGCTTGGAGGCGGAAATATGGGTTTAGACTTCATTAAATCTTATGAGATCACAAATATGCTTTGGAGTGGGAGGCTTGAAATATGCGATGGCAGAGTTATAATTGGCGGATAGGAATGTGATATGTGATGTGCGAAATCACAATATCGCAAAGCTGGAGGAGAAGCAGCAATGCAATCGGGATGAAAGTGCGAAGTGCGAGATGCGATACGGCCAAAACTGCGAAATGCAATGGGATAACGATTACAAAATGCGAAATGTGATGGGTGACGTGGTGGTAGGACTGGTGGCAGAGTGCGATGAGAATATCGCAATTGGCGTCGAGAGCGGTAAGTATTAATGGGAACCGCATGGAAATGCGATTTGCGATTATGGTAAGTCTTAAAGGAAAAAGGGAAAAGGTTGTGGAGTGCGATGGGTGACGTGGCGGTAGGACTGGTGGCGGAGTGCGATGCAAATATCGCAATCGGCATTGGGAGTGGTAAGTCTTAGAGGAAAAAGGGAAAAGGTTGTGAAATGCAATTGCAAAAAGGGATTGTGGTAAGTCTTAAAGGAAAAAGGGAAAAGGTTGCACAGGGGCGTAACACAGTGTACCAGAGCGTAACAACAGAGATGGAAGGAAAATGGAAGATGAAGCGGAGGTGTTAGAGAACTTCCCCCTGGACTATATTACCCGTACCTGCTATCAACCTACCTATTTATGCAAGAAAGACAAACAATGTATTCATGAAAATACAAGAACTGATCTAATCTATTTCGAAGAAATCATAAGCGAGAAAGCATTTTTGGTTTGTGGAGAAAGGTCAACCCTCCTCGAGCTCTATTGAAAAAGTTGAGAGGGGAAGGCTAGCCTCACAGATTTATGGAGTTTATCAACTATTCTACCACTCTGTAAGCAGATTTGATCTAAGGAAAAGACAACGGGAAGCAAACTAAAACATCAATAAAAATACCATCAAACTAGCTAAATGTTCAGAAGAAAAACTAGCTTAAATGACATGAAAGAAAACAATGAAAAAAACAGAGAAGCTGACGCACATGGGTTGGGCCCTAACCCACGAGCCCAACTCTCTGGAACTAGATTAGTAAAACAAAATTTGACTACTCATCGCATTACAAAATATAGTCTTGTTACATCTTGAAGGTCTTAAACAAAAAAATCCTAATAGCTTGCAACAAAAGTTCTAAATGGAATCAAATGGACCAGAATCAACCCTAATTATCTCTTGATCAGTTTTATTTATCCTCAAGGGCAGCTACCAACAACTCCCTAGAAAATAGTGATTGAGTCCACTTTGACTCCAAGTAAACCATAGATTGAGTGCACATCGTCTTCAATTTGCTTGGCTGCCTTTGATAGTAAGGAGGGCAGACAAACCCCTTGAATATCTCCAAGATTTCTCAATAATTTCCTGATATTGTGCTCATGTATTATTAAACCTTGATCTTCCAGTGGCAGGGAGAAAGTCCCTAAATTATCTCCCTCTCCAAATTGCATAATCTACCAAATATTCTCAGAATATTCTACAAAAATAACTAATTTTAGGCACAAATATGTAATTACCTTTAAACATTCCTAGGAAAATATTAAAGCATAAGAAAACATTATTAAGTGTAGAAGGAAAGATTTAATATATCTTTTAATGCGCATAAGAAAGGTAGATGGGCCTAAGAAAGGTTAGATAGGCCTTAATTTATGTCTAATTTAGAGGTTCATCATCACCCTCCTACTGAAACTATTCCTCATCCTCTGAGCAACCTATTCATCCTCCCTACCTTATGGTTCTTCCTGCATGCTGGCTTATTTCATTTTCTATTTATTGGCTCATGTGTTGCTCCTCCTGATAATCTTCTTGTTGTTCTTCTCATTTCTTCTCATAGGTGCTTCATGGAGGTCCTCATATGCCTTAAGAAAATCTGTTTTGCATGCCAAGAGGTGGTGGATCCACCTTTTATTTTATTTTATTCTTTTCTTTCTTTCTTTCTTTCTTCCTTTTTTTTTTTCTTTTAATTTTATGCAGAATAAGCACATAGTTCTTTTTCTGTGAACTGAGTTCACCCTTGGCACTCCTTGTCTTGCATTACAATGAACTGCTTACTACCCACTTTCTCAAGTCATTTTAACCTTTGTCTTCTTCCTCTTCTTGTTGGAAAAAGTGAGGCTATTCGATAGATAAGGCTAAGGTTGCCCTGCTACTGATTTTGGCATAAAAAAATAAAAATAAAAATTCCTTCTCACACTTTTTAATGTTTTATTAAGATTAAATAGATTCGAAGAAAGGGTTAGATGATTGCATACATGAGCCTTACCCTTGATTTGTTTTTGCAGGTGATATTGAAGCTGCTGATATGGTTGTTGAAGCATCTTTGGTGGTTCTGAAGTTGCATATGATAATATGTTGTTACGTAGGTAAATCCTCTCTGTGGACAGAGACGATCCCTCTAGCCCTAGGGTGGGTCTAGAAACAAAACGACACGCTAAAGTGTTGCTTCCTAGTTAATGAATGAACAAGAGACACGGTAGATCGACCTACCTGGAATCCAATGTTGTTGTCATTGCAGAAAGAGTAGTAGCCTCTCGCTCCTGTCTTGGAAAATCACAATCTGTTCGTTGTTACGCCCGGATACCTGCACATGTAACAAGAAACGAGAACAACATATGACATCATAGTTTCACTCACAACTATTAACCATTCAAAGAGGGCTAAAGCTATCGCATTACACAAACATCATAACACAATAGTGGAACCAAATAGTAGTCATGTATATATAAGTAGAAGGAAGAGGTATAACCGATGCTTTGACATCGCAGTCTCCTCTAGCGGGCTTCAGCCAAAGCGCATCTAAGTACCTGTCGAGGGATTCAGACAGAATGAGGACATGGATTCAAACTCTCCTCAACGTGATTCCTTCTATCTATCTTCTCTAGTTATTCAACTATAGTATCGGCTCTCCAAGTTCAGCTATTCATCCATTCAGCTAGTTTGTACTAAGAGAGATAACTTCTTTTATAGAGGAAAAGGAAGAGGTTGGGATCCCTACAAAGGTGGGAGGGGGTCCTATCCTTTAGGAGAGTTTCAAGGGAGGTGGAAACTACTAACTAAAGGAGGGAGTCTATGGTTGTTTCAGTTCAACCACTCTCAATGACTCATCCTCGAGGTGGTTGGAATAGAACCTCTGCCTCTATTTCTAAAAAACATTCCATAAACAGCTTGGCACGGGCGCTTAACTGGGACAGAGCGCCAACTAGCGTGGGCTTAGTGTTAATTTTCCAACTTGGCGCAAGAGTGTAACTGGCTACTCGTGCCAAGGCAAAAACAAGGGTTTTTACAGTCCTGATCAGGGAACTATCAACAAGAGGAATGTTACTCTCATGCAAAGGAATGCAGTGATGGTATCTTCAAGGAATGGCACTGCTTATTGGTCACAAAAACGACCCTGCAATGGGCGAGATGGGGATTGCAGGGACAATGACAAAATGTTGTGTAACATCTGCTTGAAGTCCCTTTGGAGCTTCTGAGCACAGGAGGAGGAAGTCCAAGTTTGACTACCTTTAACCATGGTGTTGACCGAATTTTCTTTTTGTGCAAACTTGTTGTTTTTTTGCTTACAAAGGTTGGAGAGCACCTGCATTCATTAGAGAGAGATAAATGGAGAAATGCAAATTTTATTTATTTATTTATTTTTTTAAGGCCTACTAGCAGCCTCAATGAGGTTTTCCACTAGTAGGTCTGCCTAGGCGCCTCAAAGGAGGTTTTCACCTAGGATCTTTTTTTTTTCTTTTTTTTCTTTTTCAACCCAATGACCACCTCATGGAGGTTTTCAATCAATGGGCCAATCTCAGACACCTCAAAATAGGTTTTCACCTGAGATTTTATTCTTCCCCCTCCTTTTTTTTTTTTCACTTTCCTACTCTACTTGAAAAAACAAAACCTTCTTCAAGTATAGGAATACTTCCAATGGAGCAATGTACACATCAAGATGATAGATAAAATCATGTGCACACTTGGAATACATGCACTGGCATGTACCTGAATATAAGAGATGAATTGCTTTGACTGGGATTGTATCAAGTACTGTTGTAGAAGAATGTGTCGCTGCAACTTAATGACTATTTGGAACCATATGTCAATATAGTTGTGATGCCCCCGGTCTACTTGCTGAGTTGGATCACCTTGGATGTCCTCTTCTATTATGACTTTCAAATATTCCTCTTTTTGTTAATTGTTCTCTTGAACACGTGGAGGAAATGCTGGTAAACAAGAGGAAACTTTCTCAACATCTGATTATGAGTTGGCTCTTCATCAAGTGCAACCCTTGATCTTTTGATCTCCTTATTTGGATCTTCTTCTTCTTGATGTTATCCTTTAATGACATTAAGAAAATCTCTTATTTGCAATACCTTTCTTGAACTAAGATGAATACCATCTAGATAAAGAGGAGATGTTTGGAAGTGTTGTACCTCAGCATTGTAAGTGAGCTGAGATACTTCATTGTATGGGTTTGGAAATGGTGGTACACGTAGTTGAGTGGGGGTGGAGATATGAGATGCATATGGTCGAGGTTGTGGTTGTGGTGGAGGTGGATGGTAGGGATAGCATGGAGTTGGATATGGAGGATATTTAGGGAAATATTGAGGATGTTGTGGATTTTCCCAATAAGGTCCTTGCCAACCATGTTGGGAAGATTGGGTTTGAGGTTGAGATGGCCAAGGTTGCCAAGGAGGGAGTGTGTCCCAATTAGTTTGAGATGGATGTGAATAAGCTTGAAATTGTGAAGTGGGTCCTTGCATCATATCAAGTTGACTAGGTTTCCAGGTTCTCCTTGGAGCTACATAACATAGCTTCTTTGGTTATTGCCTTGCTCCATTGTCTTTTTGATAAACTTCTTTAAACCCGGGGAATGATGAATGACATTTAGTAGCATATGATTCTGCATGGATAACAAAAATATCAGCATCTTATTTTTGCTCATTTTGCATTCTTAACATTTCTACTTGTTCACTTAGATTGCTAAAAAAAATTGTTTTAAATTTATCAAGAAAATTTCCAAGTTCATCTTGCCTTACCAATGTTGACGCTGACTTACTTACTCTTTCCCTTCCTCTTGATATGCGCTTGAATGTTTCACAAATTTCTTCAAATGACAATTGGTATACATCTCCTCCACTCATGAGATTAAGGAGATCAATCCACTCATCCCTAATTGTTCTAAGTAAGAGGGTTTTTAGTGTGTCAAATCCCAAAAGATGCAATTTTCCCCTCTTAACAGTAAACATGAACTTCTCTATTAGATCCTCAAGGCTCTCAGCTTCTTCTTGGTTCATTCTAAAAATTTATTCTCTAAGATCATGATCTTTATATTTTTCTAGAAATACCTTTTGCATATCATTACATGATCTTATTGAATTAGTACCTAGACTCATGAACCATTTAAGAGCTTTATCCTTCAATGTTGTAGTAAACAATCTCAGTTTTTGAGTGTGTGATGAGTATCCATAAGATCTACAAAGTATCTCAAATTCAAACAGAAATGTTTCCGGATCCTCTATCCTCATACCATGGAAATAGGGAAGAAAAGATGGAGGGATGTTCTTCATATGTACACTGGTGTCCAGATCTTGAATGGGAAACCCAATAAGATCTTCTTCATTGTCATCATATCCATCCATCTCTTCTACCTTAAAAATCATATGGTGATGTGGTTCTTACTGCACGACATGGTCAATTGGGGGGAGTTGGTATTGGAGAAGTATTAAAAAAAAAAAATTGAGTATCCCTACCCCTATGAGGCATGAAAATCAGTTTGTTTGTTTGTTTTGTTTTTGTTTTTGTTTTGTTTTTGTTTTTTTGTTTTGTTTTGTTTTATTTTTTTGTTTTGTTTTGTTTTTTTGTTTTTTGTTTTTGTTTTTTTGTTTTTAGGTGATCATGTTCTAAGTTGTCAAAATGCTCAAAATTGGAATTGCTCAAAATTGGTTGGAACCTGAGCGACCGGATAGGCCTCGGCGATACGATCCTAACGCCGTGAACGACACTCAAATCCGATACTGTATGTGGAAGATATTCAAGTTTGAAGTCTACAATTTTCTGCAAAAAGTCAGTTTGACTGCCTTTGCCCTTCAATTTGGAAAAAATTAGAAAAATGAATATTCTAAGGAATATTCCATTCAGGCCTATGAGCGTTTGACAACTGTCCTTCTTCAATTGGCTTATTGATTGACTTATAGAAGGTGGGCCAATTGGAGGCCGCCACGTGGCCCCTAGGTCACATTGGATTGGCGGTGTATTAATTTTTTGCGGAATGGTGGTTTGAACCCGCGACCTGCGGATAAGAAGGGTAACGTTTTACCATTGGACCATGCTATTAGTTCTTAACAACGCTGGCATTAACGTTATATTTATGGTTGACATAAATTTTGGTTGGCGGAAAAAGGGGGCTAGCCCCCATACCAAGTGACCATAATGCTCGTGACCAAGGCCATTCACCGGCGGTTAAATATTATATGGTGGGTTATTAAATTTGTTCACATGTCAAGGCAAACTTAATATTAAAATTTATGACAACGATTTTAAACATTTATGTTATGGTTTTGAACCACGGTTTGGGCGGAGGTCCATGTGACCCCGCCAACCGTTAGCATTTAATGCCTTAAAGACCGCGTGCCAAATTTGGGTGCAGTTCAACCAAATTCGGCGGACCACTAAATGTTATCTGCAGTTAACTAAAGTTGGCCCACCTTTTGTGGGATTTTTGCCTAACATTGGGCAAAACACTGTTTGGGCCATATCTTTCACATAGGAGAGTCCATTTGGAGCGAATTTTTTTATTTTTATTTTGGGTAATTGGAGCATTCCAGAGCCATTGGAGCAGGTTGCAGAGCCATTAGAGCATCTCTTCAGGTGTTTTATCAGCGAGAGAGCTTGAAGAGCCACCAGGGCTTGGGGATAGGAGAGTTGTATTGGATTATAGTTACCCATTGGAGGTGAAACTATAGTCATTTCTTGCTGTTTTATGCACTCTGAACTCATTTCTGTAGCTATTTTCGCCTGTTTAGGCTTTCTACACATTGTATAACCATTTTCTAAGCATAATAAGAGTAAGGACATGCCCATTTGGGGGCCTTGGACCCGAAAAATGTAGCCCAGGAGGGGTGAACTGCCTTATCATATGCTGAGTTATATTCTGTGATTTATTTTCTGCTTATTTTCAGAGTTAAATATGTTAAACAGTAAAAAGAAATAAGCCTCCTACATTCAAAAAGACTCATAAACTCAAAGTCACTTTGTTCCAATTGCAAAACACATTAAAAAGCTTGCATACATATGTTAATGGATAATAAATACCTTGCACCAGCAAACAAGTAGTTTCATTTCCAGATCATTAGTGATTACTTCTATTATTTCTTTAGGCAGAGTCTATAAAGGGGCAGGTAGCTTCGAGAGCTCATCCTTTCTTTGAAAGGTGACATGTCCTGTAAATGCCCTTATACTCCATATCTGTATTAGAAATAAGAAGTTCTCACATTTTCAGATCAGATTGGTATCAGAGCTTAGGTTTGAGCTCAAAATTTTTGAATTTTGTGCAAAGAAATATTTTACTGTTTTACAAATTTGATGCTTACTAGGCTTAAACTTAAAAGAGGGGAAGGATAATTGGTTAGTGCACAAACTAATCCACAACCAAGGAGGGACAGGGTGCCATTACCTCCACCTTCTATCTCACCCTCAATAGCCTTAGAAGCAGCCACAAGCATGACTTCAAGAGAAGAAGAAGCTCATGAAGAAATGGATCCCAAGGAAGAAGAAAGGGTTTTTCAAAAAGCTTTCTTGGATATGACTGAAATGGTAAGGATCCTCTATCAAGAAAGAAATGATAGGATTGCTGGAGAAGGATATAAAAACCAAAGAGAAGGAGGAGATTCTTCAGGAGGAAAGAAGGACAATGATAAGTCAAAGAAAGGGAATGGAGGAAATGGTGATCCTTCATCTCCATCGTCATCCTCTTCCTCAACATCATCCTCTTCAACTTTTGTAAATGAGTCACATAAGTAAAAAACCACTGGTAAAAATCCTTTTCTAAAGCTTGATGTCAAATTTGAATTGCCAATGTTTAATGGTGATGTTAATGCAGAGAAATTAGATAATTGGATCAGACAACTGGAAGTCTATTTAAGGATTCAAAATCTGCATGATGACGACACTAAAATTCAGCTAGCCTCATTAAGGATGGAAGGAGTAGCTTTGGTATGGTGGGAAGCCAAGACCAAGGAGTAAATCAGGAAACATGGTAAGATTACTCTATAATGGACTGATTATATTTCTGCAATTAAGAAGCAATTTTATCCTCTTGCTCACCTTCATAAGGCTATAATGAACTGGCAAAATTTTAGACAGCTTAAGGGACAGAATGTGCAAGACAATACCTAGGAATTTCGGAGAAGAGCACTCTTACTTGGGGTAGATTTACAAAGCCAAGATACTTTGTTAAAGTACATAGGTGGTTTGCACAGTTACCTTCAACACACTATTCTTATGTTTAATCCTACTAGTCTAGACGAAGTTTGTGTACAAACTACGCATTTAGAGGCTAGAGGGAAAAACACTTTTGATGCATTAAATGAGGATAGTGATTTTAAAAGAAAAGGAAGAAAAAGGGTTGCAAATTCCAGAAAGGAAAAAGGGAAATTATTTTGCAAGAACTGTTCAAAAACAAGCCACGATGAAGATCACTGTTGGCAGCTTCATCCGGAACTGAAACCAGAGAAATATAAAAACAAAGACAAAACCAAAGAAAAGGGAAAAATTGTTGCAACTGTTGAACATGACTTAGGGTTTTAATTAGGTGATGAGATAAAAAGTATCACCATGGTATTAAAGAAAATAAAGGGAAAAGAGGTTGTACAAGACACAAATCCCAGTTCTAGCTCATTAAACTGTCAAAAAGATACTCAAGATGAAAAGAGGAGGATAGAGCTATTTCATGTGAGGATAATCTCAAACCACACAAAGATAGACACACTTTTTGATAGTCGGTCTCAAGCTAATCTCATCTCAGAAGACTTGGTCAAACAGCTGAAACTTGAGACAATTCCACATCCAAATCCTTATCCACTTGGGTGGATATGCAAGGATGCAAACTTACAAGTCTCGAAGAAGTGCATCTTGCGCTTCACCATAACAGCTCATTATGTTGATTGGGTTGAACTGGATGTAGTACCGCTTGACATTACAAGTATTGTGTTAGGTAGTCCATATTTATATGACAGAAAGACCATCTTCCATCGCCATGAGAATAAGTATCACTTGTTCAAGTATGGAAAAGAGTACATTGTGAGAGCCCATAAGAAGAAGCTAGAATCTTCTTTAGTCCATGCAGGTCAATTGAAAAGGCTAGTTAATGCAAGTCAAAATTTGAATTTGTTGATGTTGAAATGACAAGATTTTGTACATTTACCTTTTCATGATATTGCTAATGATATGTCTCAGTCTGATAACAGTTCATCTTTGAATGAAGATGACAATTTGTTGCGCAAGGTACCTTTGGTGTCGATTGGTGTAGAGAACGAAGTGTCGGTGCAAAGCAGTGCAAGAGTCCATGAGATGGAAAGGCATGCAAGCAAAGAGGGCACACAGTTCAATATGGGTCAATGTTGGTTTCAAAATGGCAGATTTTTATGGCGAGAAAACTTGGTCTGGATTTGGCACAAGTGCATGGCTCACACAACAAAAATTCTCCATGTGAACAGTTGGCAAGGTAAATCTCATTTTCAGTCTTTTTTGAAGTTTGATCACTGTAGAAACAATTTATTTTATACAAATTATAGTTGTTGTTCTGCAAATTTCAAGAATTTGCGTCATGACTCAGTCAGTTTTAGCAACGGTCGATCAGTGAATTCAAGGGAAAATTTATCATTTTATGAAAAGCTCAGTTTGATGAAATCGGGAAGATTTCAGTGGTTCAAAGTTGGAAGAGTGGAGAATCAGTCTCCTCATCTTCATTTTATGTAATCAGAGAGCTTTTGTGGGTCCAAAAGCTTCCCATTTGGGAGGTGTGATCAAGTGATGATGTTCTAAGTTGTAAAAATGCTCAAAATTGGTTGGAACCTGAGCGACTGGATAGGCCTCGGCGATACGATCCTAACGCCGTGAACAACACTCAAATCCGATACTATATGTGGAAGATATTCAAGTTTGAAGTTTACAATTTTCTGCAAAAAGTCAGTTTGACTGCCTTTGACCTTCAATTTGGAATTTTTTTTAAAAAAGGAATATTCCATTCGGGCCTATGAGCATTTGACAAGTGTCCTTCTTCAATTGGTTTATTGATTGACTTATAGATGGCGGTCCAATCGGAGGCCGCCACATGGCCCTAGGTCACATTGGATTGGCGGTGTATTGAAATTTTTGCGGAATGGTGGTTTGAACTCGCGACCTGCGGATCAGCAGGGCAACGTTTTACCATTGGACCACGCTATCAGTTCTTAACAACGTTGGCATTAACGTTATATTTATGGTTGAAATAAAGTTTGGTTGGCGGAAAAAGGGGGCCAGCCCCCACACCAAGTGACCATAATGCTCGTGACCAAGGCCATTCACCGGCGATTAAATATTATATGGTGGGTTAAATTTGTTCACATGTCAAGGCGGACTTAATGTTAAACTTTATGAAAATGGTTTTAAACATTTATGTTATGGTTTTGAACCACGGTTTGGGCGGAGGTCCATGTGACCCCGCCAACCGTTAGCATTTAATGCCTTAAAGACCGCTCGCCAAATTTGGGCGTTGTTCAACCAAATTCGGCGGACCACTAAATTTTATTTGCAGTTAAATAAAGTTGGCCCACCTTTTGTGGGATTTTTGCCTAACATTGGGCTAAAGACTGTTTGGACCATATCTTTCACATAGGAGAGTCCATTTGGAGCGAAATTTTTTATTTTTATTTTGGGTAATTGGAGCATTCCAGAGCCACTGGAGGAGGTTACAGAGCCATTAGAGCATTTCTTCAGGTGTTTTATCAACGAAAGAGCTTGAAGAGCCATCAGGGCTTGGGGATTGGATAGCTGTATTGGATTATAGTTATCCATTGGAAGTGAAACTATAGGCATTTCTTACTGTTTTCTGCACTCTGAACTCATTTTTGCAGCTATTTTCGCCTGTTTAGGCTTTCTACACATTGTATAACCATTTTTTGAGCATAATAAGAGCAAGGAAATGCCCATTTGGGGGCCTTGGACCCGACAGATGTAGCCCAGGAGGGGTCAACTGCCTTATCATATGCTAAGGTATATTTTGTGATTTATTTTCTGCTTATTTTCAGAGTTAAATATGTTAAACAGTAAAAAGAAATAAGCCTCCTACATACAAAAAGACTCATAAACTCATCAAAGTCACTTTGTTCCAATTGAAAAACACATTAAAAAGCTTGCATACATATGTTAATGGATAATGAATACCTTGCACCAGCAAACAAGTAGTTTCATTTCCAGATCATTAGTGATTACTTCTATTATTTCTTTAGGCAAAGTCTATAAAGGGGAAGGACAATTGGTTAGTGCACAAACTAATGCACAACCAATGAGGGCCAGGGTGCCATTATCTCCACCTTCTATCTCACCCTCAATAGCCTTAGAAGCAGCCACAAGCATGACTTCAAGAGAAGAAGAAGCTCATGAAGAAATGGATCCCAAGGAAGAAAAAAGGGTTTTTCAAAAAGCTTTCTTGGATATGACTGAAATGGTAAGGATCCTCTATCAAGAAAGAAATGATAGGATTGCTGGAGAAGGATATAAAAACCAAAGAGAAGGAGGAGATTCTTCAGGAGGAAAGAAGGAAAATGATAAGTCAGAGAAAGGGAATGGAGGAAATGGTGATCCTTCATCTCCATCGACATCCTCTTCCTCAACATCATCCTCTTCAACTTCGGTAAATGAGTCACATAAGTAAAAAACCACTGGTAAAAATCATTTTCTAAAGCTTGATGTCAAATTTGAATTGCCAATCTTTAATGGTGATGTTAATGCAGAGAAATTAGATAACTAGATCAGACATTTGGAAGTCTATTTAAGGAGTCAAAATCTACATGATGACGACACTAAAATTCAGCTAGCCTCATTAAGGATGTAGGGAGCAGCTTTGGTATGGTGGGAAGCCAAGACCAAGGAGGAAATCAAGAAACATGGTAAGATTACTCTATCATGGATTGAGTTTATTTCTGCAATTAAGGAGAAATTTTATCCTCTTGCTTACCTTCAGAAGGCTATAATGAACTAGCAAAATTTTAGACAGCTTTAGGGACAGAATGTGCAAGACAATACCCAGGAATTTAGGAGAAGAGCACTCTTATTTGGGGTAGATTTACAAAGCCAAGATACTTTGTTAAAGTACATAGGTGGTTTGCACAGTTACCTTCAACACACTATTCTTATGTTTAATCCTACTAGTCTAGACGAAGTTTGTGTACAAGCTACGCATTTAGAGGCTAGAGGGAAAAACACTTTTGATGCATTAAATGAGGATAGTGATTTTAAAAGCAAAGGAAGAAAAAGGGTTGAAAATTCCATAAAGGAAAAAGGGAAATTCTTTTGCAAGAACTGTTCAAAAACAAGCCACGATGAAGATCACTGTTGGAAGCTTCATCCGGAGTTGAAACTAGAGAAATATAAAAACAAAGACAAAACCAAAGAAAAGGGAAAAACTGTTGCAACTGTTTAACATGACTTAGGGTCTGAATCAAGAGATGAGACAAAAAGTATCACCGTGGTATTAAAGAACATAAAGGGAAAAGAGGTTGTACAAGACACAAATCTCAGTTCTAGCTCATGAAACTGTCACAAAGATACTCAAGATGAAAAGAGGAGGATAAAGCTATTTCATGTGAGGATAATCTCAAACCACACAAAGATAGACACACTTTTTGATAGTGGGTCTCAAGCTAATCTCATCTCAGAAGGCTTGGTGAAACAGCTGAAACTTGAGACAATTCCACATCCAAAGCCTTATCCACTTGGGTGGATATGCAAGGTTGCAAACTTACAAGTCTCGAAGAAGTGCATCTTGCGCTTCGCCATAATAGCTCATTATGTTGATTGGGTTGAACTGGATGTAGTACCGCTTGACATTACAAGTGTTGTGTTGGGTAGTACATATTTATATGACAGAAAGGCCATCTTCCATCGCCATGAGAATAAGTATCACTTGTTCAAGGATGGAAAAATGTACATTGTGAGAACCCATAAGAAGAAGCTAGAATCTTCTTTAGTCCATTTAGGTCAATTGAAAAGGCTAGTTAATGAAAGTCAAAATCTAACTTTGTTGATGTTGAAACGACAAGATTTTGTACATTTACCTTTTCATGATATTGCTAATGATATGTCTCAGTCTGATAACAGTTCATCTTTGAAAGAAGATGACAATTTGTTGCACAAGGTACCTTTGGTGTCGATCGGTGTAGAGAACGAAGTGTCGATGCAAAGTAGTGCAAGAGTCCATGAGATGGAAAGGCATGCAAGCAAAGAGGGCACACGTTTCAGCATGGGTCAATGTTGGTTTCAGAATGGCAGATTTTTATGGCGAGAAAACTTGGTCTGGATTCGGAACAAGTGCATGGCTCACACAACAAAAATTCGCCATGTGAACAGTTGGCAAGGTGAATCTCATTTTCATCTTCTTTGAAGTTTGATCATTGTAGAAACAATTTGTTTTCTGCAAATTATAGTTGATGTTCTACAAATTTCAAGAATTTGCGGCATGAATCAGACAGTTTTAGCAACGGTCGATCAGTGAATTCAAGGGAAAATTTATCATTTTATGAAAAGCTCAATTTAATGAAATCGGGAAGATTTCAGTGTTTCAAAGTTGGAAGAGTGGAGAATCAGTCTCCTCATCTTCATTTTATGTAATCAAAGAGATTTTGTGGGTCCAAAAGCTTCCCATTTGGGAGGTGTGATCAGGTGATGATGTTCTAAGTTGTAAAAATGCTCAAAATTGGTTGGAACCTGAGCGACCGGATAGGCCTCGGCGATACGATCCTAACGCCGCGAACAACACTCAAATCCGATACTATATGTGGAAGATATTCAAGTTTCAAGTTTACAATTTTTTGCAAAAAGTCAGTTTGACTGCCTTTGATCTTCACCGCCATGTGGCCCTTAGGTCACATTGGATTGGAGGTGTATTAAAAATTTTGCGGAAAGGTGGTTTGAACCCGCAACCTGCGGATCAGCAGGGAAACGTTTTACCATTGGACCATGCTATCAGTTCTTAACAACATTGGCATTAATGTTATATTTATGGTTGACATAAAGTTTGGTTCGCGAAAAAAGGGGTCCAGCCCCCATACCAAGTGACCATAATGCTTGTGACCAAAGCCATTCACCGACAGTTAAATATTATATGGTGGGTTATTAAATCTGTTCACATGTCAGGGTGGACTTAATGTTAAACTTTATGACAATGATTTTAAACATTTATGTTATAGTTTTGAACCATGGTTTGGGCGGAGGTCCATGTGACCCCGCCAACCGTTAGCATTTAATGCCTTAAAGACCGCGCGCCAAATTTGGGCGCAGTTCAACCAAATTTAGCGGACCACTAAATGTTATCTACAGTTAACTAAATTTGGCCCACCTTTTGTGGGATTTTTGCCTAACATTGGGCAAAAGACTGTTTGGGCCATATCTTTCACATAGGAGAGTCCATTTGGAGCGATTTTTTTAATTTTTATTTTGGGTAATTGAAGCATTCCAGAGCCACTAGAGCAGGTTGCAGAGCCATTATAGCGTTTCTTCAGGTGTTTTATCAGCGATAGAGCTTTAAGAGCCACCAGGGCTTGGGGATTGGAGAGCTGTATTGGATTATAGTTATCCATTGGAGGTGAAACTATAGTCATTTCTTACTATTTTCTGCACTTTGAACTCATTTCTGCAGCTATTTTCGCCTATTTAGGCTTTCTACACATTGTATAACCATTTTCTGAGCATAATAAGAGCAATGACATACCCATTTGGGGGCCTTGGAACCGGTAGATGTAGCCAGGAGGGGTGAACTGCCTTATCATATGCTGAGTTATATTCTGTGATTTATTTTCTACTTATTTTCAGAGTTAAATATGTTAAACAGTAAAAAGAAATAAGCCTCCTACATACAAAAAGACTCATAAACTCATCAAAGTCACTTTGTTCCAATTGAAAAACACATTAAAAAGCTTGCATACATATGGTAATGGATAATGAATACCTTGCACCAACAAACAAGTAGTTTCATTTCCAGATCATTAGTGATTACTTCTATTATTTCTTTAGGCAGAGTCTATAAGGGGCCATGTAGCTTCGGGAGCTCATCCTTTCTTTGAAAGGTGACATATCCTGTAAATTCCCTTATATTCCATCTCTGTATTAGAAATAAGAAGTTCTCACATTTTCAGATGAGATTGGTATCAGAGCTTAGGTTTGAGCTCAAAAGTTTTGAATTATTGCAAAGATATATTTTACTGTTTTGCAAATTTGATGCTTACTATGCTTAAACTTAAAAGAGGGGAATGAAAATTGGTTAGTACACAAATTAATCCACAACCAAGGAGGGCCATGGTGCCATTATCTCCACCTCCTATCTCACCCTCAATAGCCTTAGAAGCAGCCACAAGCATGACTTCAAGAGAAGAAGAAGCTCATGAAGAAATGGATCCAAAGGAAGAAGAAAGGGTTTTTCGAAAAGCTTTCTTGGATATGACTGAAATGGTAAGGATCCTCTATCAAGAAAGAAATGATAGGATTGCTGGAGAAGGATGTAAAAACCAAAGAGAAGGAGGATATTCTTCAGGAGGAAAGAAGGACAGTGATAATTCAAAGAAAGGGAATGGAGGAAATGGTGATCCTTCATCTCCATCGTCATCCTCTTCCTCAACATCATCCTCTTCAACTTCGGTAAATGAGTCACATAAGTCAAAAACCACTGGTAAAAATCCTTTTCTAAAGCTTGATGTCAAATTTGAATTGCCAATGTTTAATGGTGATGTTAATGTATAGAAATTAGATAATTGGACCAGACAACTGGAAGTCTATTTAAGGATTCAAAATCTGCATGATGACGACACTAAAATTCAGCTAGCCTCATTAAGGATGGAAGGAGTAGCTTTGGTATGGTGGGAAGCCAAGACCAAGGAGGAAATCAGGAAACATGGTAATATTACTCTATCATGGACTTAGTTTATTTCTGCAATTAAGAAGCAATTTTATCCTCTTGCTCACCTTCAGAAGGCTATAATGAACTGGCAAAATTTTAGACAACTTAAGGGACAAAATGTGGAAGAATATACCCAGGAATTTAGGAGAATAGCACTCTTACTTGGGGTAGATTTACAAAGCCAAGATACTTTGTTAAAGTACATAGGTGGTTTGCATAGTTACCTTCAACACACTATTCTTATGTTTAATCCTACTAGTCTAGACGAAGTTTGTGTACAAGCTACGCATTTAGAGGCTAGAGGGAAAAACACTTTTGAGGCACTAAATGAGGATAGTGATTTTAAAAGCAAAGGAAGAAAAAGGATTGCAAATTCCAGAAAGGAAAAATGGAAATTATTTTGCAAGAAATGTTAAAAAACAAGCCATGATGAAGATCACTGTTGGAAGCTTCATCCGGAGCTGAAACCAGAGAAATATATAAATAAAGACAAAACCAAAGAAAAGGGAAAAACTATTGCAACTGCTGAATAGGACTTAGGGTCTGAATCAGGTGATGAGACAAAAAGTATCGCCATGGTATTAAAGAACATAAAGAGAAAAGAGGTTGTACAAGACATAAATCCCAGTTCTAGCTCATTAAACTGTCACAAAGATACTCAAGATGAAAAGAGGAGGATAGAGCTATTTCATGTGAGGATAATCTCAAACCACACAAAGACAGACACACTTTTTGATAGTGGGTCTCAAGCTAATCTCATCTCAGAAGACTTGGTCAAACAGCTGAAAATTGAGACAATTCCACATCCAAAGCCTTATCCACTTGGGTGGATATGCAAGGATGCAAACTTACAAGTCTCGAAGAAGTGCATCTTGCGCTTCGCCATAACAACTCATTATGTTGATTGGGTTGAACTGGATGTAGTACCGCTTGACATTACAAGTGTTGTGTTGGGTAGTCCATATTTATATGACAGAAAGGCCATCTTCCATCGCCATAAGAATAAGTATCAGTTGTTCAAGGATGGAAAAGAGTACATTGTGAGAGCCCATAAGAAGAAGCTAGAATATTCTTTAGTCCATGCAAGTCAATTGAAAAGGCTAGTTAATGCAAGTCAAAATCTGATTTTGTTGATGTTGAAATGACAAGATTTTGTACATTTACCTTTTCATGATATTGCTAATGATATGTCTCAGTCTGATAACAGTTCATCTTTGAAAGAAGATGACAATTTGTTGCACAAGGTACCTTTGGTGTCGCTCGGTGCAGAGAACGAAGTGTCGGTGCAAAGCAATGCAAGAGTCCATGAGATGGAAAGGCATGCAAGCAAAGAGGGCACACAGTTCAACATGGGTCAATGTTGGTTTCAGAATGGAAGATTTTTATGGTGAGAAAACTTAGTCGGGATTCGGCACAAGTGCATGGCTCACACAACAAAAATTCGCCATGTGAACAGTTGGCAAGGTGAATCTCATTTTCAGTCTTCTTTGAAGTTTGATCATTGTAGAATCAATTTTTTTTGTGCAAATTATAGTTGTTGTTCTGCAAATTTCAAGAATTTGCGTCATGACTCAGTTAGTTTTAACAACAGTCGATCAGTGAATCCAAGGGAAAATTTATCATTTTATGAAAAACTCACTTTGATGAAATCGAGAAGATTTCAGTGGTTCAAAGTTGGAAGAGTGGAGAATCAGTCTCCTCATCTTTATTTTTTGTAATTAGAGAGCTTTTGTGGGTCCAAAAGCTTCCCATTTGGGAGGTGTGATCAGTTGATCATGTTCTAAGTTGTAAAAATGCTCAAAATTGGAATTGCTCAAAATTGGTTGGAGCTTGAGCGACCGGATAGGCCTCGGCGATACGATCCTAATTCCGTGAACGACACTCAAATCCGATACTGTATGTGGAAGATATTCAAGTTTGAAGTTTACAATTTTCTGCAAAAAGTCAGTTTGACTTCCTTTGACCTTCAATTTGGAAAAATTTTAAAAAGGAATATTCCTTGGAATATTCCATTCGACCCTATGAGCATTTGACAAGTGTCCTTCTTCAATTGGCTTATTGATTGACTTATAGATGGCGGGCCAATTGGAGGCCGCCACGTGGCCCCTAGGTCACATTGGATTGGCGGTGTATTAAATTTTTTGCGGAATGGTGGTTTGAACCTGCGACCTGCGGATCAGCAGGGCAACGTTTTACCATTGGACCATGCTATCAGTTCTTAACAATGTTGGCATTAACGTTATATTTATGGTTGACATAAAGTTTGGTTGGCGAAAAAAGGGGGCCAGCCCCCATACCAATTGACCATAATGCTTGTGACCAAGGCCATTCATCGGCGGTTAAATATTATATGGTGGGTTATTAAATCTGTTCACATGTCAAGGTGGAATTAATGTTGAACTTTATGACAATGGTTTTAAACATTTGTGTTATGGTTTTGAACCACGGTTTGGGCAGAGGTCTATGTGATCCCACCAACCGTTAGCATTTAATGCCTTAAAGACCGCACGCCAAATTTGGGCGTAGTTCAACTAAATTCGGCGGACCACTAAATTTTATCTGCAGTTAACTAAAGTTGGCCCACCTTTTGTGGGATTTTTGCCTAACATTGGGCAAAAGATTGTTTGGGCCATATATTTCACATAGGAAAGTCCATTTGGAGCAATTTTTTTTTTTGATTTTGGGTAATTGGAGCATTCCAGAGCCACTGGAGCAAGTTGCAGAGCCATTAGAGAATTTATTCAAGTGTTTTATCAGTGAGAGAGCTTGAAGAGCCACTAGGGCTTACGGATTGGAGAGCTGTATTGCATTATATTTATCCATTGGAGGTGAAACTATAGTCATTTCTTACTGTTTTCTGCACTCTGAACTCATTTCTACAGTTATTTTCGCATGTTTAGGCTTTCTACACATTGTAAAACCATTTTCTAAGCATAATAAGAGTAAGGAAAATCCCATTTGGTAGCCTTGGACTCGACAGATGTAGCCCAGGAGGGGTGAACTGCCTTATCATATGTTGAGTTATATTCTATGATTTATTTGCTGCTTATTTTCAGAGTTAAATATGTTAAACAGTAAAAAGAAATAAGCCTCCTACATACAAAAAGACTCATAAACTCATCAAAGTCACTTTGTTCCAATTGAAAAACACATTAAAAAGCTTGCATACATATGTTAATGGATAATGAATACCTTGCACCAGCAAACAAGTAGTTTCATTTCCAGATCATTAGTGATTACTTCTATTATTTCTTTAGGGAGAGTCTATAAAGGGCCAGGTAGCTTCGGGAGCTCATCCTTTCTTTGAAAGGTGACATATCCTGTAAATTCCCTTATAGTCCATCTCTATATTATAAATAAGAAGTTCTCACATTTTCAGATCAAGAAAAGAATGCTAAAACAAAATCAAAGCATCTACTAGACACTTCCATGGCAATGACGCCAAAAAGTGGTGAGCCCTGGTATTGCACCAAGAGTGCTGCAACTCCCAGGGGCTGCCCTACTTTACTTTATCAACTTGGGGTTTGTACAAACTTGGAGGTGACAGTGCTATATACACAACATATGCATTCTACTCAGGTCATCCTCTTCCACTCTACAAAAGGGTGCTACTTCTAGGGGTTCTCAGCGAAGTCTGTCACACTTCAATGAAGCTAAAATAAATTGCAGAAAGGAAACTAAACTAACTTTCTGAAAAGAAATGGCAGAAAAGAAACTAATCTAAATCACACTTAACTTGGCCAATTGACTAAACACACCCTACTTATCTTATGCTCTATCTACCATTCTTCTATCCATGCAACTAAGTTATCCATGACTTAATTCTAATTGAAAAAGTGTTGATTTGCAGCTTGGAGAATTAAAAGGCTAAAGATGCTAATGGAAGGCTTAACACATGAGACAAGACTTGGAGGTGGAAAGATGGGTTTAGAATTAATTAAACCTTATGAGATCACAAATATGCTTTGGAGTGGGAGGCTTGAAATTTGCGATGGCAGAGTTATAATTGGAGGATAAAAATGAGATATGTGATGTGCGAAATTGCAATTCGTAATATCACAAAGCTGGGGTAGAAGTAGCAGTGCAATTGGGAGGAAAGTGTGAAGTGCGATATGGCTGAAACTACGAAATGCCACAGGATAAATACTGCGAAATGCAGAATGCGATGGGATAAATATTGCAAAATGCGAAATGCGACGAGTGACGTGGCGGTAGGACCGGTGGCAGAGTGCAATTACAATATCGCAATCGGCGTCGGGAGATGTAAGTATTAACGGGAACTGCATGAAAATGTAATTTGTGATTGCGGTAAGTCTTAAAGGAAAAAGGGAAAAGGTTTTAGAGTGCGATGGGTGACGTGGCGGTAGGACTAGTAGCAGAGTGCGATGCTAATATCGTAATCAGCATCGAGAGCGGTAAGTCTTAAAGGAAAAAGGGAAAATGTTGCGAAATGTGATTGCGAAAAGGGATTGGGGTAAGTCTTAAAGGAAAAAGGGAAAAGGTTGCTAAATGCAATGGGTGACGTGGAAGCGGAGTATGGTAATATCGCAATCGGGGTTCGGAGGTGGAAAGTATTAATAGAAACCAATAGAAAATGCAATTTCTGATATGCGATATCGCAATATCGCATGGTTGGTGGATAAGAAAAATGTAGTTCGGAGGAAAGTGCGAAATGCGATAAGCAATAAATTCTAAAATAAAAGAGAGGAGGCCAAACTTCAAAGTGTTTGGAGGGTTTTCAAGTTAAAATGGTTGTGATAGCTGCGCAAAGCGAAAATAAGGGATAGAAGGTGAACTTTAAGGTTTTGGTGGAGTTTTTGAGAATAAAAAGGGTGCAGTAGCTGCAATAAGAGAAAAGGAAAGAATAGAAGGCGTAACCACTATGCACAGGGGCATAACACAATGTACCAGAGCGTAACAACAGAGATGGAAGTAAAATGAAAGATGAAGCGGGAGGTGTTGTAGAACTCTCCCTGGGCTATATTGCCCGTACCTACTATCAACCTGCCTATTTATGCAAGAAAGACAAACAATATATTCATGAAAACACAAGAACTGATCTAATCTATTTCCAAGAAATCATAAGCGAGAAAGCATTTTTGGTTTGTGGAGAAAGTTCTACCCTCCTTGAGCTCTATTGATAGAGTTGAGAGGGGAAGGATGGCCTCACAACTTTATGGATTTTATCAACTATTCTACCACTCTGTAAGCAAATCTACAGCAAAAGACAATGGGAAGCAAACTAAAACATCAATAAAAATACTAGCGAACTAGTTAAATGTTCAAAAGAAAAACTAGCTAAATGACATGAAAGAAAAGAATGAAAACAACAGAGAAGCTAAGGCACATGGGTTGGGCCCTAACCCACGAGCCCAAATATCTGGAACTAGATTAGTAAAACAACATATGACTACTCATTGCATTACAAAAATACAGTCTTATTACATCTTGAAGGTCTTAAACAACAAAATCCTAATAGCTTGTAACAAAAGTTTCGAATGGAATCGAATGGAATCTAATGGAATGAAATCGACCAGAATCGACCCTAATTAGCTCTTGATCAAATTTATTTATCCTCAAGGGAAGCTACCAAAAACTCCCTAGAAAATAGTGATTGAGTCCTCTTTGACTCTCAGTAAACCATAGATTGAGTGCACATTGTCTTCAGTTTGCTTGGCTGCCTTTGATAGTTAAGGAGGGTGGACAAACCCCTTGAATCTCTCCAATATTTCTCAGTAATTTCCCGATATTGTGCTCATTTATTCTTCAATATCGATCTTCCAATGGAAAGGAGCAAGTCCCTAAATTATCTCCTTCTCCAAATCTGCATAATCTGCCAAATATACTCACAATATTCTACAAAAATAACCAATATTAGGCACAAATATGCAATTACCTTTAAACCTTCCTAAGAAAATGTTAAAGCACAAGAAAACATTATTAAGTGTAGAAGGGGAGATTTAATATATCTTTTTATGTGTATAAGAAAGGTATATGGGCCTAAGAAATGTTATATGGGCCTTAATTTATCTCTAATTTGGAGGCCCATCAGCAGGCCCAATCAGGACCTCAGGCTGGACCCTACGTTCAACAAGGACCACAAGCTGGACCCTATGTTCACCAGGGACCACATATTGGACATCATTTTCAGCAAGGACCTCACCCTGGACCCTACATCCAACAAGATCCGCAACCTCAAATCCTCCAGCGGTCTTATCAACAACCCCAACAAGGTCCCTATGTTCAAAAATACCTGTAACAAGGTCCTTACCAGCAATGGGGGCAATATGTATATCCAGGAAAAAATCTTCCTTATTGGGAGCATAATCCATATCAACCAGGTTGGAACCCCCGACCTTTTTCTCCTCATCATCCGCACTTGCCATTCTTGGTTACGTTGGAATTGTTGGATGTGTCAAAGCTTACAAATGATCCCATCCAGCATTAGTTGCATTGGCCACCAATTCCAACTAAAATCCCAGTAGATTGTCCAAAATTCGAAGACAAATCTCGGGAAGACCCCCAAACCCATGTTATGATGTATCACTTGTGGTGCTCTGTCTTCATCTTTCCCAACGTACTCTGACTGGTACCGCGGCCAAGTAGTATATTGAACTCCCTCTAGGAATTTTATTCAATTTTAATTCCTTGGCTATGGATTTCCTTACTCACTTCCAGTTACCTGTATGGTATGAAACTGACACCCACCTTCTCACCTCATTGAAGCAATCAACTACTACTCAATTTTCAGATCACATTCATGAATAGCGACGTTGTTGTTGCCTCATAAAATTCGAGATCCCCGACCAACTGTTGAATTAATGGTTTACGAAATCATTCGTTCCCAGGATTGCTAAAGATATTGCCATGGGTGTATGTGTCATAGAAGAGGAATTCATTTCCAGAGCTCGATAACTTGATTTGGTTTATTCACAATCTAGGACTCTATTTGAGTTATTTCCTGATGCGCCGCGACCTTCAACTGTTCCTGCATCATCTCAATCTCCTATTACACCTCCGGTGGATGGTGTTATAGGAGAGTGGCTCATACTGATAGTAGTGTCTAAAAACTTCTTCGAAGTCTAAATCCACTGTTGTCGATGCGCCTCCCACTCCTTCCAGTAACTAGAAGAATCCTTGTAAAACCTCCGAGGTAAATGCTGTTCAATTTACCGCAGTAGATAAATCCTCGAAAGGTAAGAAAAAGGGTAAAGGAAAGTCAACATCTGATAACCCTAAACAAGATTCAAAGAAGTCACCTGCTGATGATTCTTCAACAAGTAAGCCTAAATATCCTTTTTTGACATGTGATGATGATCATTGCACCAAGGATTGTCCTCGGCATGCCGAAGTTGCCCGTCTTCTGAAGGGCGCACCCTAGACTCCGACTGTTTTGAAAGCACCTTTCCCTTCTCAGCAAACAAAAATGGCAGATCAAGCTCAATCGTCTGAAAATTCTTAAGTTTTCATGGTTGGAATGAAACCTATCGCCATTACTATGAGATTGAAATACTACCCCAATCGATCCAAGGATCCTATGGAATCTAAAGTTACAGATCACCCTTCCTCTTCCATGCCCCCTACCTCTGGTCCTCTCCTGATTGAGAGACCTATTAGTGACTCCATCATTCAACCACCCCCAAAAGGTGTTCTTTGGAGATCGTCCTTTAATCTGAATGCGAGAGCTGCACAACACTACAATATTATAGAGGATCTAGCTCAAGTGCTTTTGTCGATGTTGGCTTTGGAGGTCCTTCAGTTGTGTCCATCACAACGGAAGGCATTTCTCTCTACAATTTAAGGGGTTGATCATGTAGATTCTAATCTTATTACTTTTGATCTCGAGAATTTCGTTCCTCGCCTCCCATCTTAGGTAGCTTTTCTAATTCAAGTTATCGTCATGGGAAAGAATATTCATCGGATTGTTGTTGATGAAGACGCTTTGACATGCATCAAGTCTGTCGCGTGCTGGAAAGCCATCAACTCTCCCCCATTAAGGCGGTCCTTGAATACCTTGGAAGATTTTGACGATAGAGGTTCTCGGTTGTACAATATTATCAAAGCATTGCCCATCGCGTTGGAGGGGAAAACGATAACCTTGGAAGTTGAAGCTTTAGATGCAAACCTAAACTATAATCTCCTTCTTGGACGAAGTTGGACGAATGTTATGGTTTGCATGGTCTCCACCCTTTTTTGTATCCTTCGTTTCCCTCATCAAGGGAAGATTGTGACTGTCGATCAGTTGGATTTCTTCTCCTCTGATTCTTCAACATACAACATTCCGTATGTTATGAAGACCGTTACCCCCTATGAGAACATCAGGCCGAGTCTACTCAAAGACTCGTCCCTTATGGGAATTTTTCCACTCCCACCTCTGAATATCACCTCCGTCAATATGATTTTTTTTGGTCGCAGTCCATGGATTGTTCCCAATCCTAACCAGCTCGAGAGTTTGGTTGACGTCATGCCTTTAAGCCCAGCTAAGCAAATGTATCAAAGTATTCTCACAGCTTTTGAGGCTGCATCCAGAACCACAGACTGTTTGGTTTCCTCTTTGGACACTTATGCGTAGTCTCACTTGTTTGGTTCTTGGGAATCCGATGATCCCTTGAATGAGACTTTCCCCACTGATGAAAGTATCAGGGAGGTAATGTCTCTCGAAGAAACACTGTGGGATGATGGACATCATCGTTCCTCGTTTCTCCCAATCCTAGGTGACATCTCTGCCTGTCTAGAATCCCATGTTTCGTCTGTACCGATTGACCCATTTCAGAATCTGACCTTGATTGACGAAGTGTTTCCTGCAGGGAAAATGGGCAATATTACTCCACCCATTCCAATCGACATCTTTGCGATTTTATGAATTTGGCTTCTGTGATCCATATAAATTATAAAACTTATTTTGGTGATAATCACATCTAATCAAATTTTGTGGACGCATTTTGAACTAGCCAGTGTGGTTCATCATCTTCTCCTGATGATGAACCAGACTGGCTAGTTCGAAACGCGTCGACAAAATTTGATTAGATGTGATTATCACCAAAATATTTTTTTATAATCTTTGAGATCATCAAGAATGTCTTTTTCCAGGTTTCTCGTTCTCCCCATGAGCTCAATATTTACACTTTTTTCCTCAAAAAGCATGACCCACCCACTCCCTTCGACCCTATTCTTACCATTTGGTCACTCACCTTTGGGGTTATTATTTCCATGCTTTGTATCCCTTACTCGGTCAGGGGGCATGGACACTTCACTATTGCAGTGAATCTTCTCACAAAATTGGCTGAGGAATGCCTACACGTAATATCAACGGTAGAAACATGGGTTTATTTTTGTTAATCATGACAAAAATCAGTCATCTGAGTTCATTGTTGAACTCTATTTGAAAAAATATTATGCTTAATCATAAGTGTGATACTTTGTACATTAGTGTTTTATTCATTAATGTGCTTTGATTGGATTTTTGGTGTGATTGTTTTATTTGCAAACATGTTTCCTCTACTCACCTTGTGTTCCACTTGGCTTGCATATGTCTTCGAATCATTACGTCGGTTTTATTGATGGCGCTTGTCGTAGCACACAGAAGCTGTCTTCCGTAGCATGAGCACTCTTTGCTCCTGACGGCGAGTTGAATAATTTACAAGGTATTTGTTTGGGTCGAACAACTAACAATATTGTCGAATACAGTGCAGTAATCGATCTATTATCGAATGCCATTGATCTTACGATTAGATATTTAGGTGTTAAGTTAGAATCACAACTCATTGTGTTACAATTAAATGACCATTATTTTGTGCGAAATCCTCAAATTTTGTGTATGTATTTGTGTGTTCGATTATTTGAAAGAAAAATTGATTTTATCACATATCAACATATTCTAAGACGTTTGAATGCATTAACAGATACATTATCAAATCATGTATTAGATAGATATTTGCGTAATATGTAAAAAACCAAGACATTATTAAGATACACAAGTAGTCGTAGAAACACACACACACACACACACACACACACACACACACACATATATTGGGCCGGTCAAGTGCATTACATCCAAAATCTAAAAAAAATTGTGTTCTATTACAAAAAATGGCTCTCCGAGCCTATATCAGTAAAAAAATGTAAAAACAGGCTATTATCCGCCCACATGGTGCTCATGATAGCAGTTGACTGCTCGAATCACTCGCCATAGCAATCGACGTAGTCTGCTCGGAACCTCGATCATATGCCTCTGGAGGCGTAGAGGAATCTCATCAAAGGTAGCATACTCTGGGATGCCTCTCGTAAGGCTAACCAGGTTCCGCTCTAACTCGGCTAGTGTATATGCTCCCTCCTCGTAAGGAGCGTCCTCTACCGGGCGGGCTACCCTCCACGCAATCGGCGACATAATGGGCAGTCTATGAGGACCCATATCTATACAAACATCATAAGTTTACGTTTTAGAATACATTAAAAAAAAAAAAAAAAAAATATATATATATATATATATATATATATATATATATATATATATATATATATATATATATATATATAACTTGCACCAATCCACTGTGTGGCTGGTGGAATGGGAAGATTTGTATCTCCTCTGAAGTCGATGCCGGCATATGCGAATTCCTCAACCACGATAAGTTGACGATGCAACCAACTGAAAAAGGTTATCGGGAAATGCATCTGTTGGCCCCCACCTGTCGGGGCATGATCTCGCACCACCTCATCGGCCTCGGGTCCCTTGGGGCTGGAACATGGATCTCCAACCGCTGGTGCTGAAACAATGGTACTCTCTCTAAGAAGAAGGTCACTTGGATGTATCCGTACTCGAATTGGTTCAGCCACCTTGTCTTGCACTTGGTCAACTGGCTCTTCATATTGGCCAGTAACCTGTCGCACCAGTTAAACATCATCGGGGCCAGACAGTCCACTGTGAACTGGAATTGAGATTTTGTTGCCTCATGCAACCCCTGGGTTCATGTCACTTTAGTTATGCAGTGGATAATTATGCACAAGGGAATCATTTTGATAGAGGAAATGTCTATCTTCTCGCTTTTAGTTTTTCAAGCCCCTGGATAGTGTCTCTGGATGAGCATACTAGTACTCTCACCCCTTGCGCGAGCTTCGAAGAGTTGGATTCTCTCCCCTGTCCTGGACAAACCTGTAATGAAATAGACGTCCATCACATCTAATTCCAACTCCTCGTCCCTCATGTCAAATAATTTTCAGTCCACATCCCATAAACCAATCAAATATTGGAGTAGCTTCAGCTGAGCTCTCAGCCCTGATGTTTGGAAGAATTTCAACAAACCACAATCGTGTAATGCATTTATGCAATTTTGGTCTTGCAGTGCTTGGTGGTCTTCCACCTCGTGGCCTCGTTCTTTCCATTCAATCGCCACCTCTGAGGAAAACCCCTGCAAAACATTTTTAAAAGGCATTTTAGGAGCTTTCACTAGAGTAGTTTTAGAAATTTTCCATAGATATGGGAGGATTTCTTGTTTAAAAATCCTCCTTGCTGCCAGTGCAACTGTCCAAATTAATTTGGCGCTGGTGGCGTGCTACCCTAACGGGCTAAACACGACCAACATGACTCTGATAGCTCAAAATCGCGCTGGTCATGAGATATTTTGAGGTTTGAAATCCTTCCCCCATCTCCCTATTTCTAAAACTAAATGATAAATGAAGAGGAGGCTTAGAGTTCTTACTTGACACTGATAGATCGATGAATGGTGTCCTGGATCGGCCGCACCACCGATTTGAAGTTCAGAGGGAAAATGGTTAAAATGCTTTTCTTACAATAGAAAGGTTAAAATGAATTTACTTTTTGGTCTATTTATAGATTTTTGAAAAACAAAACGTCATTATTTTATTATTTTTCCTCGATATTAGTGATGCTTGCCGTTTTTCTGCAATAACAGGACTTTCACACTACTGTTGATTATTTCTGATGTAAACAAGTTGTATTTTATCTCTTTTTCGGGCTCAGTAAACATTTACAAAAAAGGAGCCCCCCTTGAATCAACTTTAAGCTCTTTTCCAACTCTCGAAAAATGAAAATATTGTTGAGTACTTGTAATTTCAAACTCGTTAAAGTGAATGAATTGACATGATCTTAGTATATGTTTACCCCTTTTTTGGGTTGAGATTTACTATTTACGAAAAATGAATACCTTGATCAAACATGGTCAAGAGTTTCTCTTGAATATTGTTTTCTAAATTTTCAGATTCGAGAGATGATTTACGAAAAGGGACATGATGGAGTTTCCTTTTTGTTTCTTTTCAAAATCTTTAAACATGAAAAGTTACTGAGTTACCCTTTCGTTGGACTCGTTAAATATTCAATGACGAAAGAATTGTCACCATGACGAGACAAAGTTCTTCCTTCCTAGGGCTTGTTAAAATTACTAGGATGGATTCAATTGAAGAATGAACTTACACACTAAGCATATGTTATCCTCTTCATGCTAGCTATAAAAAATAAAGAGGTACTCGTTAGCAATAACGGGGGGAAATTGAAAGTGAACATCCTATGTGTATTTTGGGTAGCTTGTCCCTCTTGAACATGACACTCATCTGTAGTTTGTGTCAGGTTGTGGACATCCTACATTCGTCACTTTGCTTCCATGGGTTTTGGAAATTTGTTTGCCTCTCATTTGATTACCAAATTTTGTCAACATGACCTCTAATCCTATTTGAGTCAAATGTTGACACACTCCGGAGTCGTGTCACCAATATGTTCAAGAGAAGACCTTTTTGTCAAACATCCCTTGCTTATCTGGCCTCCTATGTTACAATCTCAAATCACTCCTATCATCTTAAGGTATCTATTGTTTCGTGTCGATGATGTGGGAATCATCATGGCCCTCCGACGAATCACTTCTTGTCGACTTCAGCTCATTATCCGGGAAGATGATTTGGAAACTTTTGTTCAGTACCTTGGAGCTTGCATTCTCAATGGAAAGTTCTTCGTGTTCGATGACAAGTTCACATCATTGGCCTTCGATCGAATGATTCTGCAAGTGTTCGAATTTAACATATTCATTCACACATGTATATTGTGTTGTTGTACCTTGAGGTCCATCATCATTATTGGTGGTCTCTCTCGTGTCTATTAACGATTTCATCATTGACTGGTAATCAGGTGGTTTCCACCATGTTTGACACCAACATATTTTTTCGCATGGCCAGATTCGTACATTAGGTTGATTGAGATCGCGGTGAAGACCCTGGGTCACATCTGATTTTTGATCTCTGCCGCAGGGAGTTATTGAGTATTCCTGATTGTATACATGATCCTATTTATACGGATGGCTGCGTCCATACAACTAATCCATTTCTATGATCTATTTAGACGAATGGATGCGACCATGCCATAGGTTCAATTGTTATTTGATGCCTAGTGCAGAGTTATGTGGTTAGGCATATTCATACCATAGATGTCATATATTGTAATATGTTTTATTTGACAGGTTTTTCGGTGGTGGTTTGAGCTCTTTGCCTTGGTTCATAAAGCATTCAAACATCACTCCCTGTTTTGCCTTCATGCTTTAGGGGGCATTTATTACACAATAATTTTTCACCAGGCTCTTTTTCCCATCCCTGATCCCGAAATTCCCCATGACAGATCCTGTGCAATGTTTCCACCATGAAGAAATATGTTAAGACATTCCCTGAAGATTCAAATAAAACTACCTTGCAAGATTACTGAAGAAACTTGGTCAAATTCCTAGTTTCCTGGGTCAGCAATTTTCCTGGTGTCATGCTTGCACTGATGTCATATTCACAGTTATGGCTTAACGCTGCCATCACCCTTATTTATTGGAAAACTGCGTCGATCCCTTTCTAGCAGTGTTTCCTCAAATGGAGGAGAAGCTTCGACCTCTAGAAGTTCCAGGGCGACGAGTTGGTTATTAAACGGTGGTGATAGAGTCGAGCTCTATGATTTTAGAGATTTGATCTCATATATGGGGGTTTATCCCTTAGAAAGTGACCTTTCCTCATCCTTTCATGGGCTCCCAACCTCTTCTCCCTTCCTATAAATTCATACCCCTCATTCCAATAAAGTTAGTCTGGTTGGTCATTGTCGGGTTAGTCTGAACTCTCCTTCCCTTTGCATCCTCGCATTATGATAATGCCTAAGTGTTCAGGAGAAGGAATGCTTTAGAGCTTCAGTGAAGGACTCAAATTTTCACTAAAGGAGGCCTCCAACATCAAAGCCTGGGTTGTAAGCTCTTCCTTTTATATTTATCAATAAAACATCTGATGTTTGCTTTCTATATTTGTCTAATTGTTTATGCAAATATTCTGGTACTCCTTGATTTGCTAGATAGCTAATGTTTATGATTATTATGTATTGGAATAGGTTTTTTGTTGCCTCTTGATCATCTGTAGGTATTCACATGCCACCAGTAGTAGGGAGCGAACCTAAAAGGATTGTGGATCAAGGTCATCATCAACGGATTCAAACTTAGCGTTGGGAAAAAGGTACTTTTGTCTCTTTTATTGTCGCATTGTGATTGTTAGTTAAGAGATCATTACATTAGAAAGTATATCGTGTTGCTAGACCCACTCTATGGCTAGAGAGATCGCTTCTGTCCGCCGAGGGGATTTATCTTGAAAACACATAGGATGAGTACTTTTGCTTGGCCTCATTCAACTTTTCACTGAAATAAGATATAGGTCGCTGCTCCTGGCTCAATACAACTCCAATTGGTATCCCACTAGCATCAGTCTCGACTTGGAAAGTTTTCTCAAAGCTTGGTAAGGCTAAAACAAGTTTTTTCAGTGATCTTCTTTTTTAACAGTTTGAAGTTTTGATCTGTTGCCTCTATCCACTTAAATGATTGTTTGCTCTGCTTCCTCTGTCCACTTAAATCGTTTTTTGCTCTGATCCAAGTGGATATTGGTGGCCACCCACCTATTCCACTTGGGGCCCCACCATTATTTCTTTCAATGTTTCGGTTTCCTTAATTATAGCACAATTTATTATTTTTAGCATTTTTTCAGGTCCTGAACTTCTGGAGCCGTTTTGAGGCCCTCAATGACGTTTTTTGAAAAAACCGGGAGAAATTTGGGTTAGTAAATTGACGTTTCTCATTCAAAAGTTGTATTCCTCAGATAGATATTTCTAATGAGGTATTGAGCACGTCAAACGAAGATTGTATGCCAAAGTTATGTCCCCGGGAAGTTGATGTAGCAATTTACCCAAATGAGGCCCATAGTTTTGGCGCTTCAACTCCTAGGGTTAGGTTTTTGGATGTTTAGGGTTTTATATTATTTCTCAATAATATATAGGCCCTCGAGCCTCATTGTAACACAATTCAGAGGCCTGTGGCCACCATATCTCTTCTCAGAGATAAGCTACCAACGCCCTAGGTAGTTTATTTCCATTCTGTCAGTAAACAAATTTCAGTTCTTTGATATTAATGAAATGAAGTGTTATTTACGTTGCATTTTTGTATTTATGGTTATATGTGTATTCTGTTACGTTTTTGCATAAATCCGAAACATGCTCTCCTTTATTGTTTCATTTATCGGTGCACAGATCTGACTAAAGCTTATTATAATCTTTCTATAAAAACTTGCAAGACCATGATAACTTCTTACCTCAAATATGCTCCTTTCATTTGGCCAATTCAAAATTTCTTGTATTTTCTCTGGATCCATCTTCAATCCTTCTTCTGAGACTACAATTCCCGGGTAAACAAACTCTTTCTTCATGAAACTGCACTTCTTTAAATTTATCAACTACCTCTTTCTTTGCAAAGTATTTAGAACCAACTTAAGATGCTCTAGATGCTCTTCTTTACTCTGACTAAAAATTAGAATATCATCAAGATAAACTATCACAAAATTTCCAGAATATTCTCTTAAGACCTCATTCATCAACCTCATAAATGTACTTGGTGCATTAGTTAGTCCAAAAGGCATCACTAACCATTCATACAACACACTATTAGTCTTGAATGAAATCTTCCATTAAACCCCCTCTCTAATCCTTATTTTATGGTATCCACTCTTCAAATATATATGTTAGGTCCTTGTAATTTGTCAGTTTGGCAAGACCAAATAGACAAGGGTAACATCAAACCAACTTTGAAGTCCCAAGACCTAGCCTTCCTAGACTCAGAGAGGGCTCTCTCTGTTATCACTAAGTAATTTCTCAAGTTTAAAGAAATAAATAGTCCGAGGTAACCACAGACCAACTTTTAAACTCTAGGATCTAGCCTTCCTAAGGTTCAGAGAGGGCTCTCTTTATAAAATTTAACTTTTCTTTGGTTTATAAAATATTAGGCTAGTTATTATAATGCAATTGGGTTTTGGTTTGTTTGATTTGGTTTGGTGGGAAAAATCACTTTATGAGATGGATAGTGGAAAATATGTTTGTCCATTGGGCTAAGGAGTCAAAAGTCAAGCAAATAGAGCTAGGATCAAGGTCAAAAAGTCAAATGTTTTTAGGGCAAGATAGATAAGCCTTTGAAGATCTTGGAAGGCTGTTTGGTGAGGTGATTTGATCGGGATAAAGAGAATGAAGGGTTCTTTGATCCGGAAAAGAGAAGGAGTAGATAAAGGTCAAAAGAAAGAGAGATAAATTAAGGGTTCCCTACTTTGAAAATCAACATAAAACATAGAAATGATAAACAGTAAAAACATGGTGCTTTTAACAAATCCTGAAATAATACTCCTAAATTATCATTCAAATTTGGAACACATATATGGATGCATGAAACAAAGAAGATAAACAATGACAAGTAGAAAATACTTCACTTCAATAGCTCATCACATGAATCCTGAAATATGATGCTAATTGATTCGATCCAGTCTGCTACTCGAAATTTGAAACACACAAGCCTTCAAGTCCAAAAAAAATGACTACAGAAATATTCAGCAATTTATTCCACAACAATACTTCAAAAGATGAAGTATATACACAATTTTTTAAACTAAAATATCTTGAAAAAATATCAAGATTGGTTTACAAATATCTCAAACTGTTTTACATAAATAGAACTCAATAAAAGGATACTCAAAACTAATGAATCTATTTGACACTATTTTTTTATGGACAGGTGATGAAAAAGAGGAGAAATTCAAATTTGATATCAACTCTTAGTTGATGATGAGGCATCCAAGTCACTAACTGTCTCCTTCCTTTGCACATTTTGCTCCAGAAATTCTACAAAATTAGGGTCAAATGATACATTTTTATTTCTCAATCAGAAATATATATGTAAAAAGTGAAAGAGGTTTTTGTATATAAGTATGTTACTAAGATAAACCTCTCTCAGTTTCCCAAATTTCAATTCCATCTGTTCACAAGAGGCTCTGTAAAAAGATGTGTAAAACAGAATTTTGCACAATCTGAAAATTGTCCTGTGAAGATGTGCATGTATCTCTCATTCTGTAATACCTGTGCATAAAGTGAGATAGGTTTTTGTAGCTTAGCATCTTAGGAACATAAATCTCCTCCATTTTTTCAAAATTAATCTTGGATTGACCACAATAGTTTCTGCAAAGCTATGACTTAAACAGGAAATTTCTGCAAAAATGTCCCTTCATGCTTTGTTTTCATCTTTTAACCTTTTTGTTCTTTTAACTGTTTTGAATTTTACTTTGGTAAACTTCATTGTTGTTGGTGAAAGTGTTTTCATCTCTATTTACCATTTACTGCCTCAATATTTACTTTTACTATTTTACATTGATTGCTCTGTTACTCTATTTTAACTTTCACTCTGACTTTCATCTCATACACTTTAACTCTGATGTTCTTTGACTGTTCTATTTTCACCGTTACCATTCATTGTGAAAATTTATCTATTTCTCTGTAAATGACTTCTTTTTATTCTGTTGCTATATGAAATCTTCTTCTTTTTAAGGAAAACCATTCGAACTCATTTCCTTGTGGATTCTTGGAGTAAACAAGTCTTAACTAGTATTAGACTGTTTATTCAAGTTTTGTTCGATCATCGTATAATGTAGGAATCAGGAAAGCGGTTTTAGCACAATGCACGAAGCAAATTGGTGGTTTATCGCACAGTCGAAAGGTGGTAAGTGGTTTTTGCTCAAAGGGATGCGATCCAGTAAGAAACGGACACGTGGAGGAGAGATAATGGGGCAATACCGCCCATATCGCAAATCCAAAATTGATTAAAAATCACGCCATTGAAATTGCGATATGGCTTGCGAATCATTGATTGAGCGGAGGGAGTGCGAATGGCTTAGATTGATCCGTGGAGTTGTGGATAGATGGGCGTAGGGCCCAGGGTTTCTTATATGGCGGGGATTTAAATGATAAAGTGGAGGCTTTATTAATATATAATGATAGGGATATATAGCATGGAGGAGTAAATATAATCTAATATATTATATGTTAAATAATACAAGGGGATTGGGTCATATAACATGTGGGATATTAAACCTTAGGGTTATTTAAAATTTATGGGTTGGGGACATATATAGAGGAATTATATTAATATGGGAGAAAGGGTATAGGGGATTTAATATACAAGTTAAATGTTAATATGAAATGAATGTGCGAGAATGTAAAAATAAACTAAGCAAAGTGTAAAATATGATGTTTAAGCGGGATTTCTCCATTGTGATGCACAACATAATCATTTAACACTAATACTTAGGATAAAACATTTTTTGTGGGTTTTTGGGTATTTTTGTATGAAAAGAAAATTAGTCAAGGGGGTTTTACTTTTCCTAGGTAAAAATGTGTATTAACTTTAGGAAAAGGGGTTTGTTAGGATAAAATGAATGATGAAGGGGGAAAGGGCTTTTATGAAGGGATTTCCAATAATTTAGTACCAATCAGTCATTAAGCCGTGGGTTCAGTCCCACCAATAGTCGGAGAAATGCTCCGAGCCTTTATAACTGAAGGTTTTTAGTACTGGAGTTCATTGTGGGGAGGGAAATTAGTAATTTTCCAGATAATGTTTATCCATGTCTTGTAAAACTGCTTTCTACCTACCCATCATTTATTCTACCATTTTTTACTTTATTTGCATGGGTGCATTTGAGTTTGCAACCCTAAATCCATTTTTCTTTTAAAACATGAAACTATCTAATTCTAACCTTATTGCATCCAAGGGTTCAGATTAAACTATTGAGCTCCTTATTATTTCTCTACCTATCTATTGATTTTTCAAGTTTAAACTGTTTGAAAAAATCTTTATTCTCTATCTATAAACATGAAATTTAAAGCATGAAAGGTCAAGATTAAGCAGTTTGACCTTCATGGATTGTGGCATTTTGGACAAGCTGCACACAATCTTATTTGCAAAAAGTAAACTAAACTAGTGGCATTTGAATATGCAACATTTTCATGATCTATTTTTGATGGGGTTCATATTTAATATATATATATATATATATTTAATCTTTGTTTCTTTTTGTCCTTTGATTGTTCTTTTAGGACATACCCTCTTTTCATCTTTTAAAATATGGGAATACATTTGCAGAAAGTAAAGGTATGTACAATATTTCAAGATTTTTAACAGATTCAAATCAAAATTATGAATCCTATATTTATAGGACCCTAACATTGGCTTCACATGGGGATGACATCTCCTTGTGAGATGTCAAGAACACCGTCGACTAGTAGCTTGATCCATTGGGCCAATCCCAAACATGCATATGCTGTGACTGAAAACTCATGAAGTGAATTTACCCCTTTTTCTGCAAACTGAAATCTGATTTGAGACTAAAAGGTGCTGCAACCTTCAAACCAAACTACTAAATCATCAATATCTTAGGGCCTTTTCGTTGGCTTCAAATCTTAATGAATTACTTCAAAACTAGCACTTACTCTAATCAGTTGTCCAACTGCTATTTAGGTGAAATGAAACAACCAATGCAACCATTCAAGAATTATGTACTTTGATAGATTTTGTTGCATTTGCTTGTTGATTATTAAAACTATAATTATGCAACCTATCAGAAACTTGTTAAAAAATGAGAGGATAAGGAAATATTTGATTTCCTTTGTTGACTCTAGAAACTTTTCAAAAGGATCTTGCAAGATATATACATTAATTTTTAGCTGGTCTAAACAACTGTACATATGTTCTGGATGGCCTCCATGCCATGAAACTGAAATGTTATCTTCATCTTTATCTCCCTGCAAACTTTCAGATAAACTTTGTGATGATATTCCTACTGATTGTAATGTTTGACTGCTGAAACCTTTATCATCTTGATTCTGAAACTCATAGTTAGTTAATGGAGGCAGACATTGAATTCATTCAATATCCAACATATCTGCTATTGGATCATGAAAAACTTGGGAAATTTTCTACAACTTATGGCATATAGGATTCCATGGGACTTCATAAACTTCAACAGGTTGCTCATCCTTTTCTTTAAATATGTTATACCACATTTCCTTTAAAATCTGAAATAATTCAAAACATAGTGGTATGGAACTTTCTTGTGTCATTTGATCATTTATTTCAATGGGAACTGATAACTGCAATTGTGAAACTGAAAAATCTTGATCAATAGCTTCATTATCTTCTTTGTTGTCAATCACAATTCCTAAAAACTGTTGATTATTGATGGCATGAAATTTGTCTCTAATGAACTGAAATGAAGCAAACCAAAGAGGTAAATAACCTTCACTTATTTCCAAATTTTGTGCTTTTTCTTCCTCACTCTCATAGCTAATTTGTTTTGGCTGATCACTGTATTCAAATTGTTGAGAATGAATTTCCTCATCCCACAAACTAGCTTTTGATTGCTTTGTAAAGTTAGCTTGAGTTTGGAGAACATAACTATCATCATAATGATCATACTTAGGAAAATCATCAAAAGAAGGAATGTAATCAAATATACACATTAGATCAGCAGATTCCTCTTCCACATATTGATTTGTAAATTCATTTTCTGATCTATGATAATTGGAATTAGCAGGAATTTGTTCATGGCAATCAACCTCTTCTATTTCTTCATGATGATCTTGAATAAAAAATTCATCTTTCATGGTGATCTTATGTATCCTTTCTTTTATTTTTCTTACCAAAAGGCTGAGTTTTACCTCTGCAATGTTGTTCTTCTCTTCTTCTTCTGCTTTCGATTTCTTCTTTCTGATTTGCAGATTAACTTCTACATCAACTACAATGTTCTGCATTTGTACAAGTGTCTTTGGATCTCTTTCTCTTAACTAAAATTATATTTCTAGATCAAAGGCACTTGGATAATGCAAGAGAGCTTAATCATGAAGAGGTCTTATATTTTATGGCATTGAATAATAAACTTGATTAAATCTGTCAGAAAATTGTTGTATTGTTTCATTTGGATGTCTTTTTAACTGATTATATTCTTCTATGATCACAAAAAGATTGAATTTAATTATCCATCTGTCAAGAAAAAGGTTGAAAAACTGCTGGAAATTTGAGATGCTTGCAATAGGTAGATTCTTGAACCAAATTTTTACTCTATTTTGCAAAGAAAGAGCAAAAAGTATGATTCTAACATCATCTTCATCAATCTCAAACAAATCCATATAATTTTCAAAACCTTGAATATGTTTTTGGGCAGTGATGTTATTATTTTCTCCATCAAACCTGTGAAGAAATTTGTAATAGTTATGAGGGAAATCATGGAGTTTAGGAGGTAAAATGAGGGGCTTATATCTATCAGGAACTTTATAGGGTACAGGAATATGTACAGGGAATGTAAGATAATTCTTGATTATTTGAGGCTTCTTAATTGAAAAATGATCATCATTAGATTCAGAAGAAAGCTGCTCAAAGTGATTAAGAGAATTAGTACTTATAATCTTCAAAGGAAAATAATTAAAAACTAATCTAAGATCTTCCTAAAATACAATATGCATTGAAAAACTTTCTTAATGGGAAAGAACATAATGTCTTGGATTAAGATCCAAGTTGAAAGCCTGATCTTTCCATATTGTTCTTTCAGGTTCATTCCTTCAGTGGAGTCTTGATTGTGAGATTGAATTGAAGTCACCAGGTGGATGATTTTAACCTTTATGTGTCTGATCACTGTCCACCATCATAGATCAGATTTGAACCTGTAAAATATTTTTGAAGAAAATGTTAGTTTCCCTAGTGGAGTCGCCATTATGTTATCACTTAGTAATTTCTCAAGGTTAAAGAAAGAAATAATCCGAGGTAACCACAAACCAACTTTTAAACTCTAGGATCTAGCCTTCCTAGCGTTCAGAGAGGGCTCTCTCTATAAAATTTAACTTTGTTTTGGTTTATAAAATATTAGGCTAGTTATGATAATGCAATTGGGTTTTGGTTTGTTTGATTTGGTTTGGTGAGAAAAATCACTTAATGAGATGGATAGTGGAAAATCTGTTTGTCCATTGGGCTAAGGAGTCAAAAGTCAAGCAAACAGAGCTAGGATCAAGGTCAAAAAATCAAATGTTTTCAGAGCAAGATATATAAGCCTTTGAAGATCTTGGAAGGCTGTTTGGTGATGTGATTTGATCGGGATAAAGAGCAGTGAAGGGTTCTTTGATCCGGAAAAGAGGAGTAGATAGAGGTCAAATGAAAGAGGGAGCAATTAAGGGTTCACTACTCTGGAAATCAGCAGAAAACATAGAAATGATAAATAGTAAAGACAGGGTGCTTTAAAAAAATCTTGAAATAATACTCCTGAATTATCATTCAAATTTGGAACACATATATGGATTCATGAAACAAAGAAGATAAACAATGACAAGTAGAAAATACTTCACTTCAATAGCTCGTCACATGAATCCTGAAATATGATGCTAATTGATTCGATACAGTCTGCTACTCGAAATTTGAAACACACAAGCCTTCAAGTTCAACAAAAATGACTATAGAAATATTCAGCAATTTATTCCACAATAATACTTCAAAATATGAAGTATATATACAAATTCTTAAACTAAATTATCTTGAAAAAATATCAAGATTGGTTTACAAATATCTCAAACTGTTTTACATAAATAGAACTCAATAAAAGGACACTAAAAACTAATGAATATTTTTGGCACTATTTTTTATGCATAGGTGATGACAAAGAGGAGAAATTCGAATTTGATATCAACACTTGGTTGATGATGAGGCATCCAAGTCACTGACTGTCTCCTTCCTTTGTGCTTTTGCTCCAGAAATTCTGCAAAATTGGGGTCCAATGATACCTTTGTATTTCTCAATCTGAAATAGATATGTAAAAAGTGAAAGATTTTTTTGTAGATAAATATGTGACTAAGATAAACCTCTCTCAATTTCCCAAAATTCAATTCCAGCTGTTCACAATAGGCTCTGCAAAAGGATGCGTAAAACAGAATTTTGCACAATCTGAAAATTAGCCTATGAAGATGTGCATGTATCTCTCATTCTTTAATACATGTGCATAAAGTGAGATAGGTTTTTTGTAGCTTAGCATCTTAGGAACATAAACCTCCTCCAGTTTTTCAAAATTCATCTTGGATTGACCACAATAGTTTCTGCAAAGCTATGACTTAAATAAGAAATTTCTGCAAAAATGTTCCTTCATGCTCTGTTTTCATCTTTTAACCTTTTTTTTCTTTTAACTGTTTTGACTTTTACTTTGGATAAACTTCATTATTGTTGGTGAAAGTGTTTTCATCTCTATTTACCATTTACTGCCTCCGTATTTACTTTTACTGTTTTACATTGACTACTTTGTTACTCTGTTTTAACTTTCACTCTGACTTTCATCTGATACACTTTAACTCTGATGCTGTTTGACTGTTCTATTTTCACTATTACCATTCACTGTGCAAATTTATCTCTTTCTCTGTAAATGACTACTTTATGTTTTGCTGCTGTATGAAATATTCCTTTTTTTTTAGGAAAACAATTCGAACTCATTTCCTTGTGAATTCTTGGAGTAAACAAGTCTTAACTAGTATTAGACTGTTTATTCAAGTTTTGTTCGATCATCGCATAATGTAGGAATTAGGAAAGCGGTTTTAGCACAATGCACGAAGCGAATTGGTGGTTTATCGCACAGTCGAAAGGTGGTAAGTGGTTTTTTCTCAAAGGGATGTGATCCAGTAAGAAACAGACGCATGGAGGAGAGATAATGGGGCAATACCGCCCATATCGCAAATCCAAAATCGATTAAAGATCGCGCCATTGAAATTGCGATATGGCTTGCGTATCAATGGATTGAGCGGAGGGAGTGCGAACGACTCAGATTGATCGGTGGAGTTGTGGGTAGATGGGCGTGGGGCCCGGGGTTTCTTATGTGGCGGGGATTTAAATGATAAAGTGGAGGCTTTATTAATATATAATGATAGGGATATATAGTATAGAGGAGTAAATATAATCTAATATATTATATGTTAAATAATACAAGGGGATCAAGTTATATAACATGTGGGATATTTTTTTTTCTAAATAAGATTAATATATTAACAAGGGAGTAAAATTACATCGTGACCGTAGTCAAAACTACTGCCCTAGTGAGAGGTAGAATTGTCAAGATAAACACATATGGAGACTGCCCAATGACAGGGAAACCAGTCTGGAATAGTTTACCAAAACCCACGCAGGGGAGCAAGTTATGATCTTCCTGATGATGAAAAGTTTGCATGGATCCAAAAATGAACAAAAATAAGCAAAAATTCCACATAGCAGTTTGAATAGAAACATGCCCAATTGTATGGGCCGCAAGGTAAGATAACAAGACCACAGTGAGAAAACTAGTCATCTGGAGGCTCTTCAACTATACGGCACCAACTTGTTGCAAGCAGATCCCTGGCAAGAGCAGCTTCAGATTCGGGGGGATCTGGATCAATCGGCGCCATCTCAACATCAGGAGCGTTGCGAGCTTGAGCATCTGGAACCTGCATTGACGCACTGCTAATCCCCATCTGGAGGTTCGAATTCTGTGCAATGTCTGATCCAAGGCCCATCGAATGAGAGCTAGGCACCCCCAACTGGGCTTCCTCATGGAAGACCACCGTAAAGTGAGCAGTTATCCTTGGGCGGTTCTGAGCACCGTTGAAGGTGAAGCGCGCAGAGCCAGTTGTGGGAGTAGGCAAGGTGGCAGGAGGTCGGGGAGCAGAGGAGCCCAAACAGTGGATGGAATCAAGAAAACGCCTTCTCCCACTACGGGTGCGAGGGTAGTGGCCGAAAAAGAAATCACTGGAGAGGGAAGGCGAGTCAGAGGAAGAGCTGGAGGGTGCGCGCGATGGACGGCCCCTGGTGCCGCCCCTGCGGCACCGCATTCTGTGGCGCAGACGAGGCATAGGGGAGACGACAACCGCGGGGACAAATTGAGGCCGAGCAACAACGATGACAGGGCAAGAAGAATTCGAAAGAAAGCCAGAGGCTCGAGTGAAGTGCCAGAGGTCCAACGGAGGCTGCTCCACTAAAGGACCAGGGCGAGGCTCCAAAATAGCTTCCCCCTTCAAGCAGCGAGAGGCAACAAGTATGATAGAGCTGACACCATACAGACTGAAACCAGAATTGAGGCCAGAGGCCAGATAGAAATGTGAGTGGCGCGACTGAAGCGACTCCATAGAAAGCCCATTGCCACGCTTCAATTTATATTCCCCTCTCACGCATCGAAAAGCACCCACCATAACTGAAACATTGAAGAGAGCCGAGGTCTCCAGCATGCTGGAGCATGCGAAGGCATAAACCAGAGCGGTGGACATGATATGAAATCCAGAACCCATTGAAACAATACCTTTGAACTCTGCGCACCTTAAATGCAAGGATCCGTCGAACAGTGGCCAAATATCCTCCATGTCCTGGGTAGGCAGGTGTTGTCCCACCTCGCCCCACCCCTGTCCCATCAAGTTAAATGCCCGTCTGTACACCCGCATCCGGGATAACATGTGGGATATTAAACCTTAGGGTTATTTAAAATTTATGGGTTGGGGACATATATAGAGGAATTATATTAATACGAGAGAAAGGGTATAGGGGATTTAATACACAAGTTAAATGTTAATATGAAATGAATGTGCGGGAATGTAAAAATAAACTAAGCAAAGTGTAACATATGATGTTTAAGCGGGATTTCTCCATTGTGATGCACAACATAATCATTTAACACTAATACTTAGGATAAATCATTTTTTGTGGGTTTTTGGGTATTTTTGTATGAAAAGAAAATTAGTCAAGGGGTTTTTACTTTTCCTAGGTAAAAATGTGTTTTAACTTTAGGAAAAAGGATTTGTTAGGATAAAATGAATGATGAAGGGATTTCCAATAATTTAGTACCAATCAGTGATTAAGCCGTGGGTCCGGTCCCACCAAAAGTCAGAGAAATGCTTTGAGCCTTTATAACTGAAGGTTTTTAGTACTGGAGTTCATTATGGGGAGGGAAATTAGTAATTTTCCAGATAATGTTTATCCATGCCTTGTAAAACTGCTTTCTACCTACCCAACATTTATTCTACCATTTTTTCTTTATTTGCATGGGTGCATTTGAGTTTGCAACCCTAAATCCATTTTTCTTTTAAAACATGAAACTATCTAATTTTAACCTTATTTCATCCAAGGCTCAGATTAAACTATTGAGCTCCTTATCATTTCTCTACCTATCTACTGATTTGTCAAGTTTAAACTATTTGACAAAACCTTTATTCTCTATCTATAAACATGAAATTTAAAGCATGAAAGGTCAAGATTAAGCAGTTTGACCTTCATGGATTGTGGCTTTTTGGACAAGCTGCACACAATCTTATTTGCAAAAAGTAAACTAAAGTAGTGGCATTTGAATATGCAACACTTTCATGATCTATTTTTGATGGGGTTCATATATATATATATATATTTATTTATTTATTTATTTTATTTTATTTTTATTTTTATTATTTATTTATTTATTATTATTATTATTATTTTTCTTTTTGTCCTTTGATTGTTCTTTTATGACATACCCTCTTTTCATCTTTTAAAATATGGGAATACATTTGTAGAAAGTAAAGGTATGTACAATATTTCAAGATTTTTAACAGAGTCAAATAAAAATTATGAATCCTATATTTATAGGACCTTAACACTCTCTATATTTGTATTGGAGATATAACTTGTTTGATTTAAGATGTTAATTTTAGGCTAGTTAAAGTGATAGGGTTTGTTTGTTTTGTTTTGTTCGGTTGGGTTGCTTGTTAAGTAGAACATATAGAGTAAAAGAAATTCAAACCATTGAGCTATGGGGTCTGTGAAAGGCTTGAAAAGTACAACGATGAATCGAGGGTGTTTCATAGGGCAAGTTAACAAAGCCAAATGGATCTTAATAGGTTATATGAGTGTGAAATGAACATTAAGCTGTGAATTTAGTAGGTTTAAAGGGAAATCAAGAATCCTTTAACATGTACTATAACAAGAAGGGTCTTTAAGATCACTATGCTTAAGAAAGGATCAAAGGACAGGGCACACCATAAACTTATTTAGCCTAGCTTTACCAAGTAAACTTTTAAAACAACAATCCAGCAAACCCTAAAGAGCAAGGAACTCGTAAATTCTCTAGCTATATACCTTCAGACAAAGAAAACATTTAAGATGACATATAAGTGATGATCAAAGAGAAGGGAACTCCTAAATTCTTCAATCAAACTCTAAAATACCTTCAAAGTGACTATTCAAGATGGACTAAAGGAGAGGGAAAACCATAAACTTCTTTAGTCAAACCCTAATTAGTAAACTTCAAAGAAAAGGCCTTAAAAATAATGTTTCAAGCTACACCAAAGGACAGGGCATACCATAAACTTCTTTGGCTTGACTCCATTAAATCATTTTCAAGGCAACAAGCTAAGTGAAACCAGAGAGCAACTAAGAATTCTCCAATCAAACCCAGTAGAGGAAAACATTTGAACAATAGAAGGCAGACAGACTTAAGGGGCCTCTAACATCATATCTTAACCTAAATTTTCTGCTCTATTGCAAGAGAAAAGATGAACAATATGGAAAACATAAGGAAACAAATACAAGATCAGAACAACATCACCATTTAAACAAGTTCATGAATCCTCTGAGCATGCTTGCTCCATTGATTTTTAGTCCAAAAGAGTCACAAAACTCCAAAGCCAACTTCTTCACAACTCAAAAATCTATATCATATTGAGCTCAACAATCAACCAACAACAACTATGAAGCACACATGCAATATTTATTTACAAAATAAGGATTTGGAACCCTAGCTAGGTTTTTACAAGTCATTTATTACATAGTAAATGTATTTGACCTTTGAGACCATGCAAGGCCGAAGGCAGAAATATCTAAACTCATTTATGGCAAAAATAACATCTAACATAACTATTTGAGATAATTTATGAAAATGTTTGACTTTAAGGCTTCAAGATATCTTCTATAGTAACTCCTAGTAAGGGCGCAGCTCCAAGGTATAGGGGCGCAACGCCAGTGCAAACGCGCAACGTCAAGACTGTGAAAATGACCTGTTTTGCAGTTGACTTTTGGAGGCCTTCCCAGTGTCCAAATGAGCTCCATGATAGCTGATTGGAAAGCCTGTCATGTCTAGTTTCAAAATATTTTTTTAGTTTCTAGAATGGTTCCCATTTGCCTTGTAAAAAATCACTTCTCCCAAGGCTTCTAAACGCGCAGCACCAGTGCTGAAAAGAGGGTAGAAAGGTGATTTTTTGGTGGTTTTTGGCCCTTTTGAGGGACCAGTTTTGCTCCAAATGGTCTGAAATTTTCTGAGGATGATTTCCTTGGCATGGGGAACATGAATATGTTGACCTTTTTCCATTTAAGTTCCCCAAAAATGAGCGCAACGCCAATGGCGCTGTGTGTTTGGCCCAATTTCTGCAATCCAAACTGTGAAAAAATCAAAATTTGCAAAAATATGCCAAAAATAGATTTTGCTCTGCTGATCATGGTTGGGAGGCTTGGAGGGATACATCAGCAAGGATATTGAGCTTTTCCTTCTCCTTTTCTTCATTTAGAGCTGGAATCTTTGCATGGGCTTGTTTGAGCTTAGCCCTTGCAATCCTGTTTCTCATGGCATAATGTCTTGTCATCTTCTTCTACATGTAAATGTCTCTTTTTTCCTTCTCAAGTTGACCCTCTAGGTGCAATTTTTCCCTCTCTAGCCAAGATTCTCTATCTTTGCTAATTTCTATGGCAAGCAACTCACTTGGAGTGAGTTGCTCTGCCAACTCTGCCTCTTCTTGTCTTTCCCGGGATAAAGCCTTCTTCAACCCAATTGTCCTTGGTCTCTTCCTAGGAAGATGTTCTTCCTCATCTTCACTATCATCAAAGGTGCGCAAGGTGTCATCTAGAAATGCCTTGGCCTTTCCGGCCTCTTTCTGAGCTCTGATTTCTCTGACCTCATTGATGGCCTTATTTGCCTCTAACTGTTGATTCTCCAGCTCATAAAAGTTGATTACATTCTTTGCCCTACCAAGATTAGCTTGAAGCTCATTAATCTTGGCATCTTTTCTTTTGATCAATATGTTTGTGATTCTCTCCTCATCCTCATCATCAAGGTCAATTAGCTGAAACTCCTGTTTAGTTTCATGTGTATCCTCCTCTTCAACAATGACCTACTCTGTGACCTTTTCCTTACCATTATCAAGTTGTTTTGCTGGTGAAGAATACATGTCCCCTTGCACCTCAAGTGAAACAAACACATGCCTGTAGCCCCTGCGGTATGTCAAAGGAAATGGCTCAATGTCACTCATTTTAGTGCCATCTATCTCAATGTTCTCATCACTGCTTGATGCCTTGTCATCATGATATGAGGGTGAAGGGTTGTGGAAAGGTGATGTGGAAGGGTCATCATGTGGTGAAGGAATGTGAGTGGATGGTGATTTATGAATAGCAGGGTCTGGTGGAGAAGTGGATAAGGGAGGATGGGATGATGAAGGAACATACTGCTGATGATGGCCATGTGGAGTAGTGAAAACCTCATGGGCAATGAAGGTATCCCATGGAATGTTCCTTTGCTGGAGTTGGTGCATAACCACCATCTTGATAAGTGAATGGTGAAAAAGGCTCTGCATTTGCTGATTGTAGTCTCTTTTGCACTATGTAGGCCATTTTGTCAATGCTATGGAAAAGATAATATGGTATATGCAACATTCTTACTCTAGTAAAATGCATAAGAAGCCGGATGTGGTATGAGTAGAGGCGGGAAAACCTTCCATCACAAGTGAAATACTTCATTATTATCCTCATCATGGGTGCATATCTACCAAGCAGATGAGAAAAATGAAAGATGGAATTGTGGTGGTCTTTATACCTAGGTTTAAGCTATGGTTCAAAATAACTCATGTCTAGGTTTTCTTGCTTGAACAACTTTTCTCCCACACTTGGTATCCATTTAGCATCTGAAATGGCATTTGTAGACATCTCAAAGGTGATCCCGACAAGATTAACTTGTTTGTTATGAAAATTAATAATGAATAACCTTGTTAGCTCCGGGTGGTTTTGGACTTGCTGTACTTTTTCACAAAATTCAAAGCAACCTACATGTTTGGAGCAGGAAATAGTAAGAGGAGATGCCATGAGTTCCCTTGTATTGAGGGGTTAAAATCTGTTTATCTTCCCTCCCTTGTGATCATGTCTCCTTGGAATTTGTGCCTCCATACCACTGTCTTCAACCTTAGACATTTTAAACTCTGGTTTATAGAACCCTAGGGCTGATGTGAAATGAGATGAAGGGAGGGCAATGAAAAGACAACTTTGCAAATGAAGGGAATGAGTGAATGGGTATAGGTGTAGGAAATGAATGAGGGGAAAACTAACTCAATGAAAACCCTTAAGCAATGTAATCACTCCTGTTTATGACTGATTTTCTTCAAGGAGGATGAAACAGGAATGAAACAATGATTTCTGATTTGTAGCTAGGGTTTGATTAGGGTTTCATTCCCATTGATTTAAAAGTGATCAAAAATAGCTTCAAAATGGGTTATGGCATGCACTTACCACTTATCAATGCCTTGGAGGACCTTGGTAGGAATTTGGAAGCAATTTGACTTGATTTCGATGGATGGATCACTTGGAAACCCTCTCTGTCCAAGCGCGTAGCGCCAATAGTTGAGGGCGCAACGCTAGTTCTGAGCGCGCAGTGCCAAGTAAAATGAGCACAGGATTCTGTTCGAGCAAGAGCGCATCGCCTTCAGAAATTGTGTGGAGGAAAAATGGCAAGCGCGCAATGCCAACTTCCAAGCGCACAACGCCAAGCCAAACACGCATCGCCAAGAAAATTTGCCCGATTTTTCTTGAAAACTCACTAATTCTCCCTTGCTGAGCACTATTGATAGTTTTAAAAGAAACAATGATTCATTTGAAATGTAAAATGAGTTTTTATAGGCTTATGGATTTAATTTTAAACTTTGGAAACCCACTTTCTAATGTTTGAAATCTTTTTTCCTTTTCACACTGATATTCTTTTACACTTTTGCCTTACAGGTTGATGAAGTCATGAAGTTGACTTTTATTTTGCTCATTGAGGCATGACAAGTTCATTTTGACATCTTTGGGATTTATTCACATAGTAGCATCTTCAAAATCTTCTGTAGTTTCCACCATAAAACTCAACTCATCTTTTCCACCTTCTCTGGCCACCTTTCAAAACCCTAAGTGTCTGCAGTTTTTACAGCAATCATCAGTGTTGTCTTCTAAGTTCTCTATAGCCCTTTCAAGTTCATTCATTTTTGTCCAGTTCACCTCACCCTTTTCCATATTCCATCAGTATTTTCTGATAACCTTTCTTCATGTTTGGCCTTGTGTGCTTCCTCCATGTCATTTTCTGCAAGTGATCACTTCTTTGGCACTCAAATGGACTAACTAGTTTATAAACCCTAGTCATCTACAAGAACAAATGTTTCCTCTTTCCCTTGCTGCACATTTTTTTCATTCAGGAGTAGACAATCCACATCATCAATACTTTCTGCTGATAAATCTTCCAACACTTCTGCAGAAGTGCTAGACTTTGTCCATTTTCTTGATTTGCAGGTCCTGAACTGATAAGGCAAACTTCTTTGGAAATTTTAGGTCCTTCTTGAATCACCATGTCTTTACATTCTATTACATCAGAGCCAGATTCTAGCAAAGGAAAAGTAGTGCTTGAAACATCCAAGGATGAACTTAAACAATGTAAAACCCTAATGACCTAGTGGGAGTGTCCTTTGACCTGAGTTTGAATGAAATTTGGCTTGGACATTTTCAAGTGAAAACAGAGTATTGGTATAGTTTATTATGCCCAAAGGGTCATGGGGATGAGTTAGCAACAAGAAACCTTAGAGGGAGGATGGAGTCCATTGACATGGGAAAATAGGGCAATGAAGTCTCAGGTAGGAAAGAAGGGTGAAAATGAGAAGTATAAGCCCATAAGGAGTCTTTTGAGAGCAACAAGGTGACTTTGAGAAGACCAACTGAGGAAAAGTGAAAATAGGTTTATAAGGATAATGAAGGCAGTGATATTTTTGAAACTCAAGATATTCAAGGAATATTGTTTTCAGAAAGCTATAACCATTCTATAGTCATCTAAAGATAGTGAAAAATACTGATGACTAACAATATCTTAGAAAAATACTTTGACCCACTCAAAAAATCCATCAAAACATCCATACGTGGTAGGGTAAATCTATACCTGATCGTGATCTTATTTATTGCTCTGCAGTCGGTGCCCATCCTTCTTTGGACTGAGCACCGCTGGTACTGCACACAGATTTAGGCTCTCCTTTATCAGTCCTTTATCTAACAACTCCTGCACCTGTCTCCCAAATTCTTCATTTTCCTTAGGACTTAGCGTATATGCTTCTTTTTTTGGTAAACTCGCACCAGGTATTAAATATGTGCGATGGCTGATCCTTCTAATTGGTGGCAATGCATTTTCAAATTCATCAAGAATAATGTCGACATAATCATTTAGCATATTTTGTATTTCCATAGGGAGATTATATAAATTAGTATAAGTCAAAATTACCTTGGGTTTACACACAAAAACAAAATGCATTTCTTTCTCCTTTTTGACTTCACACAACAACTCTTTTCCACCGATCATCAAAACATTATTTCCAACCGTTCCTTTGTTCGCTTCATCATTAAAAGGAAACAATTTCCCATCGTTCTATAAGGTATATGTGTTCCTTCTGCCATCATGAATGGCTTTCCTATCAAATTTCCAAGGTCTTCATAACATATATGGCACACATCCATTGGCATTACATCACACAATATCACATATTTATATGTACCAATCTGTATCTCCACTCTGTACTGTTCTGTCACCAAGAGATGATGTCCTTTCTACAACAAGGACACTTTCTAGGGATTAGGGTGTACCATCTTAACAAACCCCAATTTCTCTACCATCTCTGTGGAGACAATATTGTTAGTGCTCCCACTTTCAATCACAACCTTGCAACATTTCTCTTTAGACTTGCATATTGTCCTGAATATACTTTTCCTTTGAGTTGGTTCATTTGCTTCTTTTTATGCCTTAAGAAAAAATCTTTTTAACAATAAAGACTCTCCCACCTTAGGTGGCTCTTCTTTCCCCATGACCTGAGGGTTTTCTTATTTTGTCTCAACTATATTTACATTCCTTTGATTTGTTGTTTTGTTTTGAGGGCAGTTCCATGATCCATGTACTAATTCTCCACACATGTAGAACCAAATTTCTCTTCCTCGGCCTCTACCTCTGGGTCCAAATCTTCCTCTACCAAAGCCTCCCCTTTGTGGTGGTCGATTACTTGAACCTCCTGCTTCATTCTGAGAATTCTGGAATCTGGAAGCACCTCTTCCTCTTGTTGGACATTTACCTTTATTTTTATGACTTTGTTTTCTCAGTATTTTCTCCTCTACTTTCAAAGCTGCTTGACAGGCACCTTCAATTGTCTTTAGACTTAACAAAACGATTTCATCTTGTATGTAATATCTCAATCCATTGATATATCTGGCTATCTTTTCTATGTCATCTTCAAAATGTCCTGATCTAATGCTCAACTTGTAAAACTCCTCTATGTACGTTTTGACATTCATCCCTTTCTGTCTTAAGTTTTGGAACTGTCTGAAAAGGTTTAACTGGTAATCCTTAGGCATAAATTTACTTTTTATTTTTCTCACCATTTTATCCCACTGCTTAATCTTGGGTTTTCCCTTTCTTTCTATGGATGTTTGTAGCTCATCCCACCAGATGGCTACATAACCTTTCAATTTGGTAATTGCGAATTTCACCTTCTTTTTATCTTCGATCTCCTCATAGTCGAAATACTTATCTAATGAACTAATCCAATCCATCAACTATTCCACATTAAGGTTTCCTTCATACATAGGTATTTCCACCTTTGGTCTTCCACTTGCTTTTGCCAACATCTTGAGAACTTTGGTTGCTTCACTTTCTTCCTCTTCTTCTTCATCAGAAGATTCTTCTTCACCACTGGCATCTCCCTCATCAGGTGCTCTCCTATGAGTAGTTTCCATTGTTTCCATTCTTGTGCAAAGATGTCTAATTTCTTCCAGGAGCACTACATTGGCTACAGGCCTTCCCCGACCTATGTCAACTCCTCCTCTCCTAGGGGGCATATTTGTTGAAATTCTAAGAACATAACTTAGTTCCTGTTGCTATGATACCAAATGATGGCCTTCTAAGGTTGAATTCCTTCCTCGGAGGTGAGGTTATGCTTCCTTTGGCTAATTACTGAATCGAATTGACACAAGATCACCAAGTTCTGTCCTGAATAACTACTTTGAATATTGTTTACAGTTGCTGAAAGAAGAATGTAGTATAAAAAAAATAATGGATACACAACATTAAATCGTGTTTCCTTGCGCTAATCTCCTCACACAACACATACCAGCATTACACACAGTGAATTTAATAAATAAAACGCATTATCAAGAGATATTACGTGTTGCTTTCTTCAACAATTGAAAAAAATCTCAGAGAACACATCAATCACTAATTCACACTAAGAAAACCCAAAACAATATTTTTTTCTTCCTCTTTGTCTACTACTAGTATTACCCTTGGAAAATAAATCCCTATCTCTATTCAACACTCATTCGAAAGGATTAACAACCAAATCCATCCCAATATCTCAACAAAGCTACAATCCCTAATTATTTTCATTTCTGAACACCTATTCTAAAAAAATTAATCTATTTGTTGACATAACGTATAAAAATAGAGTTTGCAACCCAGTTCTGTGCCAAAAATAAATAATTTTCCATTTCAATCGGATTCCCTTTAATCTATCTACGAGCGTATCACGTTGTTGACCAAGTTCTTTGATCATTGATTATGCTGCTATCTAGAAGACCTGGGCGTGGTTGAGGTAACACATTAGCATGTTGAATCTCTTTTCCTCCAAACCTATGTGTTTGTTCCCCATCATGACAGCTTGGTGCATGAGAATCATGGAGGTGAGAACCAAAACTGAACTACTAGAACAAGAACATGAACCCAACTGCTGGAACAAGAACAAGAACTTAACCGCTGGAACAGGAAATCAACTGCTAGAACAAGAACTTAACTCCCTCTTTGGTAAAGAAATTTGACCGGCTAGTTCAATCTAATTTTTTTTAGTTTGATGCTCCTACATCAGTATTTGTACCAACAATTGGTATCAGAGTAGGTCCTTCAGAAGAAGCTTGATCGCTTGAAGGAAGATATACCAATATGAGCAATCAATATGTAACAACATTTATCAGATCACCACTCTTCAACATAAATAATTTAATCTTCTAGAAGACAAGAAAAAGATCCTATCTTCAGTCTCTTGGAGCATATGTTTGGGAAATTGTTGAAGGGTGTTACCAATATCCAACCACAGTTCCCACAGATCCAGCAGCAAAGAAGACATATGAAACTAATACGAAAGTTGTCAATTCATTATTAGGAAGCCTGACCAAATCAGAATTTGTCAAAGTTACACAATTAGATACAACAAAGGAAATATGGGACAAAATCATCCTAAGCTATGAAGGCGATGCCAAGGGAAAAAGTGCTAAACTCCAAACTCTCAGAATTCAATATGAAAATCTCAAAATGCATAATGATGAAAGTATCGCTAGTTTCTTTCCGCGTCTATATGAGATCGTAAATCGTATGAAAAATCTGGGTGAAGACATAAAAGACACAACTTTAGTAGAGAAAATATTAAGATCTCTAACTCCTAAGTTCGAGTCAAAAGTGTCTGCCATTGAAGAGAAGCAAGATCTTCATACTCTTACTGTTGTTCAACTTCATGGGATCTTGACTGCTTTTGAAATGAGAAAAGGAGGCCCTTCAAAAGTTAGAGAAGCCATATTTAAAGCTACTGCAAAAGGAAAGGAAAAGGAATAACAAAAATAATCGGGGTATGTATCAGAAGAAGATGAGGTAAATTTTGTAAAGAAACTTCAACTTGGCACCAGAAGGTTTAGAGCTAAGCTTACCTTCAAATGTTTTGCTTGTGGAAGGGTGGGTCATTATGTTGCTAAATGTCCTCATAAGGATAACCATGAAAAGGGAAAGGATATAGAAAAATGTAATAGGAGACAATTTGACAATAGGAAAAGTTATTATACTCATGAAGATAATGATGGCTTGTTACATAGTGAAGAAGGATAATATGATTAAGATCTTAAATTACTCATGGCATTTGGAAAAGACACTAATGAGTCTAAAGATAATTTTATGGATGATTTAGAAGAAAATGATTTCTTTGAAGAAATTACTCAGCTCAAAATATGTTTGGAAGAAAACAAAATAGCCATATATACACTAAATAATCAACTTATAGAAAAAAAGAAACATAATGAGAAGTTAGAATGTGAAATAGTAAGTCTAAGAAAATAACTTGAGAACGTAAAAAATCTAAATCTTAGATTTTCTAAAGGATATGAAACCTTAGATTAATTTATAAAGTTTCAACGCTCTCCTCTTATGAAGACAGGTCTTGGATACATTGGTGAATCTTCACAGACAGGAAAAATCCTCAGCCACAACCAAAAGCCATCTAAATGCAACAAAATCCAGTGAGAAAAGTTTCAACACTCAACAGAAGAACAAAGACACTTCGCAGGTAAATCATGTTCGCTCTAATTTAAGGATGGACAATAATAGAAGAATTAGCCAAAAGGTAAACAACACTAGAAGGTTCTATGATCACAAAAATTTATTCTTTAATGGACAATGTTTCTCATGTCATAATTTTGGTCACAAAGCCGCTCGATGTGTTGCATACAAAACCATCATGACTAGAGAAGCAAGAAAACAAAGAAATGAGACAGGAATCAAGAAGAATACTTATAACAATTTCACTCCTCTTAATGATGAAATTGAATGTTCGTTTTGCAATAACTTTGGACATGACGAATCTGAATGCAGGAGAAAATGACAGCCAAAATAACAAACACAACAAATTCTAAGGTATGGAAAAAGGAGGACTTACATTTTGAAAGCTGCGACATAGCTTTATTTGCAGAAAGAGAATAAAATCAATGGTACATTGATAGTGGATGTTCAAAACACATGACGGGTGATAAAGATAAACTCATTTCATACAATATGTTAGAAAAGGAAAAGAATGTCACTTTTGGAAATGGCTCTCTTGTTTTCATTAAGGGTAAAGGATCTATTTTTATAAAAGAAAAGGTTAAAGCTGGTAATGTTATGTATGTTGATGGATTAAAGCATAATTTGTTGAGTGTTAGCCAAATGTGTGACCAAGGAAATGAAGTGGTCTTCCGATAAAAAGAATGTGTGGTTCGTGAACTTGACACATTAAAGACCATAATAAAAGGAACAAGAACACCAAGAAATATGTATATATTGAAATATGGCCAAGAACAATTTTGTCTAGGCAAAGCTATGGAAAAATGGTTATGGCACAGAAGGTTGGGACATCTAATACTTTCTCAAATAAGAAAATCAAGCATGATCAAGGCTGTTCGTGATCTACCCAACATCGCCCTACAGGAAAGTACCATATGTAAGTCATGTCAATTTGGTAAGCAAACCAGAGTTCAATTGAATGCCAAATAAGGATCAACAATTAAGCCTCTTGAACTTATACATACTGATTTTTGTGGGTGGAGAACAATACTATATCTTATTCATTGATGATTTTTCTAGAATGTGTTGGATCAGTTTATTAAAACACAAAGATGAAGCATTTGATAAATTTAAGGTCTTCAAAGCACTAGTTGAAAATGAAGTAGATCTAAAAATCAAATTTCTCAGATCTGGCAGAGGAGAGAATACATATCAGATGAATTCTTTGATTTATGTGAACAATATTTAATAAAATACAATTTTCTGTAGCTGGAACTTCTCAACAAAATTGTGTGTCAGAAAGAATGAATAGAACATTTCAACAAATGTCTCGTGCTATGCTTGATGAGTCTGGAACTCCTGACACCTTCTGGGGTGAAGCTGCACATACCGCAGTAAATATTCTCAACAAGGTCCATGTTCATGTGAATAGTGATAAAAATCGTTATGAACTTGGGTATGGTAAACCACCCAATGTGAAGCATTTTAGAGTTTTTGGAAGCAAATGTTTCATAAAAAATAATGACGAAAAACTCGGTAAGTTTGAAGCTAGAGAAGAGGAAGGAATGCTTCTTGGTTACTCTTCTAGAAGTAAAGGATACAATTGCTACAATAATATACTTCGAAAATTGTTGAATGTATTGATGTTGTGATTGATGAAGCATGCAAAGCTCCCAAAAAGGCAGCAACAACAAAAGAGGATGATGATGACGATGATGATGAATTCTTTCCCACATCAAATCACAATGATATAGAAGAAGAAACTAATGAAGCATCAAAAAAAGGCACATCAGATAAAGAAAAATCTTCATCCAGGTATGTTCTAAAGAATAATCCATAATCTCAAATTATGGGAGAAAAGGAATCTGGGGTACAAAAAAGAAGAACACTTGTGGGATCTCCTAGTTATCTAGCATTATTATCCACCATTGAACCACACAATGTAGGTCAAGCTAGTAAAGATGAATGTTGGATTAAGTCCATGGATGAAGAACTTGATCAAATTGAAAAGAATAATAATTGGGAATTGGTTCCAAGGCCTCACGATAAAAATGTTATTGGGACAAAATGGATATTCAAAAATAAGTTGAATGAAAATCGAGATATAATTAGAAACAAAGCTAGACTTGTTTGTAAAGGTTATGCTCAACAAGAAGTTATAGACTTTGAAGAAACATTTGCACCAGTTTCCAGACTTGAAGCCATAAGAATGTTTCTTGCATTTTCAAGTTTTCAACGTTTCAAAGTTTATCAAATGGTTTTAAAATTTGCTTTCCTTAATGGAGACTTGGAAGAAGAAGAATATATAGAACAATCAGAAGCATTTATTTTGGGGAACGATGAAAAAATTGTATGTAAACTCAAAAAGGCTCTATATGGGCTAAAAAAAAACTCCAGGAGCATGTTATTATCGTCTTGACAAATATCTTCAACAACAAGGCTTCACAAAAGGATCCGTAGAAAATAACCTGTACACAAAAATTAAGGATGATAAACTGTTAATTATTGTTGTTTATGTTGATGACATCATTTTTGGGAGTAATGAAGAATCCATGAGTAAACAATTTGCTTCTGTTATGCAGCAAGAATTTGAGATGTATTTACTTCTAGAACTAACATATATTCTTGGTTTACAAGTGCAACAATAAAAATATGGAATCTTTCTCTCACAAACAAAATATCTCAAGCATATTTTGAAGAAGTATGGGATGGAAGACTGCAAACATGTGTGTACTCCAATGATGACAGGATGTAACCTTAGTTCTCATGATGATTCTCCCATGGTAAACCAACTAGAGTACAAATCTATGATTGGGAGTCTGCTTTATGTAACAGGTACTAGACCAGATATCATGCATGCAGTTGGGATTTTTGGACGTTTCCAAGCCAATCCAAAGGAGTCGTATCTTCAGGCAATAAAGAGAATATTGAAATATCTCCAAGGAACTCAAGATTTTGGTCTATGGTATCCTAAAAATGTCGATCTTACTCTTCATGTTTACGCAGATGCGGACAGGGCTAGAAATGTTTATGACCGGAGAAAGCACTAGTGGAGGTGAATTTTATATGGGGCCTCGATTAGTATCTTGGTTCAACAAGAAACAAAGTTCCATTGCTTTATCTACAACAGAAGCAGAATATGTGGCTACTGCATCATGTTGCACACAAATTATATGGATGATGCAGATATTACAATATATTCAAATTAAATGTTCTCCACCCATATCCATCTTATGTGATAATACAAGTGCTATTAGTATTTCAAAAAATTCTATTATGCCCCCCAAAACCAAGCACATTCATATTAAGTATCACTTTCTACGAGAACAAGTGCTTTAGCAAAAGGTTAAATTGGAGTATGTTCCCTCCAAAGAACAAGTTGCTGATATATTTACTAAACCTCTTCCTAGAGAAGCATTTGAATATCTCAGACAGAAACAGGGAGTTGTCTCTACCTCATTATGATGTTAAACTTATCTGCTCTGTTTTCAAATGAATTTTCAGAAGGATGTTTTCGGTACGCAAGTTGCTTGAAGCATAGTCCTGTATATACAAGAGTCTCTTTTTAGATAGTCGCGTATGGATCTCTCTGCCATGAAATTAGTGGGTCAGACTCTAGAACAGACTTTGTCAAGTTGCTGACAATCATGATTTGGTTCTATTGATCAGGTGTTGATGGGTACAATATGCTGATATGGTTTTAGAGTTACATTTTCTTCTTTGACATTTATCTGCTTGATGAAGATGCTTTGATGAATGGGTTGTTGAAAATGTTCAGGTAGCACATGTTCAGGGGGAGCATTAGCTTTCAGTATATAATGCATTCTTGGCATTATGTGTATCATGGTTTCTGAATTTTGATTCAATGATATGTCTCTATTGAGGATCTTTGGTCTTGGTTATAAAAGTCATAGTTGTAATTTGATATAAAAGTCATTTTGAGACCTATGATGTAATAATTGTCATATTCAGTCATGTATGGACCTTGAGATCATCCCACTTGGTTGGGTAGTGTTACACATTATTTTGTCACCATGACATTTTACTGTCAATATAGGTTCATAATTACCTATATTGTGCTCCCTTAGAGGTAAAAAACCCTAATGTTCCTAAACCAAGTCTTGGAATTGGAGAAAAGCTCATTAAAACCCTAAAAAGTCTAACTCCACACTTTTCCTAGCTCTTTCCTGCGGATCTGTAGATATTAACTCTATAGCCTGCGGCACATCCCGCACGTTCTGCTTATAAAACCTACAAACCCCCGTAAACAGTCAAATAAAGGAAAAAGTAAGCTCTAGAAGCCCAGTTGGACGAATATTCTCCCAACTGGAAGCTTCTAGAGGCGCAATCAGTTCAAGCTTTATCCCTTCACTCATGGAGCTCTATCCCTTCACTCATGGAGTTTATCCCTTGTTAGTATGAATCTTTCGTCGTAAAAGATCACTTTAGCTACGCATAAAAAATAGCCCTAACATCGATTATGGCTGCAAAATACCTTTAAGATTGCTGCACAAATTCAGATCTAAGCACAAAAGATATTAAGCAGATAAAAAATAACATAACTCCATAGATCCAATGAACAAGACAAGAAGAATGTATATGAAAGAATTTTGTATTATATTAAGGAATGGGGCACCTGAGAGGAAAACAAGAAAGGTGTTTTCCAGTTCTCCTCAGTGGGATGGGTTCTTAGAAGTCCTCAATGTTTCAGATCTAGCATTTCTCTCTCTTATGGATGTGGAAAAGCAAACATAGAACTCAATGGGAGTTCACAAAGAAAAATGGAAAATGGTGACCAAGAGAAGATCCAAAGTGATCTAATGCAATGAAGGTGACTAATGAAAGGGGAAAACCCTCCTATTTATAACAAAATATTGGGGCGGTCTAGAACTCGGTGCATGAATAAAATATTATTAATCGAATTCTAGAAGCACCTTTTAGGAATATTTTATTATATTTGTTGGAGGGAAAAGGATTCTTGACTTGGGTCAATTCCTTTATTTATAAATAATAAATAAATAAATGATTTATTTATCATTTTAGAGGAATGATGGGAATATAATTAAATAAATAATGGTTTATTTAATTATTTATGGATGATTTAGTCAAATTTAACTAAGAATATTATTTAAATAATGATTTAAATAACTTATTCTTAGGGAATAATTAAATAAATAAGGATTTATATAATTAATTTCCTTATTTTGGGTTAAATATGACCAGGAAATATAAACAAATAAGTTATTTTATGTGGTGAAAGCAATTTTACTTAGGGTAAAATTGGTCTTACATGGTGTACTTGGGTTCATCTAATAATAACAGGTTAGATGACCAAAAATTGGTGTAACAGATTTCCCCCCAACGTACGAGTGTTAGGATAAAATCGTATGACCGAAGTACGTTGTAAGAACTCAATCACTAGGCATCAAGAGAGAGGTGAGAGAGAAATGTAAGGATGTCTGAGGTGTGAAAGGACTAGACCCTGAGGAGACGAGACTTATAGGTGCAAAAAGTCTCTATAAAGTGGTACTTGTGCTAAAGGCGGCGGGGGAGGCATACCTATGCCCGTCGAGACAAAGTACAAAGAATAAGGCGCCCGGAAAACCACGGAACGCAATAAGTACAAAGAATAAGGCTCCCGGAAAACCACAGAACGCAATAATGAAGCATGTGCTGGCCTAAACAAGAGCCAGATAAATAACATAGGATGAATCCCACATACATGTGATGCCTGGAATAATCGTCAGGACTTATACAGTAATATGGTAGTACATGAGATACAAATATACCCAAATGCCCCCTACACACGGGGAAGGGCTCGCAAAATCTGACTGATACGTGCAAATCGAAGAGGCGCTGCAAGTGGTTGAGGCCGATATCATCAAATGAGAGGAGCTGCATCAAGGGCGGAAATGAAGAAGTCATCTGGGCATGTGGGGGGCTACCTGCAGGGCCACCCCCTCATGAGGGTTGAGACATCTCACACACGCCCGGGAAGCACCAATAGCTGCTGCTGCATCACTGGACCATCAAGTGTATAGATCATGATCATGCTGAGAAGAGCTGGAACCAAGGTAAACTGCCCCCTAGACCTGGTTTCTGGAGTAAATGGGCTGATGTCGACCGAAGTAGGTCTGCCATAGGTGAGGCAATAATGGAACCCCAACTAAGGCACGAGGGAAAATAGTGGAGCGACGAACAGACGAACAATAATGATGATAATGAAATGGGGGATGATCCAAAGGGGACCATAAAGAACATGAGTACAAAATGGTATCTCATGACGGAAATTGACACGAACAGGAATGAGTATAGAGGCAAGGTAGTGCCCCTAATGACATGTGTTGTAAGTGAGAAAATCCGATTTGTCGGAGAGGTGAATAGACTCTTCGTGGAAAAAAGGTGTCCTGGTGAAGTAGCAAGGTACTAAAAACTAAAAGGTACCCAAAGCTCATGAACAGGCCAGGTCACACTTTTTGGGGTCTGTTCTGTGACCTGGGTAGTAGGTATTGGGCAGACAATTGCGACGTATCCTAGGAAATGACTTGAAAAGTGCGACTTATTAGAGAAAGGGGGTTTTAGTGCTGTTGTTGGCTGAGATCTGGGATTTTTATGGTTGAGGGGCATAGGTGCCCCCAAGTATGTTGTGGTTATACCAAAATGTATGTAGCAAAAAAGGGGAATCTAAACACATTTTAATGATATGGTGTGCCATTTGTTTTCTTTATGGGTATGTAGTTTGAGAAAGGAAATGGAGGATTACCAATCTCTTTTAGTACTGCATACATGAATCAAATGGACTTTGAGTTTCTGGGTTGGCATACCTGGTGCCACTATCCCAAACAGAGGATTTGGAGATAATGAACTGATGCTCTCTTATAAAACCTATCGGTTGGTCAACAACAATATCTAAACGATTGGGTTGCTGATGTAAGATGAAGGAACGATAAGGGGTATCATCCCTAGAGAGATCTGAAGTGATATGGGACTTTAGAGGTTCTTATAAATGTGGAAGAATAATGGTACTAAATTCGGCATGAGCAGATACACTACGAGAGTTATGAAGAATTGCTTCTCTTGGTCTCTCAAATATGGGTGCCACCTTACCCGAACATGGGGTTTCAATGTAATGGCCATGAGGTGGATGTGGTGTGGACGCATGGGGTCGATTTAAGGGGGAATATATAAAGTCAGGGGTGGTGGTTTCTGCCATACTGTCGTCATCGTGATAGAAGATGGGGTTACTGGTGGGAGAAAGACCATCTAATGCGGTGAAGCTACCTGACTCATCATCATGAGACGAGAGGTTCACATGCATGTCGTCACAAGGGGTGACAGAGGAGTAAGTAGATAAAGGATCTACCGATGTTGAGCCCAAGGTGATCGCCGAAGGAAGCTCAAGCGAAACAACAGGGGAGGATTTAGAGGGAATCTTCCCCGAGGGTCTCATGGATGAGGATAGGTAGAAAATGGTGGACGAAGGCTTCGTCAGCGTGACATCAGGAGGGGGAATGTCAATGGCAGCAGTCATGTCTGGGAGAGGTGGACTCGTTGCACTTGGCCTCAAATTGGCGGACCGCGGCTAGAGAGGTGCGGAAGTCCTTGAGGCGGGAACAAAGGTGGGTGTAATGGCCATGGAGATCACAAAAAGCACAGGGGTGGTTGGTGTGAATAGTCTTGGGGTTCATGGCCGCGGTCGCGGAAGAAACAAAGGCTTTAGGGAATGCGACATTAACCATGGGCTTGAGATGAGGCAGTTCAGGACAGGTATGGGTGGCGTGACCGACAACATCACACAAAGCACACTGGGTGGTATGCTTTGGAGGCCAAGGAGGGGCAGGTTTTGTCGGGGCAGCCTTGTCCTTTGATGCCTCCCTGTAAGCGTTGCCATTCTTACCTGAAGCGGTCGCAACAGGAGGTGGACCCTGTTGAGGTGACTGAGGCACTTTTGCAGTGGGAGAAGTCATGGGGACCGGTTGAACCAGGCTCAAAGTAAGATAAGGTTTGGGTTGACCAGGCGGGGTAGCGGTTGGAGGATCAAGGTACCAGACGGGAATCCCAAGGGCCAGGTTAGGAAGAGAGAGGGTGGCCATGACGGGTACCGTGTACACGCCTGGTGGGGGAGCTAGGAATAGTATCTGACCAGTGGGGTGATGGCCAGAAGGGACGGCTCCAAGATGGTTGAGACCTGGTGGAACCGACCCAGGAGGGTAGAGAGGCACATGGGTAGTAGCGGTAGGAGAAGGGTCAGAAGGGAGAGGTTCGACTGGCTGAGGCGAAGGGCTAGGAGCGGGTTGCGGCGGGCGAGGTTGAGGTTGCTGACTAGCCGAAGCGGGCTGTGTGAGGTCGGCCCGAGATGATTGCATCATGCAAACGTTCACTGAGATGGGATCCAAGACAAGAGGAGGAGGGAGACTAGGGAAGGTTCCAAGCAAGGAGGAATATTTGTATATGCCGAGGGGGGGGGTACTGGTCAAAAAATCGACGGTTGGCTGATTGGCTACAAAAGAGATGATCGAATCAGGGGAAGTCTGAGATTTTGGCTCATGATATGTCAATTGGTCAACGGTGACTATCTTTCCATTATGAGGGAAAAACATCTTGCGGTGGACTGTAGATGGGACAGCAGACATGGCATAGGTGTAACTACGCCCCAAAATAATGTTATAGTCAAGAGGGGCGTCGATAACTTCAACGTCAACACAAACAGTCTTGCCCGCAAGGGTGATAGGACAGTTACTGAAAAGGCCGATGGGCTAGGAGGCATGGCCATCCCACGCACGAAGAGTGATCGTGGGAAGGGCCAACTCAGGAGATCCGAGTTGTTTCCAAACCGAAGCAGACATCACACAGGTGGATGCCCCCTCATCAATGATGCACCGGGAAATGTGAGCGTTCTGGATTTTGACTGGGATTTGGAAAGCGATAGAAGTAGGAAGAGGAGGAGACTCAGAATGATGGGCGTCGAAAACAATCAATTGGTCATCTGCGGGATCTACAGCACCCAGGGCAGATAGTAGAGCTTTTCTTTGAGAAGGGAACAACTGGAGGAGTTCTAGCATTGAAATGGTAGTAGGAGATTGGGCCAGCTCATCTACTATGCTATATGCATGGGCAGCTCGGTCAGAAGCAACATTTCGGCGTAATGGTCCCTTAGGAATCTTGGTATGAACCTCGGCTTTGGGCGGAGGGATAAGCAAGGGACTATTAGTTGTCGAAAGAGGCTCTGTAGAACCGGAAGAAGGTGACTCGGGGACAGATGGAGCAAGAGGCTGGGGGTGCGGACTGGACGAAGTTTGAAGGGTAAGGTCGATGGTTATAGGTTGGTCAGAGTTCATCATCAGGATCTGGTAATCAGAGGTACCAGATGGAGGAGGTTGAGTGGTTACTAGTTTGTGAGGTGGTTGGGTAGCCACAAATCCCTGCTGTGCATACACCTTCTCTTGAGGGGGTGGTGATTGCTGTTGCGGGGGTTGAGAAGAAAAGGGAGGTGGGGGTGCGAATGCTGGAGGAGCTGGAGCACTAGGCTGTGGGTATGGATGATAATGAGGTTGGGTAACAGTGTGGTAAACCAGAGGTTTGGCAGAAAGAGGAGGCATGCCGGATCCTGGATGCGTGCTACCGGGAGGGGGAGAAGTGCAAGAGGTGGTGCCCCCTCCCCTAGGAAAACCATAGCTCATGGGAGGTTGAGCGGATGGATGAGAGAGAGATCTAACAATATTGTCGGTGGCATGAGGTGCCCCTGGTGTGTTAGTGCCACCGGGTCTAGGGAGGTTAGGAAGGACGGTATAATCATAACCAGATTGAGCATAGATCAAGTCATATTTCAAGGCTATTTGGAGGGCGGCTTCTTCAGTTTCAGGAAAATGGGATGCGACATCTTTGCTGATGGCGGGTAAGAGAGATCTAAGGGACCAGTCCATGTAGACACGGTCTTCGAAGGTAGGGGCTTGACATAGGCTCTTTCTTCTCTGCCATTCTTTAACATGATCGAATATGCGGGTCACAGACGATTGACGGAAAGAAGTCAAAAGTTTGATACCGGTGTCATAATGAGGGGGAAGCTGGAAATAAGATAAGAAGGCGGGGCAAGGGTCGCAAAGGTGGTATGGGAAGAGGTGGGCTGGTCAACATACCACTTAGAAGCTTCGCCTGTAAGCGTGCGTTGGAACAACCGAAGACAGATGGAATCATCGGTGATGGAATTGGAGGAACACCACATGTGGAAAGATCGGATATGGTTAGAGGGATCTTCACTAGCAAGGCTTTCAAACTTGGGAATGTCGGAGGGGAGCTTGGTTGGCATAGCAGGCCAACTAACATCGTGGCGAATAGGATCATTAATCAGCTGATTGAAATCGGGGAGACTGAGGCCAACCATATAAGGGAGTAATGGGGCAGTCGAGGTAGGTCTCGTAGGGGTTCCACTGGACACGGACCCAGCAGTAGAACTGGGGTTAGGGCTAGGTCCGAAACTAGACATGGTGAAGGTAACAGGGGGGAACCAAGAGGAGGGGGAGAACCCGAACAATCAGAGGAAGAGGCGGAGTGCAGACTCGGGGGAGGACATTCTTAATAGCGATGGGAAAGAGGAAGTCAACCAAGTGGAAACTGAGGGTGAAGGCCAAGAAGTCTCCGAGAAAGGCGCCTTGGGGGCGCAATGATGACGGGAAGAAGAAAAAACCGACAAGGGCAGAGAGAGACAAAATCAAGTGAGGTCAAGGGCAGAAAGGTGCAGTGACAATTGATTTTAAAGTCTTTGCTAGGAGGTGTGAACTAGGTGCTTCTTCACTTAGGGTCAGTGTGTGCGTGCGTTAATTTTAATTGATTAAACCCAGACGTTTTGAGAGTAAAAGAAAAAGTGTGCTGCATAATGGAAAAGAAATCTGCAGTAAATAAGGCTGAAAGAACAAAAAATTAACAACTAACGATGCAGCAATCAAACCTAAAAAGGCGGGTCTCTCAAAACTAGTCGAGAAGAGGGAAAAAACTAGGCAAAGCACGCTAAAAAGAGGCCAATAGATCGAAGGTCCGAAGGGACTGGGATCTAAAGGGTAAATCTGCTGAAAAGTGGTGTAGAGAATAACAAATAAGCAGAGGCAAGGTTGCTGCTAAAAAAGAGGAGATCATATAAAAATTGAAGAGACAAGGCAGTGGCCTTAGAAATGAACCCAAACAAAATGATATGAGGTGGTTTTGAGAGGGAGAAGAGCTGATCTAAAGGGATCTAAAAAGGAGGTATCAGATCGGAGAAAAAGAGGGCTGAAATTCTGGAAATTCAGACTTCTGAAACAGTACAGACTCGTCCACAAAAAGTGGAGGGTACTAGAGCCCTAAGGGGCAAGATTCCCTCTTAGTTGAGTGAAGCAGATCAGAAACAGGTCCAAACGGGCAGAGACAGAGGCTGGAAAACCCTGACAGAAGCTTCAGACAAACCCAGAAAAAGTGCTGAAAAATTTGCAGAAAAATGACAGGTCGCAGGTTCTGACCTGTTTTCAATCCAGGTCGCAGGTTTGGGGTAGAAAAGTGCGTCCTGAGGCTCAGGTCGCACTTTTTGGGCCGATAAGTGCGACCTGCAGATCCGGCTCTCTCAGCGGCAGATTTCAGAAAAATTTGTTGTCTCAACTGCGGCTGACGTCTGTCACCTAAGCAATAAGGCCAGAAACACACGGAAGTTAAAAAATTGACTGTTTAAGGGTTTTTAATGGTGAAAAACACCATAAAAATAGGAAAAACAGAAAAGGGGAGAGAAAACCTAGGGTCTGAAACAACTGGATATGCAGGAATATATAAAACGACAGCGGTCGCAAAAGAAAACCCGTGTGGAGTCGCCAATTGTTAGTATGAATCTTTCGTCGTAAAAGATCACTTTAGCTACGCATAACAAATAGCCCTAACATCGATTATGGCTGCAAAATACCTTTAACATTGCTGCACAAATTCAGAGCTAAACACAAAAGATATTAAGCAGATAAAAAATAACATAACTCCATAGATCCAATGAACAAGACAAGAAGAATGTATATGAAAGAATTTTGTATTATATTAAAGAATGGGGCACCTGAGAGGAAAACAAGAAAGGTGTTTTCCTTCTCCTCAGTGGGATGGGTTCTTGGAAGTCCTCAGTGTTTCAGATCTAGCATTTCTCTCTCTTATGGATGTGGAAAAGCAAACATAGAACTCAATGGGAGTTCACAAAGCAAAATGGAAAATGGTGACCAAGAGAAGATCCAGAGTGATCTAATGCAATGAAGGTGACTAATGAATGGGGAAAAGCCCCTATTTATAACAAAATATTGGGGCGGTCTAGAACTCGGTGCATGAATAAAATATTATTAATCGAATTCTAGAAGCACCCTTTAGGAATATTTTATTACATTTGTTGGAGGGAAAAGGGTTCTTGACTTGGGTCAATTCCTTTATTTATAAATAATAAATAAATAAATGGTTTATTTATCATTTTAGGGAAGTGATGGGAATATAATTAAATAAATAATGGTTTATTTAATTATTTGTGGATGATTTAGTCAAATTTAACTAAGAATATTATTTAAATAATGATTTAAATAACTTATTCTTAGGGAATAATTAAATAAATAAGGATTTATTTAATTAAGTTCCTTATTTTGGGTTAAATATGACCAGGAAATATAAACAAATAAGTTATTTTATGTGGTGAAAGAAATTTTACTTAGGGTAAAATTGGTATTACATGGTGTACTTGGGTTCATCTAATAATAACAGGTTAGATGACAAAAAATTGGTGTAACATCCCTTGGTATATGGAGCTCAGATCCCTTCATGAGAGGAATCCATCCCCCTCTTCATGGAACTGAAACTACCTCCATTTCCCTATAAATTGAGCTCATATTTCAGTCTCAAGGGTAAATACACATATGGTAATTGCTGAAGAAATTCCTAAGAGAGCATACTCTCTACACTATTCATTATTGGCATGAGAATGATCACACACTCATATCCATAACTTCATGCTAGTTCAAAGAGGGGAAGGCTTGTCAATCTAAAGGAGGAACGATTGTTCAGGACCCCAAGAGGAACTTGTGCAACATCAAGGCAACAGGTTGTAAAGTTACTCTTTTCATACAAGATAATACATATGGATCTCCTTTTCTCATTGAGTTGTTCTCGTGTCTATTTGAATAATTCAATACTTGGATTCCTTGATCACTGAGTTAGATTAGCTGTTCTCAATTATTATATGTTGTAGGTGCTTTTAATTCCTTTGTCTGTCTTTGATTGCAGGTTCTACTTACTGAAGAAGCATCTTTGGAGCAATTGGATAAAAGGCTGCACCGAACGTCAAATTTCAAGGTAGGAGCATGTCCTCTTTCTTTGTTTATAATAATTCTGAATCACATATAATCTAGAGAAAACGATTTACGAATGGATGTTTGTTTCTAGCTATCAGTAGGATACTAGAGAGATCGCTCTTGTCCGCAAGAGGGATTTATCGGCATAACAAAATGGCGACTCCCCAGGGTAAAGAACTTAGTTTTCATTTTTATTTTTTAGTTTGAATTTTAAGAGTCGACTGATTTTGATTAGTCTAAAAACTGGGTTGGGTAGATAACTTATTAGAATCCCTGAAAAGAAAATCTGAATTTTTATTTTTTTTCGTATTTTTCCTGGCCTCCGCGGTTTTTATTTAAAGAAAATACAGTAGCCTCTGCAGTTTTTAGTTCAAAACAATGCGGTACCACACTATTCTCCATTGGAACTTGTGGACTTGTAGAAAATTTTTGAAAAATTAAGAATTCTTTTTTTAGGACCTAGATTACTAGATTCTCTGTGTTTGCCCAAAATTGTCTTGACTGCCAAAGTCTTCTGTGTGAGTTTCTTTCAACAACTTTTGAGTTTATGTGATTTTTCATCTGATTTGCATTTTATGAGTGAATGTTTGCCCTAATTTCTTGCTGCTCCATATAAAAAACCTTCATATACCTTAGCTTACTTGTATGCTATTTTTTTCTTGCTGAGCCATTGAACTTGTCGCAAACCTTGTTTTTATGAAAAATTGAGTTTCATTTTCATTTGCAAATTTAGAAGAGTCTTAAGCTTACTAAGGCCTGAATTTCACATTAAACCATTTTTTGGATGTTTTCATTTCTGCTTGGTAGAAATTCTTCTTGGTTCGATCACAAACTAAGAGAAAATGTCCTCAAACTTTCTAGATAGAGTTCAAAATTAGAATTTCTTCTTTTGGTTTTGAATTTTATGTTTTTAGGAGTTTTAGATATGGTTTTCTTTTTGGAAATGGTTTATTCAATGATTTGTAGTTTCTAATATGATTGATAAAGGATTTCATTTCGAACGAGGAACTGATCATTTTATGAAATTGAGTTCTCAAAGAATCATCTTATTTTCAAAGATTTTTGTTTATGAAAGAATGAATTGGTGCTTTAGAAAATTGTTAAATATCTCAAATCTTTCCCTTAAATAAGTTTCATTGAAAAGGAAAGAGTTGCACTTTAATATAGATGCATTGAACATATTTTTGAGTCGGGTCATAAAACATCATTGAAGTTTCACTTCCATAGCTTCTGTCTTAAGAAGCAGCCAAATTAAAAACAACGCTTTAATAAAATAAATCTAGGTATTTTTTTACATTTTGTAGGGCTCTTTTCCACCAACATAGCTTAGGCTAGTGTCTTGGAACATGTTGTAATTAACATTCCAAGACAGTTCAAACAAACAAGTAGCAATCTTGCGGTAGGAAAAATCCAATTGTAGCATTTGTGCTCTGATTAGCTCTTCTTAAAAGATTCAAGCATGAGATCATGTTCAAACCCAAAAATATAATCGTACCTATATCAATGGGAAAGATAGTAGATGTGCACATATTAAAAATGGTAAACCTTGGATAGACCATTGTCGAGGAGCCTGGGGTCACTTGTTGGTAAACCTTGGATTATATCAAGGATCCTTCAAGGGGATTGAGCTAGTTACTCTGCCCTTGCGTGTATATTGGATCATAGACTGTTCCCCCGGGTAAATTTGTTCCCGTTGGTGACCTTAGTGGCTATAAACTTTAGGATTATTTCCCAAGGTGACGATGGAGGGAAGGTCCCACTGTACCAGGAGCAGACGTCGACTAGAATCACTTGGACTTTCTGAAGGGTTTTCTTCACTTCGATATGGTTTAAGTGGAGAAACTTTCACCGGACTATTTCATTAAGCATGTTGTCGAGGTAACTGTTCGAACTGCCGTTTCTGCATTAAAATTCTACGACGTTGGATTTCATCACCAACTAGTGTTTTTAGTGTGGGAATCTACTGTTTGTGTGTGGATTTCTCTCTTACATTTTGTAGGCGTGTGATCAATTTGATTGTTTTTTTCACAAAGGAAAAATTCGTAATTTTATTAATCATAACAAAATTACATGTTACATTAGCTGGTAGTGTCAAAGACAAGCAAGTATGCCGCAAGATAAAATTACAATGATGAGGAAATTAGGCTTTCCTCCCTTTTTTCTTCTCAACCTTGCGCCAACCATCTTGTGTTGGCGTGGTCGATATAAGGACGAGCTGGTTCTCTATCACGTGTGCTCCAACGTCCTTATCAGAGTCCGATGAGTCTGAGGTATGTAGTCTTTTATTTCCTTCATTTTTTGGTGCTCCGGAATCCATATCTGGCTGTGTCATGGTAGTGGTAGTGGCATCAATGGGTTCCTGCATTTCCTGCTCTTGTGCACTCAAATCAGTATCTGTCTGTTTACTATCTTGTGGGTTGGTTTCTTCCTCTTCCTTTTGCTGTTCGGGCTCTTCTGATGGAAATTGCCATCCTTTGGCAACTTTACCTGTTTTCTTCCTTCTCCTGTTATCTCTTGTGGCTGCCGGGCAAGTGCTTTGTAGATGACCCGTGTTCCTGCAGATCCGACAGCGAAAAGCGGTGTTCTCATAATCTAGATGTTGTGTCCATTTCTGATGTTTGTGGTTCAGCATGATGCATTCTGGTAGTCCTTTTCTCAAATCCACTTCCACACAGATTCGTGCGAAAGTGTAGATGCACTCCTCCATTCTTTGTGTATCAGTTTTGATATATCTACCAAGGATGTTACCAATGCCTTCAAGAACAATTTCCTGCCAGAAGTGAAGCGGGAGGTTGTGGATCCGGACCCAAACCGACATTCTGGTCACCTCCATGGTATTGGCATCAGAATCTGGGAACCATGGTGTGATGGAGAGTCCCTTAGAACCCCAGAACCATGGCCCCTCCTTAATAATCATATCTCTGTCCTCAGCTGTTGGAAAATTGACAATGAAAAATCCTTTTGAGCATAGGTGGATGTCACAATCCATGGTCCAGTTGGAAAAAATCCATTGGAAGAGCTCCACCGGTTTGGGCCAAAAGCAGTTGAATCTGCATATAATAGCTTGTGATTCGAAACTGGTTCTGTGCAGATCAATTTGATTGTTTCCTTAGAGACTTTAGGATATTTTGTTGAAATTTTCTTTGATTTTGTGTGTTAATTTTTTTAATCGTGGTTGAATTACCTAGACAATCATGTAGAATGCAGGGGAAACCCCTTGAGTACACACCAAGCCAGTTAGAAAAAACTTAAATCTGAGAAAGGACAAACTTAGGGACTGGATCAACTGAACATGAAGAAACATCAATAATTATTCATCCTGAATACGAAGTAGATCAACCTCAAACAACATAGAGTTCACAAAGAAAAAATTCAATTTCTGAACTAGTTTAACTTGCTTCCACAACTAGTGAATTATCAGCTATTGAACCTGAAATTTCTGAACTAGAAAATGAACCTACGACATCTGAGCCTGCTTCCGAGTTCATCACTCCAACCCCTGGTCGTCCTGATTCACCTATAGTAAAGTTCCGCATCACCGAGAAACTTCCTCATGGCCTCATTTGCATTGAAGAAATTACTGACACAGAAGAAGAAATTGTTCTTCCTTCACATCACGAATCTTTAGATCTTAGGCCAAGTGAATCGATTTACTGTAGCCCTTTCAAACAAGATCTTTGGTATTCTCAGTTGAAAGACTTTATACACAATTATGGTCTAAATTATTCGCCACTCCAAATTCCTTTTTATGCCATACCAAGAGGTAATTACATGCCTTCATTAAACATGTCTGGTGAGTCATCCATGTTTTCTGCATCACCAGAATCATATTTTTATGGTGGTCCATCTATTCCTGCGGGATACCAGTCGCTTTCTCGTACTTTCTCAGGAGTAACTCCTTCTCCCGACAAACTTATATCATCATCTGGTCCAAATGAATCACATACCGAAAATTTGAGTGCAGAACACATTTATATGATCTCTGGACACATTCCTAACCTTGACCCTCAAGGTAGTAATTTACTACCTGGGGGACACCCTCAAGGTAGTAATTTACAGCCTAGGGGGCAACCTCAAGGTAGTAACTTATCGCCTGGAAGGCAACCTCAAGGTAGTAATTTACCGCCTGGGAGGCAGCCTCTGTTGAGATTCAACAAGATGATGAGCTTAGTGAAAAGAGTCGCCTTCACTAAGTGGGCCCGCAGGATATTTTTGGCGCAAGTCTATTTTTAGACTATGTCTATTTTCAGACATGATGATCATATTTCAAAAGTTGTAGGATGCTATTTGTGGATGGTTGATCAATTTGGAAAAATAGATGAAATTCTATTTTTAGAATATTGGGCGAAGTCTATTTATAGATCATCAATCTAAAAATAGATGCATGTCGATTATTATTAGCTCTTAATAATAATCATACTCTAAACAACAACTTATTCTCTTGGAGCACTTTAGTTCAATGCACAGATGTGGCACAACAGCTGACAGAAGGAATTACGCTATTCCTAAGGGTTTACTGGAGCTATTGCATGGAGGACTCAGTTAGAACTCAAGTGGCAGAGTTATGACACAGTTGGAAGAAGTAGTTATGGAGTTGTGTTCAGTTTAACTCAGTTAGACTCAGTTGAGCTAGTTGTATCTAGTCTAACTGATTGATACACTAGTGAGAGTGGAGTGAATTAATTAGTTAATTAATTCACAAATAATAACTCATTAATCAACTGAACAATACATCATTCAACTACAGTGCATGGCAGTTTAAGTGGAGACCAATGGAGAGATAGGTGAAAGGAAAAGATAGACTAACTATTGTGACTATAGTGATGCATTGATTGCATCACACACTCAGTGGAGATGCCAATGAGGATTTCGTAGTCAAGTATGGAGTAATTCGAATTCATTCATAGCTATTATTCATCATATATTTCGCAGTGGAGGCAAGCTAGTAGGTGGCAAAGATCGGTGCATGGATTTGCAAGATTGGGCCGGATTAGTGTATGACGATTGTAATGTACTGAGGGCTTGTGATAAGATTTGTATGTTTGTATGATATTTTCATATGATCTCCATGTTACATAATATATATTTGGGGTTTTTAGCTTTAGGTTTTCCTGGTTAAAAACTGTGTTATGTGCGATTGATAAATTTTTTTATACTACACATGTGTGTGCAATTAATTTTTCCGCAAAAGATTAACAAGTGAAATAGATTCAGTATCTTGCATAAAGTTAAATAGTGTGAGATCAGGTGGATCTTGGACACATGCATGCTTAGTGCATATAATTTCTACATGGTATCAAAGCTTTGTTGATTGAAGATTGCAATTGTGAAGTGAGTTTGTGCTGGTGGACAATTCGAATTTGCTACAGATTGGTGCAGAAATCGAGTATAAATTGAAATGTCTTTCAATGGGTTGATATTGGAGTATGCCCTTGATGGGAGCTTGAATTACATAGCCTGGAAGGACAGGATGGAGGTGGTGCTGGAGGATAATGGGCTGAAGGAGTTCATTAATAACGATGTTCCTAAGCCAGGATCTAGCGATGTTGCATTACTTGATGCATGGAAAAAGAAGACAGCAAAGATGGGGAGGATTTTGTTGGAAGGTGTGAAGGACCATATTATGTCCAGCCTTCATGGGAAATCCACTCCATTCTTAATGTGGAAGGCTTTGACAGACTTGTTCCAAAGCAGAAGTGACCAGAGGAAGTTGGCGCTTAAAGACAAGCTCATAAAAATAAAAATGGAGAAAGGTCACAATATTCCAAAATAACTCACGAAGTTTGTCCACTGCAAGGATGAACTGGGAAGTGTGGGGGTTATCATTGATGATGAAGACTTGGTGAGCTTGGCTCTCCTTTGGCTTCCGAAGAGTTGGCATAGCTGTGAAGACTCTGTCAATGGACGGGAGAAACTGCCAGGATGGGAGCGACTTTGGTTGGATCTTGTGCAGGAGGAGATAAGGCGGAGTACCAGGGATGGATCTTCATCTAAGAATAAAGATGAAGAGAATTGTGCTTTGGCTACCAAATCAAGGAAGGGAAGGGGAAGAAAAATCCTTCTAAATCTGGTGTGAATGGAAAGAAGCAGGATTTGTCCAAAGTGAAGTGTTTTCACTATCACAAGCATGGACATTTCACCATTAACTGTCCACAGAAGAAGAAGAATAAGCAGGATTTTGGATCTGCAGCTGGAGAGGCCTTAGCCTCGAAATTTGAGCTAGATTTTTCCTTGATCGCATGCTTGGTTTCAAGCTGCATGGGATTGGTGTGGTATCTTGATAGTGGTGTGTCTTTCCATATGACGGGAGACAAAGAGTTGTTTAGTGAATTGGAGGAGAAGGACCTCCAGATGCATATAGAGATGGGCGACGATGGTTGGTACAATGCGACTGGCATTGGGACCGTTACCTTTGAGAGGGAGTCCGGTAATCTGTTCTTGTTGAAGAATGTCATGCATGTTTTAGGTCTGAAGAAGAACTTGGTCTCTGTCGCAATGCTGGAAGACAAGGGTTATGATGTTGTTTTCAGTGAGGGAAAAGCCTTCCTTCGACATAAAACAATGGGTCAAACCAAGAAGATAGGGGTTCGAATTAAGAATATCTACAAGCTAGAGGTAGATGGCTGCGCTGCAATGGTGGGCAAAGCAGAAGAAGTGGTGAGCCGGGATGAGGGCGAATTATGGCACAAGAGATTGGGCCATCTTCACCATGGCGCTTTGAAAATTTTGCAACGAATTTCTACTGGACTTCCCAAGGGTACTCTTGCACAGTCAGATCAGTGCAAAGGATGTACAATGGGTAAGTTTGTGAAGACCACCTTTCATGAGAAGGAGAACCGTGCTTCGTTGATCCTGGAGAGAATTCACACAAACATGTGTGGACTATTCTCGGTTGCTTCAACAACAAAACACAGGTATTATGTGATATTTGTTGATGACTTTTCTCGTAGATGCTGGATCTTCTTCATGCAAAAGAAGAGTGAAATGTTCTGAAAGTTCTGTGAGTTCAAGGCATTGGTGGAGAAGGAGTCAGGGAAGCAAGTGAAAGCTCTACGGAGCGATAATGGTGGTGAATACATCTCGGGCGAATTCAAAGACTTCTGTAGCAAAGAAGGAATTCGAAGAGAACTCATAGCGCCTCATAACCCACAGTAGAATGGGGTCGCGGAGAGGAAGAACAAAACGAGTGTGGGTGCTGCATGAGCTATGCTTGAGAGGGAGCTAGACTTGCATGCAGTGAAGGAACTCCTTGTTCTGAAAGATGAGCCTCCAGATGTGGATCAACCATAAGAGGAGATTCATGGAGTGGAGGAGTCCACTCATGCAGAACCAAACATTAGACAAGGCAGGAAGCGTACCACAGAAGCTGAGAGACTGAAGCTTGATGCGGCACAAAATGTAGGAGTCCCTACATCACAACGTAGACAGAGACAGTCAGTTGATCGATATACTGGATACATCGCTCTTATGAGCAAGTGTATTGTGACAAAGCCATCCTATTTTGAAGAAGAAGTGCAGGATCCCACATGGGTAGATGCCATGGTGGAGGAATATGACTCCATTTTCAGAAACAGTGCTTGGGAGATTGTTCCAAGGTCGGTGGGAAAATCAGTTGTAGGATCAAGATGGCTCTACAAGGTAAAGCAAGCTGCTGATGGGAGCGTCGAGAAGTATAAGGCAAGATTTGTTGCCCGGGGCTTCTCACAGATCAAGGGGATTGACTATGAAGAAATCTTTTCACCTGTTGCACGATATTCTTCCATACGGACCATCCTTGCTCTCTCAGTGCAGATGGGTTGGCACATTCATCAGATGGATGTGAAGATTGCGTTCCTTAATGGGATCATTGAGGAAGAGGTGTACATTGAGTAGCTTGAAGGATTTGAGATCTTCAGCAGCAAGTCGCATGTGTGTAGGCTCAAAAGAGCACTGTATGGGCTGAAACAAGCACCCTGTGCTTGGTACACTCAGATCAATAGCTATTTCATTGGACTTGGCTTCACCAAGAGTGAGGCGGATGAAAACCTGTACCAGATTGTGGTGGAGGGTAAGCTTTTAATCATTGTACTTTATGTTGATGATTTAATACTAACAGGTGATGAGCAGTTGATACACTCATGCAAGGTAGATCTTGCAAAAGAGTTTGAGATGAAGGATTTGGGCCTCCTTCATTATTTCCTTGTATTGGAAATATGGCAGCGGGAAGGTGAGCTATTTGTGTCTCAAGGCAAGTATGCTCGGGAGATACTGGAGAAGTTTCACATGCAAGTCTACAAGCCTATCGACACTCCTCTTCCAGGAAATTGGAAGAAAGAGGATGCTACATCAGCAGAGGTAGTGGATGCCACTGTTTATCAACAGTTGGTGGGTTCACTCATGTCTTTAGTCAATACAAGACCGGACATATGCTATGCAGTGAACCAACTTTCACAAGCGATGGTTAAGCCTACCAAGCTCTTTTGGAAGGCATGCAAGCATGTCCTGAGATATCTCAGGGGCACATCTGAGTATGGTTTATGGTACAGACAGACGGATGAGGTGAAGTTGCATGGCTTCACAGATGCAGATTGGGCAGGAAGCCCAATAGACAGAAAGAGCACATTGGGAGGGATTTTCAGTATCGGATCTACGACAGTTTCTTGGTACAGCAGGAAAAAAATATCCATAGCACTCAGTTCAGCGGAAGCAGAATACATGGCAGCAAGTTTAGCTGCATGTGAGGCTATCTGGATGAGGAAGATTCTTCTTGGTTTGTTCGGTTCACATTTAGATCCCACGGTGATTCATTGTGATAATCAGAGTTGCATTAAAATCTCGTTTAATCCTGTGTTTCATGATAGATCTAAACATATTGATATCCGATATCATCATATCAAAGATTGTGTGCAGCAGAAGATCATGTTGCTTCAATACATTCCTACGGAGGATCAGGATGCAGATATTCTGACGAAGGCGCTCACTAGGAGCAAATTCGAATACCATAGAGGCAGGATCGGGGTGAAGGATAATCCCTATCTTGTTGAGAGGGAGTGTTGATATTCAACAAGATGATGAGCTTAGTGAAAAGAGTCGCCTTCACTAAGTGGGCCCGCAGGCTATTTTTGTCGCAAGTCTATTTTTAGACATGATGATCATATTTCAAAAGTTGCAAGATGCTATTTGTGGATGGTTGATCAAGTTGGAAAAATAGATGAAATTCTATTTTTAGAATATTGGGTGAAGTCTATTTATAGATCGTCAATATAAAAATAGATGCATGTCGATTATTATTAACTCTTAATAATAATCAGACTCTAAACAACAACTTATTCTCTTGGAGCACTTCAGTTCAGTGCACAGATGTGACACAACAGCTGACAGAAGGAATTACGCTATTCCTAAGGGTTTACTGGAGCTATTTCATGGAGGACTCAGTTAGAACTCAAGTGGAAGAGTTATGACATAGTTGGAAGAAGTAGTTATGGAGTTGTATTTAGTTTAACTCACTTAGACTCAGTTGAGCTAGTTGTATCTAGTCTAACTCATTGATACACTAGTGAGAGTGGAGTGAATTAATTATTTAATTAATTCATAAATAATAACTCATTAATCAACTGAACAATACATCATTTAACTACAGTGCATGGCAGTTTCAGTGGAGACCAATGGAGAGATAGGTGAAAGGGCAAGATAGACTATCTGTTGTGACTATAGTGATGCATTGATTGCATCACACACTCAGTGGAGATGCCAATGAGGATTGCGCAGTCAAGGATGGAGTAATTCGAATTCATTCAGAGCTATTCTTCAGCAGATATTACGCAATGGAGGCATGCTAGCCGGAGGCAAAGATCGGTGCATGGATTTGCAAGATTGGGTCTGATTAGTGTATGACGATTATACTGTACTGAGGGCTTGTGATAAGCTTTGTATGAGATTGTCATATGATCTCCATGTTACATAATATATATTTTGGGTTTTCAGCTTCAGGCTTTCCCGGTTAAAAACTGTGTTATGTGCGATTGATTATTTTTGTTTATGCTTCACATGTGTGTGCAATTAATTTTTCTTCAAAAGATTAACAAGTGGAATAGATTCAGTATCTTGCATAAAGTTAAATAGTGTGAGATCAGGTGGATCTTGGACATATTCATGCTTAGTGCATATAATTTCTACAGCCTCAAGGATAGTACATACCTCAAGGACAATATCAGCCTCAAGGACAATACATACCTCAAGGCTAGTACATACCTCAAGGACAATATCAACCTTAAGGGCAGTACTCAATTTAGGGTCTGCAACCTCTTCAAGGATAGTACCCTATGCCAGGGAAATCATCTTTCCAAGGACAACAGCCTCCTTTAGGGCCACAGTTCTACCCGGAACAAAAAAAATTTCAGGGAGGTGGGAATTATCTAGCTAATTATCAAACATATGTTCCAAATTATCAACCTGGTTATGGTCCATTTTATGCAACACAACCTTCAATGGGACCTCCATATCCTGGAGTAAACACGGTGTGGGATCCATCACAAGTTCAATAGAATTTGCAACCTAACATGCAAGTACCCTATAATCAACTTGGCCAATCAATTGGTTACAGTCAAATCCAACAACCTGTCTAACCTACGCTTCAAATTATACCACATGTATCTGCACCTGGTACAGTTCAGCAGCCTGGTACGGGTACACCTAGAACTCCAACTCAAACTACTGCACCAACTTCTGTTCAAGCTACCACACCTATCCCTGGAGTTTCTGCAGCCCCTATTTCTATAGCCCCTAAATTATCACAACAAATACCTATAGTCTCTGCACCACAACCTGGACCCACAGTCTAGACTACTGTTCAGATGCCTACATGACAACCTGGTACATGTACAATTGTAACAAGCCAACCTCAATTTTTTTATCAATTGTATCAAGGGCAGTATCAATATGGGTTTGTCGCACAAAATCTAGTATACCAGCATCAACCGTACCCTGGTTACAAGTATCAGATACCAGCTCAACCCAAATATGGTCTGGCTAATCCTGGTTATCTGGTAGGCATTCAAATCCCAAATGCACAGGCTATTCCAGGATATCCCCCTCCTGGTACTGGTATAGTTCCACAAGCTTATCAATTTGCTCAACAGGACCTAACCGTTGGTTGCCATTCATTGCAACTTTGGGTTTACCTGATTAGTCGCGCCTAAAAAATGATCCAATCTATTATCTTCTGTATTGGATGCCAATTCCAAATAAGTTGCCCAGTGATATTCCTAAATTTGAAGGAAAATCAGGGGAGGACCCCTCAAACCATGTCATGACTTACCACCTTTGGTGCGCATCCAACTCTTTGGTTGATGATTCCACTTGATTATGACTGTTTCATAGAACACTGATAGGTTTAGCTACAAAATGGTATAATGAACTACCACGTGGCTCATTCAACAATTTCAACGCTTTAAAAACAACTTTCTTAACACATTTTCAGTTTCCAGTCAGATACGACAATGGCACAGAATTATTGACTTCATTAAAAAAATCTACATATACATACATATCCGATCACATACATGAATGGAGATGTAGAAGACGTTTGGTGAAATTATTTATTCCAGATCAGATTTTGGCAGAATGGTTCATCAAATCATATCTTCCAAAGATCACTAAAGATGTGGCTAAGGGAGGAGTTGTTACTGAAGAACAGGTCATTGCTCAAGCTTAGTACTTAGACCTAGTATATACACATTCTGGTACTTTATACGAAAAAATTCTTGACTTACCATGTCCTGGTCAAATAATTGCAACTCCTTCAGGGTCTCATGTTGCAGACGGTGTAATTGGTTTAGTTAACACAAATAAAATTAAGAAGAAGTCTTCAAAAACTACTTCTCCTATTATAACTTTACCAGATTCACCGAAAGGAGATTCTTCCCTTGAAACTTTTGCCGACATTCACGTTGTAGATTCATCTACAGCTAAATCTAAAACCAGTAATAAGAAGAAAGGTAAGAATAAAAGCAAACAAACTTCTTCTCCCAAAGAGAAAACAGAAAAAATTGAACCATCTGATGATAAACGAAAACCTCATTATCCTTGTCTTATTTGTGACGAGGATCACTTTACTAAAGAGTTCTCACATCGGTCTGAGGTCTCTAAATTCATCAAAGGTTCACCAACACCCGCTGTCTTGAAGGATCCTTTTCCTACTCAAGATATAAAAATGATAGGATCTTCTTCACATTCATCAACATATATTTTAATGATGTCTGAGGTTATGGTTGCGACACGATCACAAGACTGTGGAAGTAAAAATCCTATTACTGGTAAAGATGTAGAAAATTCTAATTCAACACCAGCTACATCTCCTTTGGTTTCTGATCCACTTCATATCAAGAAACCTAATCTTGATCTAGTAATTAAACTGCCTGTTAAAGGTGCACTTCGAACATCATCTTTCAATCCACATGCAAGAGATGCTCAGAACTACAACATTGTTGAAGATTTGGCGATTTTCCCTTCAGCAATGTCGCCCTTAGAAGTACTACAATCATGTCCAACACAAAGGAAATTACTTTTATTAGCTATTGGAGCTATAGATCCTCAGGATTATAACCTCATGGTATTCGATTTAGAAAATTTTACACCGAGACTCCCTCATAAGATGGCTTTTCAAATTCCAGTATTAGTAAAAAACATACGAGTTTTTCGTACTGTAATTGATGAAGGGGCATCCACGTGCATAATGTCGTTAAATTGTTGGAAAAATCTTGGTTCTCTGACACTCAACCAATATCTGACAATCCTTAAAGCTTTTGATGGAAGAGGATTCCATCCGTTTGGAATTTTACATGATCTGCCTATAGAAGTAGAAGGCAATACTATTAATATAGATGTGGAAGTAGTTGATGCCCCTCTGGATTACAACCTTCTTCTAGGTCGAAGTTGGTCTTATGCCATGAATGATTTCATTTCATCTGTCTTTCGGGTAATAATGTTTCCACATAAAGGAAAGATTGTGAAAATTGATTAGTTGTCATATTATTCGTCCGACCGAGCTTCTACAGATAGTATCCAACATTTCCGTGGACTCGATCAACCAACACGTAATAAACATCAATAATTATTCATCTAATATGGTTAGATCAACCTCAAATAGCGTAGAGTTCACAAAGAAAATTTCATTTTCTCGAACCAGTTGAACTGCTAATTTAGATGTGGAAGTAGTTTGATGCCTTCTGATTACAATCTTCTTCCTGGGTCTAAGTTAATGCGTTGAAGACTGCTGCTTTCACCAATCTTTCGGTTATCAATGTTTCCACACAAAGGAAATATTAGAAAATTAATAAGAAGGTCATGTTATCGTCCACCCAAATTTTTCACAGATAGTATCCAACATGTTGGAAAATCGACTATCCCCTATGAAGATGTTGGTGTAGGTTTAGTAAAGGACTCTTCTTTGATGGGAACTTTCTCTATGCCTCCACCCAACGTATTGCATACTATTGCTAATATCAATATCATTTTATCAAGCACTATTCCATTCGATGACCCTTAGATAATGCCTTTAGAGTCAGAAATGGATTCTTTCAATGGCGAGATGCCTTTGAGTCCTTTTGAGATGGCATATGCAGAAGTATAGTCATTTTCTAACACACTTTCAAATAATCATGATCCAATGAATGTGATCACTGAATAATCTTCTTCACTGTCAAGCTTAGCCTTGACATCAATTTCTGATCCTTTTCAACAAGTGTTTTATACTGATGAAAGTATTCGAGAATTTTTTTCTATGGATGAATTACCCTGGGATGCTCTACATCATAGATCTTCATTTTTATCTGAACTTGATAGGTTTGAAAATGATTTTTCGTCTATTTTTACAATTGATTATGTCAAGGAACCACAAAATCCAATATCGATTACAAATTCGGATTCTGAGATTAATTTGGGAAACATTTCTGCAACTGTTCCTATTGACATATCAATTAAACCTGGAGTTGTTGAAAACATTCATATAGGTGCTTCTTGTACAATCGACGAAATTAATACATATAAAACCCTACTTCAAGAATTCCACGACATATTTGCCTGGTCCTACGAAGAGATGTCAGGAATTTTGTTCATGAAATAAATACATACCTGGATGAAAAACCTATTAGACAACGATTATGTCCGATACATCCACCAAAAGCTGCTCCTATTAAAGCTGAAGTTGAAAAACTATTGCGAGCAAGATTTATTTATCCAATCCCACTAACAGATTGGGTATCTAATATAGTTCCCGTTACCAAAAACAAGGGACTATAAGAGTATGTGTTGATTATAGGGATATTAATAAAGCGTGTCCAAAAGACAATTATCCTACCCTTATATCGACCAAATCATTGATGATTGTGCCGGAAATGAAATGTTTTCATTCATGGATGGATTTTCCAGATATAATTAAATAAACATACTCCCTGCTGATCAACCAAAAAGAACGTTCATATGTCCCTGGAGAGCATTTTATTATCGTAAACTACCTTTCATATTAAACAATGCTAGTGCAACTTTTCAAAGGGCAATGTCTTACGCTTTTCATGACATTAAACATATTGTGCAGCCTTATCTAGATGATTTACCTGCTCATTCATTACATAGGGAAGATCATCCTACTCATTTATGAGAAATTTTTATGAGATGTAGGCATTACAAGATTCGTTTGAATCTGCACAAGTGTGTTTTTTGTGTGCAATCAGGCCAATTATTGAGATTCATTGTTTCCAAAGGCAGTATTCGTGTCAACCCCTTGAAGGTTGAGGCCATCATAAATTTACCTCCTCCTTCTACACTTCACCAACTCCAAAGTTTGCAAGGGAAAACAAACTTTCTGCGTAGATTTATCCCGAACTATGCTGAGTTAACAAAAATGTTTTACTCTGTTGTTGAAAAAAAATGTTCCTTTTATTTGGGATGAGATTGTTGATCGATCTTTTGATGCTCTAAAACACGCGTAAACCCATGCATCGTTATTGCATCCACCCAATTACAACCAGGACTACTTTTTATACCTAGCAACCTCTGATTCCACCATTGGAATGGTTCTAGTTCAAGAGGATGAATTTCACAATGAGCATGTGATTTACTATCTAAGCCGGAATCTGAATCGGACCGAAATTAAATATTTGCATATGGAGAAATTAGCCTTGGCCGCAGTTCAAGCTGTCCAAAGATTTCTTCATTACATATTGTTACGACAGACAAATGTGATCTCTAATTGCAACCCAATGATGTATATTTTGACAAAACAATTATTCGGGGGAAAATACTCTAAATGGATTGTTATCCTACAAGAGTTTGATTTGGAATTCGAGAAATCTAAATCAAAGAAATCACTGGTGTTTGCAAAACTTATGTGTGAATTTTCCAATACTGAGACAGAAACTGTGGTAGAGAATCCCATTGCAGATGAATCTATGTTTATTATCAGTACATTAGATACATGGTATGGAGATATCATCATTTATCTTCAAACCCAAACCTTTCGCTCTAAGCTTTCACGTTCAAATCGATGAAGAATTCGTTATCAATCTCAGTAATACAATATTGTTGGGGACACACTTTATCGTCATGGTGCAGATTCTGTTTTTCGACGTTGCATTACTCACGAAGAGGCTGAAAGGGTTTTAAATGACTACCACTCTGGAGCGTGTGGTGGTCATATGTCTAGGTATGCCACAACCCAAAAGATATTGGGCGCTGGCTATTTTTCGCCGTCATTGTTCAAAGATTGTATTATTGCGGTCCGAAAATACCACAACTGCCAAATCTTTGATCGAAAGATGTGTGCACCACTAGCTCCTCTTCACCCAATAATTGCTATCGATCCTTTTACGAAATGGGGCATTGATTTCATTGCATGTAACTCTCACTCGACTGGGGGGCATGGGTATATTATTCTCACTGTCGATTACTTTACCAAATGGACCAAGGTGATGCCTACATTCGCGGTAGATGGAAAAATTGTAGCTACGTTTGTATTCAATCATGTGATTTCTCATTTCGGAGTACCACAAGCTATTATCACAGACCATGGGAGTCATTTTTGAAATACAATGATGATCGAACTCTCTGATCAACTTGGCTTACGCTATGATAACTCTACTCCATATTACTCGTAGGCTAATGGTCAGGTTGAAGTTGTTAATAAATTTTTAACCACCATGATCAAATGGATTATCGGAATTCACAAATCAAATTGGCATACCATGTTTTATTCGGCACTATGGGCATACCGAACCTCAGCAAAAAAATTCTACAGGGTTCACTCCTTTTCAACTGGTTTACGGTTTAGAAGCTGTGTTACCCATTGAATGCGAAATACCGTCACTCCAATTAGCCCTAAAGTTACTACCAGCTACCTCTGAAGAGGAAAAATACTTTTTGTACTTAGCACAATTAGATGAAACTCGGCGCACCGCTGCATTAGTTGCCGAGGCTCATAAGAAACGTGTGAAAGCTCAGTATGATCGACGTGTTACACCTCGTGTTTTTTCAGAGGTGACCTAGTCTTAGTATATGATTAAGCTAATGATAAGCTAGGTGCTGAGAAATTTGAACCAATGTGGCATGGTCCTTAAATTGTCAAGTGAGTGCTTGCCAAATGGGCCTATGAATTGACTGATTATGATGGGGTCTCTTTAGATAAACCCAGAAATGGTATTTATCTGAAGAGATATAATGCTTGATTCTCGTGTGAAGATCTCACTTGTATATTAGTTATTTTTCTAGTTAGTGTGTCTTATATTAGATAAGTGTCCCTAGTTTAAGTTTGTTTTTACTACTATCACTGCTTATCTTGATTACTCTTGATATTGCAGATGTCGACATCCCTTCAAACGTATAGTGGTTTTACTGATGGTGCCTGTCGTAGTACACAAAATATTTCTTCCGTAGCTTGGGTTATCTATTCACCCATTGATGAGTTAGTTTCTATGCATGGGGTAAGCCTTGGTCAAACAACGAACAATATTGCAGAATATAGCGCAGTTATTGAGTTATTATCTGATGCCATTTCATTTGGTATTCGACGTTTGATCATTAAGTTAGATTCAGAACTCATTGTATTACATTTAAACATAGTATACACAATTAAAAATCTAGTGTTATTGAGATTATTTTTGAAGGTTAGTCTCTTGGAAAGACAGTTTGATTACATCGAATATCAACACATTTCAAGAAATTTAAACACATTCGTTGATGCATTAGATAATCGTGTTCTAAATAGACATTTGTAACATTAAAACAGTAAACCAAAACAAAATTCGATACATGTTGAACAAGATAGTCAGAGAAAGTAGTAATATCATAGATAGGTTTGTTTTCAAAAAATATTACATCGTCTATGATCATAGGTTCAAACACCTTATGATTTGAAAGATGTTGATACAAAAAAAAAAATATGTCAATCCACAATGATCATCCATTATCCGTGATGATGATCATGGTAGTAGACTATGGCATGCGCCACCTTGCGCAGGAGTCTCCTAAACTGTCTTGGTACACCTGTAACATGTCTCTTAAGATGGAGAGGAATGTCATCTGTCCTTGTCTCGGGAATATCTATGGTTAACCTCTCCAGGTTGTGTTCCATATCAGTTAGGATCTCTGCTGCCTGATCCTGTGGTGGTACTATAGGCTCTGCTTGCCGCCTTTCAAAGCGACGAAGTGTAGCTCGTCGACGTGGACCAACATTTTCATTTAATTTTTTTATTATCAGTATTGGACAATTAAAAAACAAATAAAAATTAGATTTTAAAAAACATCAAAATGATTCGCTTACCTGATTCGTCCCACTGTGCCCCTGGCGGCAAGGACATCTCATGATCACCTCTGAAATCTATACCCGCATAAGGGAAGTCTTCAATTATGAAGAATGATTTTGCAGCCACATAAAGTACGCCAAAGTGAATCGAACCACTGAACTGCCGTTGCCACCATGGTGGGCCATTAATGCAACCCAACGTACCATCCGAGGTTCTCTAGGCTCCCCATGATCCACTAGAATAAGCTGAGGGGAAAGAAGTGGAATTCTCTCCATAGCAAAGGAAATCAAGATGGCGCCATAACCAAAGTTTTTAAACTTTGCGTTCTTTGATCTGGTTAGTTGGCCTTTCATGTTGTCCAGTACCACTTCGCACCAATTGAAAATGGTGCCTCTGAAACACTCTACCGTGGTTTGCATTTGAGATTTAGTGGCTACATGTGGAGCCACACTTCCACACAGCCTGGTTACTGTGAATGCAACTACTTTAAGATCAAGTCGCAATATAGTCTTTATGTTTATGCGATTATCCTTTGGATCTGCTGCATCACTGCAAAACTCTTATTTGTAGCTAGCGACGGTTAGGTCACCCTGTCTAGCTCCAAATAATGATACGTTTTCTCCTCTTTTGGACAATCCAATGAGAAAATAAATCTATTCGAGCTCGATTTCGAGTCAATGGTCGCCAATGATAAAGCACTAATTTTGAACATCCCATTTATTCACTAACCATGTTATCAGCTCCACCTGTGCTCTCATACCTTGAATTGCGCAAAACTTATACAAACCACAATTTTTAAGCACTCACATTGTTTGAGGATTATTCATGGCTTCATTATCTGTATCTTCATGCTCACGTTTTCTCCACTCTAGCATGGTGAAATAGTATGCAAATGGATGCATTTGAAGGTTAGAAACTTTAACCATTTTTGAGAGAATTTATCAATTTTAAACCGGTCACGGCGCCTCCGCAGTTTTTGTGCAGAGACAGTGTGGATGTTCGCACGGGCTCCACACAAAAACCGCGGTATCCCGATAATTTTCCTTTTAGAAAATTATCGGGGTCCGCAGGTAACGCATGCATGACTTGCAGACCCCTGAGAACACAATTTTGAACATAATTTCTCCCTAAAAAATGAATTTAAAGCCAAAAAAGAGAACTTAATTGGATAGAAATGAAGAGAAGAGTGTTGTGGATTATCTTGTTCTGACGAATCAAGATTTGAGCGGTCGGTTCTCCCATTATCAACTCCAAAACTTTTCGCCAAAAGCTCTCAATTTGCAACTCTGAAGACAAAAGGTGAAAATGACTTTGTTAAACTCCTTTTTATAAGTTTTTGAATGAATAAAATATTATATTATATTTATTTTTCACTTTAAAAAGTTATTTTTTGATGTTTTTACTTATTAGACACAGGTATGTTTAATATTTTGAGTTTTTCTCAGAATACAAGTTTTTTCGGTGAAAAGAATTATTTTGATGATGAGTATACTTTTATCACTTTTTCGTTTTATTGAAAATTACGAAAAAACGAAACCATGGAGTTCTGTTTTAAGCCCTTTTCAGACTCTCTAAACATGAAAATATCGCTGAGTACTTGACTATTCGAACTCGTTAAAGAAATGAACAATTGTCCTTTCAGTATAAGTTTACCCCTTTTCCGGACTGGAATGGACTATTTACGAAAAATGTATATGTTGACTAATAATGGTAAATAGAGTTCTCTCCTGCATTATTTTATCCTTTTTCGGGCTTGAGAGACTAAATTTATGAAAAAGTACAACTACGAAGTTTACTTATGTTTTTCTTCTGACCCCCTAAAACTGAAAAACACCGAGTTTCTCCTATACTGGACTCGTTAAAATTTAATAGTAAAGGACTTGTGGATTAGAAACACGAATGAACTACTACTTCTTAGGGTTCGATTTTAATACTAAGTTGGACTCATCCGAAGGATGAGCTTACACAACAAGCAAATGTTATCCTCCTCAAGCTTGTCAAAAATAAAGAGGTACTTGCCAGAAATGGTGGGGGAAAAAAGAGAAAAGGAATCCAGTTGTCACCCTTGTTTTAAAAGCAATATACCACTCTTGAACATGACACTTTTTGCCACACTTGTACCTGGGTTGGGAAAATAATTTGTCTAATAGTTAATCAAACCACGTTGAAAGTCTTCAGCCAGTTTCTAGGTATTAGCTTTAGGTCAATTGTTATCAAACCATCTGTAGCGTCGTTATGTGTTCAAGGGACAGTTCAAATAAACCATTCATTGCAAACATTTATCTCCATTCATGTTGAACATCCTTGAGTCAGTCCTTGCAAATATTTCTTAAAAACTTGATCTATTGGTTTCGTGTCGTGGGCTTTCCTATGACGGGTCACTTTTTATCAACGATAGCTCATCAACTAGAAATTTGATCTAGAATCCTATTAGTACCTTGGGATCTGCATGCCCTAATGGCATGTTTCTCGCCTTCGACGACAGGTTGCATCATTGACCTTCGATTGAATGATTCTGTGAAGTGTTCGACTGCAAATCATTCATTCACACTTCATGGATTGTACTGAGTACTTTGAGAGCCATTGTCATTATTTGTGGTTTCTCTCACACTTGTTAACAGTTCACATCATTGATTGGTAATCAAGTGATTTCTACCATGTTCAACTTCGACATAATAAATCGCATGGATAGAATCGTACTAGTTTGGGAAGCAGAAATCAAGACCCTATATCTAGTTTCCACCATCAAGGGTGCGAGGAGTTTTATTATTCATGATACAATAGACTACTTATGACAGATGGCTGCGTCCATACTGTGTCTACTATTGATGTAATTTTAAAATTATTTCTGTACCAGAACATGTAGTTAGTTTTGATCTGAGTATGGGAATGCCTACCTCAGCAATGATATACATATATATGTTTGCATTGAATGTTTTTATAGGTTTTAGACTGGTGTGTCCGCAATCCAATCCTTGGAATGATAAAGCACTTCACTCTTCAGAACTACCTCAGACTTCACACTTTAGGGGGCAATCTGTTACATGTTATTTTGTCACCATGAAATTTGATTGTCAATATAGGTTCATCATTACATATACTGTGCTCCCTTATAGGTCAAAAACCCTAATGTTCCTAAAACAAGTCTTGGAATTGGAGAAAAGCTCATCAAAACCCTAAAAAGTCTAACTCTTCACTTTTCCTAGCTCTTCCCTATGGATCCACAGATATTTTCTCTATAGCCTGCGACACATCCCACACGTTCTACTTATAAAACCTGCAGACCCCTGTAAACAATAAAATAAAGGAAAAAGTAAGTTCTAGAAGCCCAGTTGGATGAATATTCTCCTAACTGGAAGTTTCTAGAGGTGCGATCAATTCGAGTTTTATCCCTCCACTCATGGAGCTCTATCCCTTCACTCATGGAGTTTATCCCTTGGTATATGGAGCTCAAATCCCTTCATGAGAGGAATCCATCCCCCTCTTCATGGAACTGAAACTACCTCCATTTCCCTGTAAATTGAGCTCATGTTTTAGTCTCAAGGGTAGATACACATATGGTAGTTGATGAAGAAATTCGCAAGAGAGCATACTCTCTACACTAGTAATTATTGGTATGAGAATGATCACACACTCATATCCATAACTTCATGCTAGTTCAAGAGAGGAAGGCTTGTCAATCTTAAGGAGGAACGATTGTTCAGGACCTCGGGAGGAACTTGTACAACATCAAGGTGACAGGTTGTAAAGTTACTCTTTTCATACAAGATAACACATATGGATCTCCTTTTCTCATTGAGTTGTTCTTGTGTCTATTTGAATAATTCAATACTTGGATTCCTTGATCATTGAGTTAGATTAGTTGTCTCAATTATTATATATTGCAGGTGATTTTAATTATTTTTTCTGTATTTGATTGCAGGTTCTACTTACTGAAGAAGCCTCTTTGGAGTGACTGGATAAAAGGATGCACCGAACGTCGAATTTCAAGGTAGGAGCATGTCCTCTTTCTTTGTTTATAATAATTTTGAATTGCATATAATCTAGAGAAAATGATTTACAAATGGATGTTTGTTTCTAGCTATCTGTAGGATACTAGGGAGATTGCTCTTGTCCGCAAGAGGGATTTATCCGCATAACAGGTAGCTGTGTCAAATATGTAATCCCATTTGGTTAGGTGGTTGTGTATCAAATGTAACCCCACTTGGTTGGGTGATTTATGTAAGTATGAGTCATTGAAGGAAAGGTCATACTCAGTTGAGTTATAGATTCATGTACTTAATCAAAACTTTATCTGAAGATTCAACATTTTCTCAGGGGGAGCATGGTCCATATAGTGCGGATTAGATCTAAAACGCTCTTATATCTTCAAGTGAAACCTTGTTTCAGCATTGGTATGCCCTTTTCCATTGATGTCAAAGTGGGATAGTAACTTGGTGTTTTTGAATCTTGGTGTTTTGATTAATGCTTATGTGTCTATCAAGTATCTACAGGATATAATGATCGAACACCTACATAGTTGCCATCAAGTCCAAAGGGGGAGATTTTTGGCATTATGATGCATGTGTTGTCCTTGATGGAAACCCACTTGTAAAAGACAAAGTATATGGTATCTGGATAATCTCAGAGGTGACAAAGTGATGGAACAAAATGACATAATGTTGGGATAGAGGTTTTTCAGACCAGAATCAGAAGATGGATAAAGATAAATAATTGCAAAACTATACGCGAGTTAGTGAAGGCAATGTTGTGTATACACGCGGTTACGAAGAAAAAAGTTTCGTATGTGATAACACACTAATTTTATAATACCATGGGTCTTTACCATGGTATTAACCCACAATATTGAGCACAATAATGGTTATTTGATCCCGTCTAAGAATACCATCGACACTTGTGTGGTTTTGGCTCATGGTATTGGCTAAGGCTCAAACTATATAAGGAGGTGAATATCATAGTGCTAAGGTGTGCATGAGTATGTGAATTAAATGAATACTTAAATCTAAAGTATATCTGCGTGGAATGGGCTATAGTCAATAGATAGATCTGATATAATGATGCACTCATGAATACTATGATGGATCAGGATCTCTAGACCTGAAATGACTATGTATTTGCATGATCTGTTTATGAGTTGTTTAGATCTGTGGTATGGCGCATGTTTGTAGTAGTGAAGGGTATGATCTGAGTAAGTTTGCAGTTCTCAAGTGTTGCGCAGTCCTGAATTATTCATAGATCTATATGCGGGTTTGACTCGAGGAAGGCATGTATACATGTGGGTTTGGTTTTGCAGAGGCGTGTATATATTCATTAATATATTGAGATGGATACACGAGTTGGTTTCAAAATAAGTGCGTACATTCGCGAAGATGTCTTATGAAAGGCATGTATGAAAGCTAGGGTTTTTGTCTGATCAGTTTTGTTGTGTTTCTATTGTTTGTCAATGATGTCTTCATATAGATCTGGGTTGTCTGAGTATTGATTATGCTGCTAGTTGATTGTGATTGAAGATAAGTGATTGGTTGATTGAAAATTATTAATTCTGTTAACTGAATGAGGGTTCTGTAAGCTGAAAAAATATTTCAGAATATCTCTAGTCAATTCTGTGACCGAGTCAAAATTATAAACTTAGTATATTAAGATTTATATGCAGGTTTCTCTACCGAAAAGCGCGTATACACACGGGTTGCAGTAAGTCAAGTGGCGTATACATTTTGTCTTATAAATGATCATGGTTGCAATTGATTCAGTGTGTTGATGTAGAAGTCCGTGTTCAACTATGTGGTTTGGTTACAATGATCTCATTGTTCTGTTTGAATTGGGTTGATGTTTATCTCAGTTGATCTACAAGTTGTGATGTATTAAAGGTGTTGGATCCAGTGTGAAAATTTATGAAACGTGGTCCATGATGGTGCTGAGGGTTGGAGCCTTCAGTGAGGAAGTTGAAGCTCCTTGCCAGTAGGAGCTGGTGATCAAATCAGGGAGTTGTCGCTCCTTTCAGTGGTGGCTGGTAAACGAGATCAGGGGGTTGGAGCTCCCTTCTAGTAGTAGCTGGAGAACGAGTGAGGTTGCAGCCTTTTGCAGGTGGGTGCCTGTGTACTGGTATGAGTGTGCGCTAGTATAAGATTGTAAGAAATTTTCTATATAATAAATGTTGAAGATAGATGCGACATTGACGATGGTTTTTTCCCACATTGTGTTTCCACCTTAAATCTTGGTGTTCATGTGTGTTTCTTATGTGTGATGATTTATTCTGTTCTTACTGCACATGTTTATTGCTTACTAAATGTACGATAAATCATTAATGCATTGGTCTAAGTAAAGTTCTGAAGATTTATCTAAATTATAAGTTGAGTGGGAATATGCTGGTTTCCTGACTGAAATTCGCATACATACACTAGTTGGCTTAAGAACAATCGCATATAGAATTCAATAAAGAAAATCAAAAGTTTGTGTGAGTTTTAAAATACCGATTCACCCCCCCCTCTTAGTATTTTTCCCAACAAAATATTCACTCAATAGAGTAAAACTTGCCCAATTTTTCATCTAAAACTTTATAAATTTTGCTAATTGTCTTTTATGGACAAAAAAATTCCTTGATTCCATCCTTTTGCTTCTTTAGGGAATGGAGGAGGCCTTGAACCTTTGAATTCATATACTCTGTACAAATTAGACTTTAGATTTTCAACTTCTCATGAACATTTAATCAAAATCATAAGACACAAACCTACTCTAGTGCTTTGCGAATATTAATTCACAATTTAGAACAAAAATATCAGACATGTAAGAAGAAATAACACACATGCAATACGTATTTTTACCTCGGGAAAGCAATATTCTTAAAACCCCAATGACTAATTGCATTAATCAAATGAATATAGATGTATTATAATTGCTTTGCTCCACTGAGCACACCCTCCAAGTGCATAACCTATCTCTTTTCTCACTAAAGGCCTATGACGCAGACTTAACCAAATTTTGCCTCTTTAGCTCATATTTCCTTGCATTGTTCCTTAAGGAATTAGACCCCTATTATTTAGGAAATTCCTCAAATTGAATTGTGTAATTCCTTAGGTTGATCATTTGACTGCATGCAACATCTGTACACTCAAGACTAGACTACAATTGATGTTACACTGCCTTGGAATATCCAAATAAACTACATAACTCAAATTATCTGCATGCACTATCTATTTTGGTTGATTGATCAGTTAATTGGATGATCACATAGTTTGATTGAAGTCCCAATGCTTAATTGACTTGCCACTAGTTCCTCCAAAAGTTGGAAATATTTTAACTGAAAAAACCTGAGATAACTGACCTTGATTGCTACAAATTAGCAATAACACATGTTGAATTGAACTCTAACTCCTTCAAATTGAATTTACTGAGTAAATTGTGTGACACAAGCCATATCACACAAGTTAACATCATTCAAGTTGTTTGTTGATGTGGAAATTTGATTTTTATCAATTTATTCAAGGGAAAATCAAATTAAGAATTTATTGTTGCATTTTTCAACACTCTCTCTCAACAATAAAGGGTTTATCAACCACCCTTATCCCGCACTTGTGGAACTCTAACTTCCCTCTTGGAAGGGCCTTTGTAAAAATGCCAACATCTTGCTCCTTTGTTTAAATGTACTGCAACAACATTATTCGCCTTTGCACACAATCACATAAATGATGGTACTGGATATCTATATGCATGGATCAATCATGAAAATTGATATTTTCAGAGAGCTTATGAAACTCTGATTATCGCAGTTGGATCCATCATCTAACCAAACAATCCAACAAGAAGCTTTCTCATCCATATTGCCTCACATGTTGCTTGACTGGAATCCATGTATTTTGCTTCTGTTGAGTTGAGTGCCATAGATATTTACTTCCTAATATACCAAGAAACCTTTGTGGACCCAAAAATGGAAATTCCATCGGATGTACTCTTTCGGTCTTATGGACTCCCCTCGAAATCTGCATCTGTGAATCCACATAGCTTCACTCCCATTGTTCGTCTATACCATGGTCCAAATTAGGTAGTTCCTCTAATGTACTGTAGAACACACTTATTTTTCTTCCAAAATAATTTTGTTGGCCTAACCATAGATTGGCTCAGTTGGTTGACTGCATAGAACATATCTGGTCATGCGTTCACAAGATACATTAGTGAACCCACAAACTGTTAGTAAAAATTAGCATCCACTTCCTAATATGAAGTGACATCCTCTTTCCTCGAGTTGGTCGCTAGAGGTGTTTCCATGGGTTTGAAACTATCCATGCAGAACCTATGAAGTATGTCATTGGCATACTTTCCCTAAGAGACAAGCAATTCCCCATCACCTTGCCATACTTCCTGTTATCACTATATATAAAAAAAAAATTTAAAACATGGCATGTCGAATCTGTTTTGACCATGAATCTAAATAGTTTGAAGTCATTTTTAGTATGGTCAAGGGTAAGTCATAGTTTTGGAGGTTAGTGTTTACAATCAAAATTAAAAAAAGTCTTTTTAGGTTCATTCCATAGTTAAAAAGTTCACATTTTTCATTTAAGGGACATCTAAGAAGGTTTTAGGTTGATTTTCTGCAATTAGCTACAAATCCACAGTTTCGTAGCATCGTTAGTTAAAAAAATGAGTTTTGCGCTACGAAAGCGCTGCTACTTTCGTAGCGCAAATTGCAAAATTTACACTGTGAGCGCTACGAAAGCGCGGTTTCGTAGCTATCGTGTCAAATAGGCCGGGATTTTTCCGTTTCAGTTGGGGAATGGCATGATAGGAGTATGGTGAGTCAGTTAGTTAACAGATTTGTTGTACCCACTTGTCATACAGTCATCATATTCATGATAAGGTATCAATTAAACATCATTTGGTCATTAAGTGACATCTCTAATTCAATTTTTTTGCCTAATTGAGTCATTCCTATTTCATTCACATTCACATATGATGTCCAAGCTCTGAAATAGTGAGGATAAGTTTATGGTTGTTCCATCCAAAGAAAAATCTCATCAAATCAAGAGAGGCTGTTCATTTGGTCAATAGAGGCTGTTTTACAGGTTTTCTACAGGAAACATGGCAAAAGAAAAGAAGATCCACAGAGGGGGACATTCTCTAAGATACGAACCTGAGAATGCAAATGCTGTTATGGAGGATCAAATGGTGATGGAGGCTTTTAGCAAGGCTGGCTGTCTCAAATTTTGTGAAAAGCTACAAGGTTGCCGCACTCAAGTGTCCAAAGAGTTTTCTCTACATTTTAGTGGAACCACTACCAAAGTTGGAATGATAAACATGCCAGTAACACCTGAGATCATAACTGCTATGACAGAGATACCAAGGGGACAAAAATCTTGGTTTAAAGGTTCTAGGTTTGACATGGAGTCATGTAAGGAGTTTATGAAACTTGAATTTGTAGACATGGACTTGAACAATGCAATACCCAGGAGCTGTATCAAGGATAACTATGCAAAGCTGCTATTCAACATCCAAAGATATTTCACATGTGAAGGAAGGTACCATAAAGTCTACACTTATCATTTTAAACTGCTGTTGCATTTCATAGGAATGATATCATTATATTTACCATTTTTCTTGCATAGAAGCCTTTCCAAAATGGCTGACAAAGTCCAAGCTAAATCTGATGGATGTGAAACATCTCTGTTTCATTATGGTTTGATTAAGTTACTGGTTTTAAATGAGCTACAGAAGATAAATAGAGATTGGTCTTCCTTTTTATTTATGAGTGGATTTGAAATGGAAGCCCTGACTCCAGCTAGAAACCCTAAGATCAAGGGAAATCCTTCACCACCAGTAGCATAATCCAGTCAGCCAGTGGTTACCAAAGCTAAGAGGTTTGTAAAGTTGAAATCAAGGAAACAGGTTGAAGATAGAATTAAGAAAGAATCAGTGCTTGTTGCAAAAACCCCATCACTTGCAAAACAAAAAGTAGAAAAGGTCAAAGAAACAAAACAAAAACAGGTGGTCAATAAGCAAGAGAGCCAGAGAAAAACAAGAAGTCAAGTATTAGCATCAAAGGGAAAAGCAGCTGTTTCAATGGAAGAGGACTGTCTAATGATGAAAGGAAACTTGGATGATATACTGCATGCAATATACATAGAAGAATCACCCATTGTACAGGCATATTTCATTGAAGTGAATGATCCTAAATAGAGAAAAATCAAATCAGCAAAGAAATTGGATTTTGAAGGTGAGAATGCAGCTTTTGTTTTTCAAGCTAGGAAAACTCTAACCAGACATGAAAAGAAACTCCAAGAAAGCAATAAATATACCCAAGTAACTATTGAAGCATCCAAAGCCCCTTAAAAGGCGATTGATCTCTCATCTCCTATAGTAGGGCATGTAGTCAACAAGGTAGAGAAGGGAAAAGAACACATGTCAGAGTGTCAACTGTTGGAAGAAAGGTTGAAGCTAGAAAATCAAGAAATGGAAATGATGAGAAAGAGGACAAGACAAAACAACATTTAAAAGACAGAGTTCAAGAGGTTGAAGGCTATTTGGGAAGGTCAAACAGTTGCTAGGTCAGAGATCCCAAGCAGTGCCCAGCAGTTCTTTACATGGACAATTCCAGCTATTAAAGAAGCAAGGTTTGCTAGAATGATCAACACTTATTTGAGAGCAAGTAATAGGAAGCTAAGAAGCCAAGTGAAGGATTTGGAGCTCAGTCTCAAGATGAACTAAAGAGCAGAGGTACAAAATGACAAATTTAAAACAAACTCTAAATGGAAAATGAGGATCAAATTTTGTGAAGATTATGTTTTTAGTTCAAATGTCTGATGGTTTTGATGAATCCAATGATTTTTTGAAGCTATGGTACCTTTTTGTTTTAAAATTTTGTGAAAATCTGGTTAAAACTGCTTGCACATCAGTTTCGTAGCGCCTGTAGTGCAAAAATGGTGAAAAGCACTACGAAACTGCTGTAGCAGCTTTTTCACCCTTTTTCTTATCAAATTTTGGAGGGAAGACCAAGAATGCTGATTTGAAATTCCTAAGGGAGATATATCAAGTGAATATAAAAGTAAATATAAAGGAAAGGAAGTTAAATTTTGAAGGAAAATGGTAAAAAAGACCACGCTATGAAATTGTGTTGTTTTCGTAGCGTAGGTCTGTTTTCATGGTTTTGAGAAATTAAAGGTGGTTTTGCACAACTTGCATGAAGGGATGACTTGGGAAATATGTCAATAATGTTCCCAGCATCAATTAGCATTGAAGTTATCAGTTGGAAGTGGTCAGAATATCTCAAGAAACTAAAGGGATCCTAAGCCTAAAAACAAGGGAGCAGTTTCCTAGATTACATGGAATTAACATCATCAACATTATGGTTATAACAAGTTGAAACTCATCATCAGGATTTGAATGAGTGGAATGATAGGTGGAAAATGATGTATTTAAGTTTAGATCAGGCTGTTTTGAGTATAACCAAAAGAGTTCTAATTCTATTTGTAATAGGACTCTATGTTAGTTTTACAGCTGTGTTTGTAATACATACCATGTTTTATAGTTAGAATAGGTGTCAAAGCATGGGAATTCGATGTATCTAGTTATGGAGAAGCTTATCTCATGATGTAAAGTATCTATAAAAGATCAAGAAGTCGAAATAGAAAGGGTTGGAAATTTTTTAGCAAAAAGACTCTGTTTTATGTAAGTGACTGTTTTTAGCCTAATAGAGAATTTCTACTTTGACAACTCAAGATTCATAAGGATTTCTTGTATGTTCTTGTTCTAATGGAATCTTTCTAATATTCTATTGAAGTTGTGTTTGCTTATGTTACTCAGAATTCATCAATGATGCTCTGAATTCCTTCATAAACAAGCTGACTGTGTGTTTTACTGTTCTACATGTTTATTCCTTGACTTGAACTCTGATATGCCTTGACTTCCATGCTAGGTAGATTATCTTGGTTTTGATGAAGCTATCATGACTCCATAAGCCCAATGTACACTTGCTAATGTGATTTACAACTAGTTTACATAATTTATCTGTTTTTATCTCATATAGAGTTAGCCATCTACATATTTATCAAAAAACATAAACCCTTGAGAGATCCCTCTCAGGTTGAGGAGGCTAAGCCTCAAACAAAAAATTGGTTTGAAATAGTTGCACAAGATTGGTTTGATGAGCAGCCTATCAGGTCTGATTTTGTGATAAAACTTCCAATCCAAGGAAGTAGTGAATGCGACCCATGTCCTTCATTTCAAACTCTCTTACAAGGTCCTCCTTGCAAGATTTGATCATCTGTTAATCACAAGTTAAAATCAAATCATCAACGTATAAGTCAATAATAAAAAATTTACCTTCTACCAAAATATTATAGAGGTGTGCAACCACTTCACTTTTGGTGAAGCCCAAACCGGTGAGATAGTTATCGATATTTGTGTACCATGCAGAGGGTGCTTGCTTGACACCGTACAAAGCTTGCTTGAGTCTGGACACATTAGAATCTTGATCAAAAGTCTCAAAGCCTTCTTGTTACTAGATCTACACCTCCTCCTCAATAAATCTATTGAGGAATGTTGTTTTTACATACATTTGGTGGATCTTCCACCCCATCCGCGCAGCCAAATTATGAATTGATCTAATGGATGAGTAGTTTGATACTAGAGTAAACGTATCCTCATAGTCAATCCCCTCAACTTGATAGTATCCCTTGGCCACAAATTTGGCCTTTTACTTTTCTATGCTTTACCTTGAAGATACATCTCGAACCTACAATTGATTTTTATACAAGTCTTGGGACCACTTCCCAAACATTTTTCTTTACAATGGATTCATATTCCTCCACCATTGCATCAACCCATACATGTTTATCTACTGCTTCCTCGAAAGAGAATGGCTCAGTCTCTACAAGCTCAATCATTAGAGCCATGTAGCCAGTGTACCGATCTGGTGACCTTCTCTACATGCGCTAATTTGAAGGAGCACCCACATTCACCCTCGCATCCTGCACAAGTCTCCAGCTTCCCTGATCCTTTTCCTACCTTATCTGGATGGTTCTACTTTAGTGGTTGTCTCCACTCTCTGCTCTTGAATTTTTGGTTGCTCCACAACTTCTTGAGGCTCCTCCTTTGGAACTAAATTCTCCTCTTTTGGTGGGATCTAAAGCTCCCTCTCCTCATCAAATTTTACATCCCTTCGCACAACTGTCATTTTGAGGGATGGAAAGTACACATGGTATTTGTGGGGAGTTTCTGTGTAAACCAAAAATACCCCTAATTTTTTTGTTGGCTCTAGCTTCTTCCTTGATTATTTGGAGACATGGCAGTAAACAAAGGCTCCAAAAATCCTGAAGTGCGACACATCCATCTTTCTCCCCAAGAAATCATCCTCCTGTGTAATTATGCCCATAATCCAATGAGGAATTTGGTTCTGCAAATAAATTGTTATGTTGCATGCCTCAACCCACAAATGCATAGGTAGGCCTTGGTCATGAAACATTGCCCTCGCTGCTCCAAAAATGCTATGGTTCTTTCTCTCATCCACCCCATTTGTTGTGGGTTGTGGGGTGTTGTCAACTCTCGTTGAATGCCTTATTTTGCACATTTTTTTATAATTTTTTTCGACACTTACTCACCTCCATTATCTCTCATGAGAGCCTTCACCTTATTGAAGGTTTATTTCTCAACCATTGACTTGAGTTCTACAAACTTGGAGAATTTCTGATCTTTCTTCCACATGAAGAAGATCCAACACTTCAGTGAGAAGTCATCAATCAAAATGAAAAAATATTTGTGCCTGTTAGTGGAGGCTACCGAGAAAGGTCCACAAACGTTAGAGTGGATCCTTTCTAGGTTTTCATGTGTTTTGTTATTGTGATCATGGAATGTGGATTTTGTGTACTTCCCCAAAGTACACCCTTTGCATACATCATGCTTCTCAAGTGCTCCTTTAGGGAGGCACGTGGTTATCTGTTGTATGATCTTCAAAGTGCCATGATGCAAATGGCCAAGTATTTTATGCCAAAGTTCACTGACATCACGGCTCTGCACCTTCTCTGCCTTTGTTCTCAATGCATCATAATCATCCACATCTAGCTTATATAGGTTCTTCACAAGAACCTTGATCTGCTTCACTTGTCCCGTGGCTATGTGTCTCAGGAATGCCTTTCCTTTGTCGAAGACCACATCATAACCATATTCTTCCAAAACTGCAACAAAGATGAGATTTTTCTTTAGGTCCGGAATGAACATGACATCCTAGAGCTTGAAGGGGGGGGGTCAAATCCCTCCAAAAGGTGACTATGCCAATCCCGGTCGTGCTATACCTTTCATCGTCCCCCCATCTCGATGTGCATCTGCAAATTTTTCTCCTCCAAGTCACTGAAAAAACCTCTACACCATGTCATGTGGAACAATGCACCTTAGTCCAAGTACCACACGCTCCCCATCAATGTGTTGGTCATGCATGTAATGAGGGTAAATTCACGTTCGATATGTGAAGCCAAGGCTTCACCTGCTGCTCCTCCTAAGGCCTTCTTGATTTCCTTATTATGTGGACACTTTGTGGCATAGTTCCGGAATTCATTACAATGGAAGCATTTAATTATGGGAAAATCTTTATTCTTGCCCCCTTGACTAGATTTTGGTTTGGATTGGGATTTCTTCCCTTTTCCCTTATTTTCCTTTCCAGCAAATGCAAAGTTTTATTCATCCTTGCCCTTGGATGAAATCCCATCTCTGGTATTCTGCCTTATTTCCCCTTGTACCAAATCGTACCATAAGCGCTCCCAATTCAGTAGTTTCTCCCTCCCTTTCACCGAACATTGAAAGCTATTCTAGCTCTTGGGAAGGCCCAGAAGGGCTAGGCTTACCAAGTCATCTTTAGGGATAGTAACACCGACCCTGCCCAATTCATCATGACAATGTGTGAATCTACTCAGATACTGTGGTATAATGTCATTCTTTTGCATCTTGATACTTCGAAGTTTATCTTCGAGCGCCAACTTGCTATGGTAACTACTATTCTTGAACAATTTTGTTAGTGCTTTCCAAATTGTGAATGAATTTTCTTTTCCATGGAGATTTGAGACAATATGATATCATACTCCCTCCAAGATTATTCTGCTCGCCTTGGCTACATATTTATTCCACTATGCGAGGTCCTGGACATCAGTTGTTGGTGGTCTTGGAATATCTGTCTTGACATATTCAAGTAATCCATTGTCATCCAATATTGCCTCTATGTGGTCCTTCCATGCAACAAATTTTGAGGTGCCTTCCAAGGCATACTCTAACCTTAGTCCGTTAAAGGTCATCTTCTCATATATGAAGGAATCTTGCTACATTGATATTCAAATTCAAACCTTTGAGAAACAACTTCAAATTTCCTACTATAATGTGAATCTAGCTCCGATATCATGTAGAAATTAGGTTGTATATTTACAAGTTCTCGTGATTTTTTGATCAAAATCATAAGACACAAACCTACTCTACCGCTATGCGAACATTAATTCACAATTTAGAACAAAAAATCTCAGACATGCAAGAAGAAATAACACACATTCAACAAGTATATTTATCTAGGGAAATCAATATGTGAAGAACCCCAATGCTTGCTTGCATTAATCAAATGAATAGAGATGTATTACATTGTTTTGCTCAATTTATCACACCCTGCAAGTGCATAAACTATTTGTCTACTCACTTAAGGCCTCTGACCCAGACTTAGTCAAAATTTGCCTCTGTTTGAGCTCCTATTTCCTTGCATTGTTCATTGATGAATCATGCCAGGGAAATACTCAAATTGAATTGCGCAATTCCTTAGGCTGGTCATCTGACTGCATGCAACACTTGTACACTCAAGACTAGTCTACAACTGATGTCACATTGCATTGGAATCTCCACCTCAACTAGGTAACTCGAATTCTCTGTATGCACTAGCTATTTTGGGTTGATTAATTAGTTAACTGGATGATCATTGAGTTTGAATAGAGTCCCACTGTTTAACTGACCTACCACTAGTTCCTCCAAAAGTTGGAACTATTTTAACTAAAAACAACTTGAGATAACTGACCTTGATTTCTACAAATTAGAAATCACACATGTTGAAATGAACTCAAACTCCTCCAACTTGAATTTACTGAGTAAAATGGGTGACACAAGCCATCTCACACAAGTTAACATCATCCAAGTTGTCTGTTGATGTGGAAATTCAAATTTTCTCAATTTAATCAAGGCAAAATCAAATTGAGAATTTCTTGATGCATTTTTCAACATACTCAACCTTGGAAGTAAGATACTAGGATCATACTAAGGAGTTTTCACTCAAAATAATCGTTATAATTCCAAGCCTTAGGTCTACATAACCTCAAAGTTAGGCTTGAAATAAAAGTGTTTCAAGGCCCTATGATCCTTCTTGTATCCCTATTTTTTATTAACTACATTTTCGTTGATTTAGATATTCAATTCCCCTTCCAACTTAAGATGTTTAAATCCTTTTAAACATAGGGATGTCTAAAACTTGAGACTCAACACTTAAGGGGACTTTCAATACCCTAATCTATCTAGAATCTCTCACAAGTTATACAATTATTGAACACCCTATTTCAATAACATCGAGTAATATTTTCAAGGATTGTGTATAATTTAATATATACTTAAGTAGATAAATGTACCTCACTAAATCACCCATATAAATTAATATATATAGTTATATAACAATGTTACTAAGGCAAAGATTGAGTTCCTTGTCTCAAGAAATCTCAAGCATGCAATAAATATTGTGTAAGACTATTCCATGGCCATTAAATTAACGAAACTGGTTAACAATAGCCCCATAGTTACATTACATTCATAGGTGAGGATTCATAAGGGTAAATTATAATTTAACATTCATTCAACCAAAACATGACATACTAAATTATAATCACTACATTAGTCCAAATAAATCCATTACAAGAATTTAGTGTTTACACTCACAAACACAATCTTGAAACCTACACCACTTAGGGTCCGCATGATCTAAGCGTTATAACCGTTAATTCCAAGTGTAAATTTCTGCTACTTAGGAGATCCACTCCAATGCCTTTAACTACTTCACTTTCATAGTTTTATAAATATATTGCAAGAATGATGTACCAATGCAATCAAAGATGACAGTGCTTCAAGATGTAGACATAGTTCAAATATGCAAACAAGCTGCCAAATACAAATTGATGACACATCTCATACATTTCAAGCATCAATTCATATTCCCAAATTTGTGATTGCATATTAGAAGAACTTATCTGAATTTAAGCTACCCAAAAAATTAACTTAGGGTGATCAATTTTTCATGCAATTGTAAAAACCCCACGACCACCTTAACCTTGGTGAAAAGTGTTCACTTGCTAATCCAATCTCCCTTATACTAGTTAGAGAGATGGGATGAATATTCATTTTTTTGTTTGTTTTCAAAACTGGAAATAAGTATCACCATTATGTTTGTCTCGGTGAGACAATTTCTATGATATAAAATTTCACCCCAATTCGACCTTTGGATCAAGAGTTATAGCTTTGCAAAGTTTTCCACTGCCTCATCCTCTTGCCATGTTGAAATCTAGTTAGCTTCTTACTGCCGCATGGTGTGGGCATATAGGCTGCCGATCCATTCATGGTTTGGGTTCCCCATAAAACTACATATTATATGGACACAGACACAGACACAGACACAGACACAGACACACACATGTATGTATTTATGTATGTATGAACCCCAACCATTTTCACCCTCACTAATTTATATGGGGACGATATTCTGGGATGACATGCTCTGTGGGCCTCTTTTGCATCAATTAATGGATAGTCAGGGTCACGTGATTTCCACCATGGCCTGGCTCATGCTATCTTGCTCTTTTCGATTGAGAACTCCGCCTTGTGCTCCCTGGAAATGGCCTTGGCCATGGATGTAGTGTGGGTCCACACTACTCTGCGCAATATTTTCTCACAATGGTCTACCACTTTTTCTCCTTCCATGATCAAGAGTTCATCATTTTTTCTCAAAATTGAAAGTTACAGGATTGGGTTGAAACCAGGATGGTTGCATAGATATCATCTTCCTGATTCCTACGCCGTGAACGGTTCGAAAAACCAATGTCGTATGAGGGAGATATCACATTTTGATCGAAATCCCAAACATGCAAATTTTGCGACAGGGTTGATTGGGATGCCCAATTAGCAGGGTGGATGCATAGGTAGAAAAAGGAATATTCCTTACTCATAACCAATCCCAGGCTAACAAGTGGCACAATATCATTTGTTCAATGGTTGTACGTTGTTTTTTTATGGGCCAATCGGAGGGTGACACATGGCCAGCCCTGAGGTCACCACGTGTCCCCTTAGTGGTGTATTAATTTATTTTTTAAGGCCACAGGAGTTGAACCCTGGACCTCCGGCAGAAAGTCTGAGCCACATGTGTTTCTTAACAACTATGGTATGCGGGTCATATTTCAATTTTAATACAAAATGTAATGGGGGTTGGGGATCGTCGGCGGTCCCAACCCGCCGACGGTCCCACAATATATGGTCACGTGTTATAACATAAAACTGTCACAACAAAATTAACCACCAATCGCAAAATCTGCCAGTTTCATGTTAAACCTTGTCACATGCAAAGTTACCATTACATATCTCCGCACAGTCAGCAACATTAACTAGAGTTTGAACCTTATCCCGTGGTTACCACCTGGAGTTCTGCCGAAAGTAGTTTGTGAGCCGTCGTTTGGGTTGGCATGTGGCCACCCAACCACTAACAATTAAATGTTGTGGTTAGTCTGGCATATTTCTGGAAGCACGCCTAAATTTGGGAGGGAATCACTATTTTGACTCCAGTTAAGTGGAGTCCTCCACATTTAGTGGAGCTTTTCTAGGTGTAACTGGGAAAATGAGTAGGAGACTCAATTTTCGCCCATTCAAAGTGAATGAAGAGTCATTCTAGAATAATTTGAGAATTCCAGAGCCATTGGTGTAGAGAAAAAAACCATTAGAGGCCTGTAAATACATGTATTTGCAAAATTTTGAGCATAATGAAAGATGGAGATGCCATTGGGAGCTGGACTAGCAGATGTAGCCCAGGAGGGGTGAACTGATTCATCATGCATGCTGTGTAAATGTTATGTGGTGACTTATTTCTATATTTTACACTGCTATTTAGTGTTATTTATGCTTATTTCATGCTTCTAATTCACTAAAATCATCTACATTTCATGGTTAAATTCCTCAATCCTTAAGCAAACTAAAGAGACAAGTATGCACATGTTTATAAACTGAAAAGAAACTTAGCACAACAAAACTAATATAGTCCTTTCATATCAGATTGGTATCAGAGCTAGAGTTTATTCTCTGGGGTTGTTTTGTGCAAAGATTTGTTTAATTGTTTGCAAGTTTTTAGATGCTTACAAGGCTTAAGCTCAAAAGAGGAGAAGGAAAATTGGTGGGAGTAGAAGGGTCTCAAGAAGAGCCAAAGAAAAGGAGAGAAATATTGCGACAATATCCACCACCTAGTTTACCTCCTAAGGAAGCAGAAGCTGCATTAAGCATGTCTCATACAAAAGGATAAATCCATGAAGAAGTTAATCCCAAAGAGGAAGAAAGAGTGTTCAGGAAAGCATTTCTTGACATGACTGAGATGGTTAGAATCCTTTATCAAGAAATTAATGAGAGACATGAGAAAGTAATGGTTAGAATCCACATGTTGTGATGCAGTTACAACATTGCTAGCATCATATAATGGAATTTTGGATTGATAGTCCTGTGGAAGATTGACTAGTGGTACATGAAGGACTAAGGGAGCATACCATGCTGCCATGATATGTGGTGGGGGTGGATTAACAAGCGGTGGATTGACAAGAGGAGGAGTGGGTTGAAGTGAAGTGGTTTGAACGGTGGATGAAGGGTGTAAAGAAGTATATGGAATAGCAGTAGATTGCTAAGCTGATCTTGGGTGAGAGACACCTAGGTTATGAAGGAAGTGTAAATCAGGAGGTGTTGTTTCTCTGCTGCCAGGATGTTCACTTGTCTTGGGAGATGAAAGTGAAGACTCAAAATCTAGTTGATCTAAATCACCAAATGACCTAGTCCTAAAGGGATTAACTAAGTCAGCTTGTGATTGTTGTAGGGCTAAAAGATTTTCAGGGACTGAATTAGCTCTTGGAGGTGATATGAAAATAGTTGAAGATTCTATCTTAGGAGACTTCCTAAGGATTCTTTCTGGGTTATCAACTATCTCAGGTGGATCAGGGTCAAGATGTGTCCTAGTGTGGATTTTTCTAGGAGCCACTATGGTGTGTTTTGAGATCCAAATAATAAGAAAAGTTCAACCAAATATGACAATCTTCGAGAGGTTGACTGATCTGTTTACACAAATTTTAATCCTACAGTCCTCTAACTCAATTTGAATGATATTATAAATGATTAGGGTTCTTCCCAGTGGAGTCTTAAGGTCTATTCAGGATTGTGGAGTCGCCAGGTGGGAAGTTTTAGAATGTTTTCTAAGAGATACACTGTCCACCACAGTGTTTGTGAAATATCCCTTTGCAAGGATATTCTGAAACACAACAAACTCTAACCAGAGATTGACTGGGAGGGCATTCACCAGATATTTCACCTCAAAAAGAGGATGATATCCGGAGGCTACCTGGCCCTTTCCAGACTCTGTCTAAGAGTATAAGGTAAAACACATCAAAGGTAAATGATATGTAAAAATGAGTGTTTTACTACAAAGTGGAAGTTTTTAGCTCCTGAGGAGGTAAAAGGTTTTATGGTCCACTACCATGTTTATTCTAAAGCCAAACTTGAAATATTTTTGGGTTTTTCTGAGTTATTTTGGTCTTATAGGTTAAGAGAGTGTTCTAAGTCTGATTTTGCACTTAGCTAAGGTGTTCAAACAAACAGAGTTGCTCTTATGGCTTGGTAACTGGTTCCTTCAAGGTTTGGTAAGGCTTTAGGAGAATCCTAAGGGTTACTTAGTTTGTCACTGATTCAATTAAGTCCTATCATGATTACCATTTGTTAGGTAGTGCTTGAAGAAAGTTACTTATGTTATACTGGACCTAAAAGTATAAAGACAGGTTTTGAAACCTCCAATTCTCAGTAGGTCCCACCGTGATCGCCATTATGTTGGTGGCCATGAGGAGGCTAATAATCACTGGATATTCTTGAATATAAGGGATTTCCGAAGTCCTAAAGGGTACTTAGATTGTTACTGACTCAGAAGTCCCATCGTGATCGCCATTATGTTGGTATCTCGTGTTTTGACAGTTTGAAAAATCAAAAGACAAGGCAACATCAGAACCAATCTTTAGAGTTCCAGGATCTAGTCCTCCTATTCTCAGAGAGGGATCTCTCAAATATTTGTTTGCAAAGGTTTATCTTGTGTGCTTTGAGTATGGATTTTAGACTATTTATTAAGTGCAGATGTTTGTTTGGTTGGATTGAGTTGATACAACAGAACATGAAAGGTCTAGGAAAGATAGACAGAAAGAGGAAATATCTGGTTCATTGGGAAATGGAGTCAAAATAAGGTCATGACAAACTCTTCAAGGGATATGGGATATCAAAGGGCAAATCTAACTTGGCCACAGGATCCTTTGTTTTGGAAAGAGATGGACATTAATGTTTTGGAAAGAGAAGCTTAATTCTCAACAAAGGGAAACTTGAAAACATAACTTAACAATAAAGAGATATTTGATAGACAGGGCTAACCATAAATTCCACAAACATCCTTTAAGCAAATAATGACTTCAAGACAACTTTTAAAATGAAATCTAAGATTCGGGGAACTCCCTATTTCCTCAAAGATTTTATTTTAAAGGACTTAGAAAACATAAAAGATTCACTGATAATTGCAGTCATAGAAGAGGGAACACCTAAATAAAATCTATGCTTACAACTATAAAGACCTTCAAAACAACTGTTCAAGCAATGGAAAAGGGCAAGATCAAAATCGACCTCTTTGATTAACTTAAAACAATGGTACTTCAAAGGGAGACTTCAATAACAGCTTTCAAGTGATAGCAGACAAGCAGGGAGAACCATAAATCATGCTGAAACCAACTATTTGAGCTATTAAGGAAATAAACAAGCATGAAGACTAAAGAGGAAGTTTAAAGCCTATAAAATACTTCCGCAGAAGAAAACATAAAACAGTGAAGCGTGAACAGGTCTAAGGTGCTTCCAAGAGTCATTTCTTAGCCTAAAACTTTCAGCCTACTGTAGTAAGAAATTATGAAACATAATGAAAATAGGGGAAAAAACATCAAACAGTTCAGAATACTTCACCAACAACCAAGCTCATGGATCCAATGATAGAGCCTTCTCAAGAACAGACATGCAACAACATCATCAAGACATCCAAGACTTCAATTTGTTTTTCAACTTCAACAGACTTGTATATTTATTCAGAGAGTTTCAATGTTACAACTTGTAATCAAACAACAACCAACACTCACTCATCTTCTGCTGTGGTATATATAGAAGGATGAAGAGGTGAGATCCGATTAAAGATCTCAATTACAATCAATACAGAATTAAATGGCTTACTGGCCCTCGAGGGGCTCAAATGAGGAAATTTTCATGCATATCCTCTGCATTAAATGTTTGACATAATGATTTCAAGCTTGGTAGGAGTTTTGTTGACCTTTGAGGCACTGTGTGGCGTCGAAGTAACTCTGTAGATATTCTTTGCATTGAATTTCCTGGCAGAAATAACTCTTCGGCTGTGCTGTGAGACAGATATTTGATCCCGAGCAATAACTTCTGTTCCTGATTGAATACTTTGAGGCACAGGTGGCGCTTTAGTCGCTGGAAGGAATCAATTTGCCTCCATTTGTGGCGGTGGAAGATTTCCTGTCGGTGAAACTCTTTGGATCTGTTTTGAATTCTGCTTTAACCCAGGGATTAGGTTTATAATGCTCTTTTTAGGCCATAATCCTCGTAAACAGTCCATTAATCCTTTTCTCTGATAATTTCCTGGTCTTCAGCACTGATACTCTTTCTCTGTGCTTAATCCATGTTTTCTTGTTGTTGCGTAGGGTTGCACAGGGTTTATAAGGTGTCAATGCCTGAGAAAACATCGACGAAACATGCATTTTAACCCTACTAATGATTTCCGTGGATGAATCGAAGATGGGAGGGTCGTCACCCTCCTTCCTTGAATCTTCTTTGGAAACCATGAACAAATGATTTAATCCCTGCAAAATACAAATGAAACGTTATAAAATCCATGCATTTATCAGTTAACTGCTGCAGAGGCATATGGAGGGAGCATGGCCGTCAGATGGCATCATCCGACGGTCAGGATTGATCGGGGGAGATTATAGAATAGGTGGCAGAAGATCAAATTTAAACCGTAGATCACGCATGATCGACGGTCAGGAGCGGAGGTTTGAAAGTCAAGTGGAGGAATCGTTGACCCGGCAATGGAATCGAGTGATGATGAGCCCGTCGATGCGGATGGAATCAGCAGAATGCGATTTGCCCATTTGTGGGATGGCTTGTTTGTCACGCGGGCATTTGGTTCTTGACTTCATGCCACTTAACGCGATGTTGTTGGATGATCGACGATCGAACGAATCGATTTAGGTTGAGCATCTCGGGTCCGGTTACAACAGCGATGCTGGACGTAGTTTCGCAGTGGTTTTCAAATACGTATACGAGACACCGTCATGTCGACGCAGAATCTTCAACCGTCGGGGAAAAACTGTCATCGCCTAAGTCGGTGCGATGAAAAACCAACGGTTTTGAGCGGTATTTTACGGACGAGGGGTCCTGCGGGCCTTTCCGCATCGTCGATCTGGAAGCTGGGAGTGACGGCAAGATTGATTTATAATCTTGGTGTTTCAATTAAATTAAAAAGCAAAAATATGATTTACAAGGTTTTTATGTTTTTGAGCGGAGAAATTAATGAGATAAGCGCCCGAGCGGGTCTCGCGGTTGGTTCTGGCGCTCGGGTTTATGGACGGAGAAAGGTCAAAAACTTAAGCCCGAGGGGGCTTAAGCCTAATACATAAAAATATACATTTTTCATGATTTTTGAAGGAAATTGAGGGTTTCGATAAGGCTAAGAACGGGTCTTAGACCTTATGAAATGGATTTTATGGAATGGAAAGGGAAGAGAACATGAAATTATAGGGTTTTCATGAGAGATGGGGAAAAAGCAAAAGAGGTTAGTTTGGGAAGGAGGAAAAGGGAAAATGGGATTTGCAGCAGTATTTTGGCTTTGGAAATCGGCAGGATTTTAAGTTCTGAAGGGAAACAATAGTGAATATTATCCAAGGATAGGATATTATCAGAAGTCTTCAAGTAACAACAATTTTAGTCATGAAATTGTTTCTTGAAGGCTATCCAACATCATTTAGCCACCATCTGATATGACAGAATTTTATGGGTGGCTAACAGTGGCTCCACTTGGGGATGGTGCCTTTTTGAAGGCATCAAGAACTACAGACTTGCATTCTCTGGGAGGCTGATCAGTTGCCTCATCCATTGGGTTGTTTTCTTCTACTTGAATGATCTTCTTTTGCTCTGGAAACAAGTTATCAGTCATTAAAAAACAATGGAACTTACATCAACAAACTTTCTACCTACCCAATCCTACTGATCTAACATTTTTTCTTCATCAGAGTGCACTTGGATTCGCAAACTCTTTTACAAAATTTTATTCCTTTGAAAGCATAAAACCTAATCTAATTCTACTCCTTATTTCTCCCTGAACTCAGATTAAACAGTTGAGCTCAGATATTTCTCTATCTAATCTACTGTCTGTTGGGATTAAACTGTCCAACAGACTTCCATTCTCTAAATTCTACAACAGAAATTTAAAAACAGTCAAGTCAAGATTAAGCTGTTCGACTTGCTGTGATCTATGGCATAAAAACAAGCTGCACATAGATTATTATTTGTAGAAAAAAAAAACAAAACATATAAGGCTTAAGATCTGAAAATTCAAAGTGCTGCCTTCTCTTTTCACAGCTCTATTTTAAACTTGTTTTGAGCTGTCTTTGCTTTCCTTCTGGTTCAGGTCTTCAGCTGATTAGAACCAGATCTTTACATTCTTTCGACTCAATATTTGAAGCAAGTTTGAGTCACTTCTTTTTGGAAACTTTGGTTCAGATTTTGAGTTTGTTTGAACCTTCATTTTCTATCCTAATCTATCTACTGATAAGCCAAGATTGAACAGTTTGGAAAATCAAATTCACTATCATATCAGCAGAAAATTTAAAGCTAATTAGTCAAGATTAAACAGTTTGACTAACTAGAAGTGTGTTTTGTAGGAGTGGCATTTAATCTTGCACACTTTCAGATTTATTTCTCTTTTTGGCATGGGGCTTTGCCTTTCTTGTTTTCACAACCTGCCCTCTTTTCTCTTTTCTATGCTTTTGTGTTTTTTATTTTTCATAATTTTGAATGCAATGGTTAGACTATGATATTTACAATGGTAAAACAAAAAGCTTTAAAACTTAAGATTCTTGGCAGAAGTAATGCTTGAGCATCCTGCCATTGACAGGACCTCCATATAGGTCTTCTCCATTCATTTCTTTCAAGAAAAATGTATTATGACCCCTCTCAGCATGAATAATATATGGCCCTTTCCACAAGTTCTCAAACTTTCCATGTTTCCCCTTCTCTTCTCTTCTTGAATCCCATTTAAGAACAACACTTCCAATCTGGAAGTTGTTTGCTTTAGTCCTCTTATCAAATAGCTTCTTCACATTTTCTTGGACTAACTGTGTTCTTTCATAAACTTCTTCTCTGGTCTGCTGCAAATGGATTGTTTGGTTGATCCTCCTCTGCATATCATTTTCTTCAACATGCACTTCTTGAAGGAGCTTCATGACTGGAACTCCTAATGAGGTAGGAAAAACTGCATCCATGCCATAAACTAATTGATAGGGGGACATATTTATTGATTTCTTTGTAGTTAATCTATCAGCCCATAAGGCATGAACCAACTTACTGTGCCATGATTTTTGATTATGTTCCAACAACTTTTTAATGATATTGATGAGACTCTTGTTGGAGGATTCTGATAATCCATTTCCTTGGGGATAGTAAGCAGTGGAATGGCCCAAGGTTATATGGTATCTGTGACAGAAATCAACCATCTTCTTAGATTTGAAAGCAGCAACATTGTCTGTTATAATTTTTCCGGGGCAACCAAATCTGGATAGGATATGGGTTTGAAGAAACTTGATAATGACAGAGTCATTAGCATTCCTGGTAGGTATAGCTTCTATCCATTTGGTAAAGAAGTCAGTGGCTGTGAGGATCCACTTATGTTGAGCAGAGGAGGATGGGTGAATTTCTCCAATGAAGTCCAGCCCCCATTGTTGAAAAGGTGCCTCGACTCTGATAGGATGTAAAGGTAAGGGAAGGAGTTTTCTCTTGCCATCAAAGATTTGGCACTTATGGCAAGACATGACCAACTTCTGAGTGTTTGGGAAGAGGGTAGGCCAATAGTACCCTGATCTGAGAATTTTGTTTGCTGTGGCCTTCCAGTAGAGGTGGCCTCCACATTCACCATCGTGCAACTCATGCATAATTTTTCCTGCATCATCTTCAAGTAAACATTTAAGCAAAATTCCAACAACATTTTTCCAATATAATACTCCATCTAATATACAAAAACTCAAAGCATTTTGTTTCAAGAATCTAGCTTTAGTTTTAGTCAAAGAAGGAGGGGAATTTAGATATAAAAGCACATAAATAATGTCAGCATACCAAGGAGAATTTAGAAATGTTTCTTCAATAAAAGGAGCATCAGATTCTTCCATTTCTTCCAACACATCCACCATATTTATGTCTAGTGCTTGGAAGTTAGACTCAGCCATAAGTTTTGCTAATCCCTGCCCCTTTACTAGTTTGGTGGGCCTGATTTCTAAGTCATATTCAAGAATAGTTGCAATCCATTTTCCCCTTTTACCATCAGGGTCTTGACTTAGAATATCCTTGACAACAGTATGTGGAACAAAAGCAATTATGTGAGAGTGTAAAATGTGGACCCTAAAGTCCTTTAAAGCTTTCACTAATGCTAAGGCTTGCTTCTCCATGATGTTATAATTGAAAGGAGATCTCTTAAGTCCCTACTAAAGAAGGATATTGGTTGTTCTTGCCCTAAATCGTTCTTTTGAAGCAAAACTGCAGCTATTGTATGTTCAGATGCAAAAGAAAAAATGTAAAAGTCTTTGGCGAAATCAGGACTAATTAGGACTGGTGTTTGGGTAGGAGCTTGTTTAATCAGTTCGAATGATTGTTTAGCTGGTAAAGTCCATTTTACACCCACGTTTTTCTTAAGCATGTTTGTAATGTTTTTTAATAGCTCAGCAAGGTTGGGAATAACCCTTCTCAAGAAATTAATCTTTCCAATGAAATATTGCAATTCTTTGAGGCTTCTAGGATGGCTAATTCGCAATATGCCATCTATCCTTGTAGGGTCTATTTTGATTCCTTCTTCTGAAATTATATGACCAAGAAGTTTCCATTCTTGGAGACCAAAGAGGGTCTTCTTGGGATTCAGTGATAAGCCAAATTTCCTACACTTCTCAAAAATCTTTCTTAGGTGAATCAAATGCTCTTCATCAGTTTTTGAGAAAACAGTCATGTCGTCAAGGTAAATAATTATGAAATAGCCAATATCTTCAGAGAAGGCTATGTCCATGGCCCTTTGGAAGGTGGCCCCTGCATTCATTAATCCGAAAGGCATTTTGACATACATAAAGGTGCCCCAAGGTGTAGTGAAAGCAGTTTTGATTTGATCACTTGGGAACACTAACACCTGATTGTAACCCGAGAACCCATCTAATAGGGATATTCTTCTTGACCCAACTACCCTTTGAAGTATATGGTCCATCTTGGGTAAGGGGTAGTTGTCTTTTAAAGAGGCTCTGTTTAAATTTCTGAAGTCAATACAGAGCCTGATTTCCCCTGTTTTATTTCTAACAAAAACTAAGTTTGATATCCATTCTGAAAATCTAATGGGTACTATGATCCCAGCATTGTACATCTTCTCAATTTCTGCCTTAACTAAAGGTAGTAAAAGGGGATTTATTCTCCTTATTTTTTGCTTAAAAGGCTTTTGATTTTCCTTCAAGGGGATCTTATGCTGGATGATGCTGGTATCATGTGATTTTAAGTCTTTGTATTCCCAAGAAAACACATCTATGAATTCTTTAAAAAGCTCTATGTATTGCAATTTTATGTGAGCTGGGAGAGTGCTGGATAGCTTGATCATCTTGGGTTCTGCTAGACTGCCTATGTTGTGCTCTTCTACATTTGTTTCCACAGGCTCCATTCTAGGTTCTTTGGCTACATCGTTGAGATCAAACAGGTGTTCTAAGGACGTGAGACCTCTTGGGATTTTATCATTTTTGCATTGTAAGACTTCCACGTCTTCTTGGTCTTCATTGTTCATTATCTCTGCTTCAAACGGATTTTCAAAATGATTTATATTAGCAGGATATGTTATTTCAGCCTCTGGGATTTGTTCAATATACAAACAGTTTTCTTTATGGCTAGTTTCTGGTGTTGGTATGCTAAAATCATTTTCTGACTTTAAGAAATCATCTATGTGTTTGTCAGATTCAAACACCTGCCAGTGATCTTCATTATCAGGCACATCAGGTCTGTATTTCACCTTTATACTGAGTTGTTCATTTATCTCAGGTACTTGGCAATTGCTGGCATTGAAGGCGAGTTCATTTGCTAGATGATTCAGTGCTCTAGGGATGAAAATGAGTTCATATTTTTCGAAAGTTTTTAATAGGTCAAGGGAAGCGTTTCGATATTCCCTAAGTCTTGGATTCTTGGCTGAGTACTCTCCTTTGATTTGTTTAATGATAAGTTCAGAATCTCCTAAAATAGATACCTTTTGGGCTTCTAGTTTTTTAAGCAGTTGTAAGCCTAGGATAAGTGCTTCATACTCAGCAATATTGTTAGTGCATGGGAAGTCTAACTTGTATGAAAAACTCTGATTTGTGTTTTGAATCCAGACCCCTACCCCTGCACTAGTTTTATTACAGGATCCATCGAAATTTATTGTCCAAATTATATTTGACTCATTTTCATGTTCTTGTTGCTGTTGATTGTCAATGTTTTGAAGTTGATTCGAAGTAAGATTGGATCGTTCTGGTGAACTGATTGGGTCTATGTTTTCTTTATCTTGTTGAGTAATTTCATCTTCATTACACAAGATAAAGGAATCTAAACTTGATTGAATAGAATAGATTAGAGTGTTGTTTGGTTTGTCCATGTTACTCACCATGTACTTCATGTGGGATTCTCTGTATAATCTTCTGTTTTGGTTAAAGACGGGGATGGTGGCATAAGACAAGTCCATTTGAAGGCTTCCCTGAAGTTTGGCTCCCCATGATCTTGATAAAAGCATGCCATACTTAGGGGGAATGTCATCTACAACGATATCCATCACTAAATTCTTGGCGGGGATCTGAGCTAGGTTAACACATAAATCTTTGATTAAACCCAAACATTTGACTCTGCTCGAGTCAAAAGAATACAAATCTTTGTATGGTTTAGTAATCTCTAAGCCTAAGCTTTCCATTACTACCTTGGGCATTAGATTGTGTGAAGCTCCAGAATCTAACATGGCATTGTGTAGAATTTTATCTTGTATGTTCAAACTAACATAGAAGGGAGGGACTGGTCCTTCTTGATATTTTCCTTCAACCTTTGGGCCAAACAACAACTCAGGTTTGTCATCTGTTAAGTTTAAGGTGTCAGTATCACTTCCTAATTTTAAAGCTTTCAAAACTTGGTTTTTGTACACTTCTTGGGTTACTAGTTCAGCTAGGGGGATGGTAATTTTTATCTTAGCAATCTCTCCCTCAAGGCTGAAAGGAATAATTGATTTGTTAATATTTACATCTGTTTTTTCAATTGAACTCTTTTTAGCAACTTTGATTTGCTGAACCTTGTTTGGACTAGTGATAGGAATAGTTTTATTAGGACCACTAGCTGAAGTGCTAGGGGTACTTTGTTCAACATTTGGCTGGATTCCCTTGTCTTTGTTTAAATCTGGTTTTTTGGCCGAAATGTTGGTTTTTTCCGCTGTCTTTTTGGGTTGGTTTTCTGCGTTTTTCTTGACAGCAGTGCTAGTATTCTTATCTTTTGAATTCTCTATACTTCCCTTGCTCCTAAGATCATACTGTTTATGTACCTCCATGATTGCATTTTCAAAACCTAATCTATAGTCATCAGAATATTCCCAAGTGTTTTGATTTTGATCATCTGAGAAGAAACCTTGTTCTTCTTCAGTAAGGAAAACATCATCCCCACTGTCTGATCCAATCAAGTTTATGTGATTCTTCCAATCTTTCCAGCTCCCTGTCTTCCTCATATTGATCTACATAGTTCTGTTGAAAGGGAGGTCTGATTTGTTGGTCACTTTCTTTTTGTTTATCTTGATTGTTATCTCTTTTATAATTCTGATTTCTATTTCTGTTTTGATTGTTTTGAAGTGCAATCTGGTTTTGATTTGCTTTTGCTTTCTTAATTATGCTCATCTCTTTCATCATTTCTTCCAACATTCTCTCCAATTTTGAGCTTGAAGTAGAGGGAGGGGATTCCTCTCTAAAAGATACTCTCTTCTTAATTTTCATTCTTGCTCTCTTTTCTATTAAGTTGACTTCCACAGAAAGAGCACCCCTTTGCATATCTTCAAGAGTTGCAAAATCTCTTTCTCTTAGTGAATAAGTCATATCAGAGTCAAATCCTTCGGGAAACTTGTTTAAGGCTGAGCCTTGTGGAGGTTTTAGTTATGGGGAAAGTGCATTATATACACTGTTAAATCTAGTACAATAGGCTTGCACACTTTCCCTAGGGTTCCTACGGAGGTTGTTGTAATCAGCAAGGACTTGGAGAGGGTTCTTCTTTACTTCCCATTTGTTCAGAAATGTCTGATGGAAGCCTTGGAGATCATTTATAGTACGGGGGGCTAAACCTTTAAACCATTTTCTTACTTCTCCCCCCAAGCTTTGAGAAAATAGTCTAAGTTTGACAGAATCATCATCAATTTCATTTCTGTCAAAATAGTCATCCATCTTATCCACATGTTGTGATGCAGTCACAGCATTGCTAGCATCATATAATGGAATTTTGGATTGATAGTCCTGTGGAAGATTGACTAGTGGTATAGGAAGGACTAAGGGAGCATACCATGCTGCCATGATATGTGGTGGGGGTGGATTAACAAGCGGTGGATTGACAAGAGGAGGAGTGGGCTGAAGTGAAGTGGTTTGAACGGTGGATGAAGGGTGTAAAGAAGTATATGGAACAACAGTAGATTGCTAAGTTGATCTTGGGTGAGAGACACCTAGGTTATGAAGGAAGTGTAAATCAGGAGGTGTTGTTTCTCTGCTGCCAGGATGTTCACTTGTCTTGGGAGATGAAAGTGAAGACTCAGAATCTAGTTGATCTAAATCACCAAGTGACCTAGTCCTAAAGGGATTAACTAAATCAGCTTGTGATTGTTGTAGGGCTAAAATATTTTCAGGGACTGAATTAGCTCTTGGAGGTGATATGAAAATAGTTGAAGATTCTATCTTAGGAGACTTCCTAAGGATTCTTTCTGGGTTATCAACTATCTCAGGTGGATCAGGGTCAGGATGTGTCCTAGTGTAAATTTTTCTAGGAGCCACTATGGTGTGTTTTGAGATCCAAATAATAAGAAAATTTCAACCAAATATGACAATATTCGAGAGGTTGACTGATCTGTTTACACAAATTTTAATCCTACAGTCCTCTAACTGAATTTAAATGATATTATAAATGATTAGGGTTCTTCCCAGTGGAGTCTTAAGGTTTGTTCAGGATTGACAGGTGGCTTGGGTGGATTTTGGGGTATTTTAAGAATGTCTGGAGGTGTTTGTGAAAGTATCCTTTGCAAGGATAATGCAAACATGTTCTAACCTCTCTGGAATCTCGGGAGGCATTCACCAGGATATTTCACTAAAGAGAGGATGAGATGGGAGCTACACAGCCCTTTCAGGACTGCTGTCTGAGGTATGAGTAAGACATCAAAGGTAAGTGATATGTGGGAATGAGTGTTTCACTACAAAGTGGAAGTTTTTAGCTCGTGAGGAGGTAAAAGGTTCTATGGTCCACTACCATGTTTATTATGAAGCCAAACTTGAAATATTTTTGGGTTTTTATGAGTTTATTTTGGTTTTATAGGTTAAGAGAGTGTTCTAAGTCTGATTTTTCACTTAGCTAAGGTGTTCAAACAACTTGATTGCTCTTGCTGACAATGCTTCTTGGTTCTTCAAGGTTTGGTAAGGCTTTAGAGAATCCTAAAGGTTACTTAGTTTGTCTGAGATTAATTAATTCTGTCATGATTGCCATTATGTTAAATGGAGGTGCAAAAAGTTACTTTTTGTTATCTTTGAACCTAAAGTTCTAGAAAAGGTTTCAAACCTCAACATTCTCAATCAAAGTCCCATTATGATACCAGCATTATGTTGAGCGCGAAAGGGTATGTATAATCCTTTGGATATTCTTTGAAAATAAGGATTTCCCAGAGTCTAAGGTATATATTGTTCTTCGCTTCGGTCTGCAATGATCCCATTATGTTGGTATCCAGTGTTTTGTGATTGGAAATTCAAAAGACAAGGCAACATCGGAACCAACCTTTAGAGTTCCAGGATCTAGTCCTCCTGTTCTCAGAGAGGGATCTCTCAAATATTTGTTTGCAAAGGTTTATCTTGTGTGCTTTGATTATGGATTTTAGACTAGTTATTAAGTGCAGATGTTTGTTTGGTTGGATTGAGTTGATACAACAGAACATGAAAGGTATAGGAAAGATAGACAGAAAGAGGAAATATCTGGTTCTTTGGGCAATGGAGTCAAAATAAGGTCACGAAAAACTCTTGAAGGGATATGGGATATCAAAGGGCAAATCTAACTTGGCCACAGGATCCTTTGCTTTGGAATGAGATGGACATTAATGATTTGGAAAGAGAAGTTTAATTCTCAACAAAGGGAAACTTGAAAACATAACTTAACAATAAAGAAATATTTGATAGACAGGGCTAACCATAAATTCTAAAAATATTCTTTAAGCAAATAATGGCTTCAAGACAACTTTTAAAATGAAATCTAAGATTCGGGGAACTCCCTATTTCCTCAAAGATTTTATTTTAAAGGACTTTAGAAAACATAAAAGATTCACTGATAGTTACATTCATAGAAGAGGGAACACCTAAATAACATCTATGCTTATAACTATAAAGACCTTCAAAACAACTGTTCAAGCAATGGCAAAGGGCAAGATCAAAACCAACCTCTTTGATTAACTTAAAACAATGGTACTTCAAAGGGAGACTTCAATAACAACTTTCAAGTGATAGCAGACAAGCAGGGAGAACCATAAATCATGCTGAAACCAACTATTTGAGCTATTATAGAAATAAACAAGCATGAAGACTAAAGAGAAAGTTTAAAGCCTCTAAAATACTTCAGCAGAATAAAACATAAAACAATGTAGGATGAACAGATCTAAGGTGCTTCCAGGAGTCATTTCTTAGTCTAAAAAATTTGACCTCTGTTGTGCATTGCAACATGGCAAAAGCAGAGAGAAAAAAATCAAATGATTGATCACTTCTGTGACCAGCTGGATCCAATGATGAGAACTATTCTGAAAACAGTCTCACAACATCATCAAGACATCCAAGACTTCAATTTGTTTTTCAACTTCAACAGACTTGTATATTTATTCAGAGAGTTTCAATGTTACAACTTGTAATCAAACAAAAACCAACACTCACTCATCTTCTGCTGTGGTATATATAGAAGGATGAGGAGGTGAGATCTGATTAAAGATCTCAATTACAATCAATACAAAATTAAATGGCTTACTGGCCCTCGAGGGGCTCAAATGAAAAAAATTTCATGCATATCCTCTGCATTAAATGTTTGACATAATGATTTCAAGCTTGGTAGGAGTTTTGTTGACCTTTGAGGCACTGTGTGGCGTCGAAGTAACTCTGTAGATATTCTTTTCATTGAAGTTCCTGGCAGAAATAACTCTTCGGTTGTGCTGTGAGATAGATATTTGATCCCGAGCAATAACTTCTGTTCCGGATTGAATACTTTGAGGCACAGGTGGCTCTTTAGTCGCTGGAAGGAATCAATTTGCCTCCATTTGTGGCGGTGGAAGATTTCCTGTCGGTGAAACTCTTTGGATCTGTTTTGAATTCTGCTTTAACCCGGGGAGTAGGTTTATAATGCTCTTTTTAGGCCATAATCCTCGTAAACAGTCCATTAATCCTTTGCTCTGAAAATTTCCTGGTCTTCAGCACTAATAATCTTTCTCTGTGCTTAATCCATGTTTTCTTGTTGTTGTGCAGGGTTGCACAAGGTTTATAAGGCGTCAATGCCTAAGAAAACATCGACGAAACATGCATTTTAACCCTGCTGATGATTTCCGTGGATGAATCGAAGATGGGAGGGTCGTCACCCTCCTTCCCTGAATCTTCTTTGGAAACCATGAACAAATGATTTAATCCCTGCAAAATACAAATGAAACGTTATAAAATCCATGCATTTATCAGTTAACTACTGCAGAGGCATATGGAGGGAGCGTGGCCGTCAGATGGCATCATCTGGCGGTCAGGATTGATTAGGGGAGATTATGGAATAGGTGGCAGAAGATCAAATTTAAACCGTAGATCGCGCGTGATCGACGGTCAGGAGCGGAGGTTTGAAAGTCAAGCGGAGGAATCGTTGACCCGGCAACGGAATTGAGCGATGAAATATGGTGTTACACTAAAAATTGTCACCTTGACATTCTGCTGACTGTATGAACTTATTAAACACTCATACATGCCTCCTTTGCAAGTCTTACAACCTTTGTTCCTCATTCCAAGCCCTAAAAATGGAGGAAAAACCCTTAAAACTCAAAAAAGCCTTGGGTACGCAGGTAACATGAAGCACACTGTGTTTTAGCTAAGTACGCGGTGTGTGGCTTGCGTTCTAGGCAACATTTGCAATGTAATGCCTGGGTACCCACCTTAAAGATTAGCAGAAAGCAGAAAAAGTTGTTTGTCAGATGGAAAGGTTCTAGATGAGATTTTGGGATGGTACAACACAATGAAGTTGCCTTCTCAAAAACCTTAAAGACTAATCCCATCATGGCCATGATGTGAGAAACCTATCCCTCCAGAGAGAGATTCTATCCCTTTAAGAGTGGAATCCCCTAACCTCACCTCATCTGTTCTATAAAGGAGACATTGGGTAGCCTCAGGGGTTAAAGTTAAGGAAGAAAGTTAAGAAGTCTTTGAAGTTGAAGAGATTTTGGAATTGAGGATTAGAGTTCGAAGCTTTGTGTGATTGAGTTCGAAGTCTTTGTTGATTTTAGTCTTCTTCTATGTTTTGAGCTTTGGGAGGAAGAATCATATGCCTATTTTATCACAGAAGGAAGAAATTTTAAGACTTATCAAAGTAGAGGAGATTCCTGCTTCGGACCCCGGAAAGGCCTTTCGAACATCAAGGCTAAGGTTGTAAGGTTCTTCTATATATTTTAAGATTAATACAATCAAGTTCTATTTTTCTCAATAAATTGTCGTTCGATTTTTTATTTCAATAAGCTGTCGTTTGATCATTTATTTCATAGATTCCTTGATACTATGATAGGTATGTTTTATGATTATTTGATATACAGGTGCTATTTAATATTTGCTTGTTTGTGATTGTAGATCAATGAAAGATGATACTTTCTTGCGACAAAAGAGCTCTTGTTGCGACGAAGGATTATTGATGCGACGGAAGCCCTACGACCGCAAATAAGCATTTGGATCTAAGGTAGGATCGACACCTTCATAAAATTTATTTGTAAAACGAATATATCTAGAGAAAGACAAACTTAGTTGTTCGTTTGTTGCTAGATTGTCATCTGACACTAGGGAGATCGGTCTTGTCCGCAAGAACGATTTATCCGGCCAACAAATTGGCGACTCCACTGGGGAAAGAACTTGTTGTGTTTTTGGTTCTCTTTTATTTTGATTTGAGGAAACGTTTTTCCTGGTTTTTGATTGATGGATATCTGCCTGGGTAGTTTAAATTTTCTCTGTTTTTGAAAATTTTGAGATCTTTTATGTTTTCCTCTAATTTTTTCTGGGACCGCACTTTGCCTTCTTTATACAGTGCGGGCAGCTTCGCATGTTTTCTTTAGTAAACAGTGCGGTACCGCACCTGTTACTTCTGGGAGCCTGTGGACCCTGTTAAAATTTTTGAAAAACTTTAGATTTCTTTTTTCAGTTTAGTTTAGATTTGATTTAGGATTCTTAGCATCTACCCAGATCTGTATTTCTCTATCAAAAATCTCTTGTTTCTGAGTTTCTTTTAGCAAATTCTTCATCTCATCAATCTCCGTTAACTGGGTTTTTTGAGTCTCTTTTTTGAGAGATTCTTAATTTGATTTCCTTTGGTCATTACTTGGAGGTTTGTCTCGGTCTTTTCACAATTTTGCATCTTTTTGCTTTTGTTTTTGCAAAGAAAAATTCCCCCTCATTGTGTATCAGTGTTAATCGCCTTTGAGTGTTTTTATTTTTTGATCTTTGGAAATCTCACCCAATTTTCTTTACTTGCACTTGATTGGTTCTTAGATTACATTAGAATCATCTTGTGTTTGAGAATTCTCTTGCATAGATCACATTTGCATAATTAGAATTCTCATTTTCAGAATATGAATGAAACATGTGCATAGATTACATTTGCATACTTTTCATGTGAATTGTGCATAGATTACAACTGCATAGTTTACATTCTGAAAAATCAATGATTTAGTTAAGTTTTCTTTGATTTGAATTTAGATGTTTTTACGATTTTTTTAAAAACACAAAAATAAAAAAATTGTTTTGGAATTGATTTGCATTAGTTTTTCTTGATGAAATTAGTGCATTAGAAAATTTGTTATATTTTCTCTTAGTGATCAAATTTTTTCATTGTTGGAAGTGAATGGAAAATCTCTCCTTACTTTAGTTAGGATTCATTGAATTGAAAATATTACATTATCATATTCAATTGCATTCAGCTTTTGAGTCAGGTCATAACACCATTGGTTTCATATCCATTTACCCTTTTGAGTAATAACAACCTAAATAACACATCGCTTAATTAAAATTCATTTAGTAATTTTTACATTTCTCGGGCTCTTATCACCAACATAGCTTAGGCTAGTATCTTGGAGTAGGGAGTAATTAACTCTCCAAGATAGTAAAAACAAACAAGTGATCGATAACGGGTGGAAAAATTCAATTGTTGCATGTATGCTCTGGGAAGCTCCTCCTAAAGGAGTCAAGCACGAGATCATATGCGAACCTGATGAAGATAATCAATCTTCCTGTTGGGAAAGATAGAAGATATACACGTATTAACAACGGTAAACCTCAGATAGACCATTGTCGAGGATCCTGGGGTCACTTGTCGGTAAACCTTGGATTATGTCAAGGAGCCTTCAAGGGGATTGAGCTTTGTTACTCTGCCCTTGCGTGTGTATCGGATCGTAGACTGTTCCCCCAGGTATATTTGTTTCTATTGGTAACCTTAGTGGCCATAATCTATAGGATTCTTTCCCAAGGTGACAGTGGAGGGAAGATCCCACTGTACCTGGAACAGACGTCGGCTAGACTCACTTGGACTCTCCGGAGGGTTATCTTCACTCGAGATGGCATAGTGGAGAAACTTGCACTGGTCTGTTTCATTAAGCAGGTTGTCGGGGTAACTGTTCCAACCGCCATTTCTGCATTAAAATTCTACGATGTTGGATTTCATCACCAACTAGTGTTTTTAGTGCGGGAATCTAATGTTTGTGTGTGGTTTGACTCCTAGATTTGATAGCGCGTGTTAATTTGTTTGTTTTTACTTTTTAGAGACCATAGGTGTGAATTGTGAATTTTAATTGTTAGGTGTGAATTGTTAATTGTTAATTTTAGTTTTAAATTGTTAATAAAATTCACTGAAGTTGAATATAATGGCAACTGTTCCGGAATTTACCAACCAAGGAACCCCTCTTAACGAGAATCCTAGTACTTTTCCTTACTTTGGAAATGTTGGTCCTCCTTATATGGCTACTTTTTCATTACCTGGATTTACAATAGGTTTACCGATATGGTTATTTTCAACTTCGTTGGCCCCGAATACTCCAATTGTTCCACCTCAACCAGATGCTTCACAGAGTTCACCATCTCAACATCACCAACCTTCTGTTGACCCTTTACCTTATTCGCCTAATATTTCTTCCTCCATTTCTTCCTCTTCACTTGGTTAAAGCCTTGACGCTAGTAACCAGGTGGCTAAGAAGAAGAAGAAAGGGATGAATATGAAGAAGAAGAAGCAAGATAAGAAAGAAGTCAACCAACCAACCATGGCTGTAAGTGTTAGTTGTGTTGAGGAAACCTCCAACATGCATCGTAAACCCAAATACCCTTGCAGGCTTTCTAAGGGTGACCACTTCCTTATCAATTGTCTTGGTATTCCAAAGGTCTTGGAAGTATGGTCAGAAAAATCTCATCAACTTTCCGTTGATCCATCAACCAGTGATAGTCAGATTCCTGGGAAAAAGGCTAAATTTAGGTTTCCTTGTAATTTATGCAAAGGGAGTCATCAAAATCACATTTTCCCTCACATGGATGAAGCCTCAAGATTATTGGAAAACCTTACTGTTCCGCAACGAGAATTTCCAATTGGTTACCGTAAAATTTCTCCCAACCTACCGTCAACTGACAGAGTGATTGATCTAATTTTAAGTATAGTCGATCCCACTCTTCCATTGGAGAGTGAAACTCATATCACTCAGGTTGATGATCCATTAGTTGATCAAGTGGTCGATTCGATTTCACATTCGGTCGATCCCATTCTCCCTGTAGAGAATGAACTTCACACCGCTCAGGTTCTTCTTGTTACATCAGATTCTTCTACGCCGGGGGGCATTTCACCTGTTTCTACAAAACCCCCTCCAAGTACTGAGGTCTTTTCCTTTGATTGGAATAGACTGACAGAACCTCGTCTTCCTTCCTCCATCCCTTTCCAAATCATTGTGAAGTTTGGTGGTAGGGACATACACCGCACACAGGTAGATGAAGGTGCTTCTGTTAGTATTTTATCCTCAACTGCTTGGAAAGCTTTGGGTTCTCCTCATCTTGTGCCTATTACGCAGAATCTGAAAGCTTTTAACAGAACCATTAGTGAACCTTTAGGGATCCTTCCTAAATTTTCTATTACTTTGGAAGGTAAAACTGTCTGTATTGATCTTATGGTAGTTCGAGGTCCCTTGGATTTCAATTTACTCCTTGGGCGAGACTATGTTTATGCAATGAAAGCTGTCGTATCGACACTCTTTCGCGTGATGTCTTTCCCTCACAATGGCAATATTGTGACTGTAGACCAGCTTTCATTCCCTAGTCTTGTTTCGAATACCAATAATCCGACATCCCTGAATGTTCCTCATACGCAAGTCGTATCTACCCCACCACGGGTTAATTATGTGGCAACTAGTCCCATGTTTTCAGTTACCGACGTAAGCAAGCCTCTCACTGTTTTCTCATCTTCCTTTGACTTAGATTCGGTAATTGACATGGAAAACTCTATGGGATTACTTGAACGAGATGTTATTATCCCTTTGGAGTCCCTTGACATGTGTTCCTTTCATAGAACTGTTCTTCCATCTGATGAAGACCTCTTGGAAGCCATGATCAAGGTGTGTCCATTGACATGTGTTTCTTCCTGTCGGAAACCATGATCAAGTAGAGTGAGGATAGTTCCTTTTACTGTGTCAACCTCATTAAAAAATGAATTAGTCAGATTGAGGAGAGTTCCTTTTACTATGTCAACCTCGTTAAAAAATGAAACAATTCTGATGAGGATAGTTCCGTTTACTGAGTCAACCTCGTTAAAAAATGAATCAGGTGTGAGGAAAGTTCCTTTTACTGTGTCAACCTCGTTAAAAAATGAATCAGTGTGCCTGAGGAAAGTTCCTTTTACTGTGTCAACCTCGTTTAAAAAATGAATCAGTCGGTGAGGAAAGTTCCTTTTACTGTGTCAACCTCGTTAAAAAAATGAAACATGTCTGTGAGGATAGTTCTTGTTACTGTGTCAACCTCGTTAAAAAATGAATCAATTTCCGAGGATAGTTCCTTTTACTGTGTCAACCTCGTTAAAAAATGAATCAGTGGCTGCTGAGGAAAGTTCCTTGTACTGTGTCAACTTCGTTAAAAAATGAATCAGTGAGTCTGAGGAGAGTTCCTTGTACTGTGTCAACCTCGTTAAAAAATGAATCAGTGAGTGCGAGGATAGTTCCTTGTACTGTGTCAACCTCGTTAAAAAATGAATCAGTGAGTGTGAGGATAGTTCCTTGTACTGTGTCAACCTCATTAAAAAATGAATCAGTGGTCCGACGAGATTTCTTGTTACTGAGTCAACCTCATTAAAAAATGAATCAGTAGGTAGATTGTAGAGAGTAGATTTGAGGACAGTTCCTATTACTGTGTCAACCTTGTTTAAAAAATGAAACATGTATAAGAGGGAAGTTCCTTTTCTGTGTCAACCTCGTTAAAAAATGAAACACGTTGCCATTAGCATAGTTCTTTTCCTGTGTTGAGCTCGTTAAAAAATGAAACAAATCCTCCCCTAATTGAGTCGAGTCTTTGAATAGACCTCGTAAATGTTAAGTAATATATTTAGGTTAGTTTTTAGGTCGGGTCTTTCATATGATCTCGTAAATGAACCTTCATTCCATCCAGCTATTAATTACCAACAATGTACTTAGTTGAATGAAATGAAGCTGGGGGGCATGCACTCTAGCAGTTACGCTTAGGGGGCATCAAGCACAGTTTTCTTTCTGTTTCAAGCTTTTGTAAAAATGAAACCTATATTGAGTCAATTTCGGTTATTTTCAAGACTCGTTAAACTTATGAAAATCCCGAGATTATTTTGCTATTTTTCATTCTCGTAAAACATATGAAAATTCCGAGTTCTTTCCGTCTTTTCCTGCTCGTAAATTAAATTGAAAATCGGCCACAGGAGTATATTTTTATCCCTTTTTCGAACTTGTTAAAACTTACGAAAAAGTGAAAACCATGAGTACATTTTTATCCCTTTTTCGAACTCGTTAAAACTTACCGAAAAAGTGAAACCTTGGAGTTCTCTTTTAAGCCCTTTTCAGACTCTCTAAACATGAAAAGATTGCCGAGCATTTGATTATTCAAACTCATTAAAGTAAATGAATAATCGTCCCTTCAGTATAAGTTTACCCCTTTTACGGACTGAAAAGGACTATTTACGAAAAAGGTATACGTTGACTAATTACGGTCAATAGAGTTCTCTCCCGCATTATTTTATCCTTTTTCGGGCTCGAGAGACTAAATTTACGAAAAAGTACACCCACGGAGTTTTCTTAAGTTTTTTCTTATGACTCCCTAAAAATGAAAAACACCGAGTTTCTTCTATACTGGACTCGTTAAAATTTAACAGTAAAGGACCTGTTCAATTTTAAACAGGAACGAACCACTCGTTCTTAGGGTTCGAATTTTAAACTAAGTTGGACTCATCCGAAGGATGAGCTTATAAACAAGCAAATGTTATCCTCCTCAAGCTTGTAAAAAATAAAGAGGTACTTGCCAGAAATGGTGGGGGAAAAGAGAGAAAAATGAACCTGTTTGTTACATTTTGATTATTCAGAAAACCGTTAACCACTCTTGAACACGACACTTTTTGTTCACCTGGGTTGGGAAATCCTTTGCCTAACAGTTAATCAAACCATATTGAAAGTCTTCAGCCAGTTTATGGGTATTAGCTTTGGGTCAATTGTCACCAAGCCATCTGTAGTGTCGTTATGTGTTCAAGGGGAAAGTTCAAACAAACCATTCATCTGCAAAATATTTGTCATCCATTTTGACCATCCCTGAGTCAGTCCTTGCCAATATATTTTCAAAACTTGATCTATGATTTCGTGTTGTGGTCTTACCTACGACGGATCACTTTCTATCGACGACAGCTCATTATCTAGGAAGTTGATCCAGAAATCGTCAGTACCTTGAAATCTGCATGCCTCAATGGCAGGTTTCTCGCCTTCGACGACAGGTTGCATCATTGACCTTCGATCGAATGATTCCGCGACATGTTCGACTTTAGTTCATTCATTCACATTTCATGGATTGTACTGAGTACTTTGAAAACCATTGACATTACTGGTGGTTTCTCTCACACTTGTTAACAGTTTACATTATTGACTGGTAATCAAGTGGTTTCTACCATGTTCGACTTCAACACATTTATTCACATGGATAGAATTGTACTAGTTCGAGATGCGGAAATCAAGACCCTGGATCTAGTTTCTACCATCCAGGCTGCGAGGAATTTTTTTATCATTTATACAGTAGACTATTCATAAACAGATGGCTGCGTCCATACTGTGTCTACATATGATGTATTCAAAATCATTCCTGTATCAGAACAATTTAGATCAGTTTTCTAGTTAGTTTTGATCTGAGTATGGGAATGCCTACCTCAGCGATGATATGATTACATATATATATTTTGCATTGAATGTTTTTACAGGTTCCGACTGGGGTGTCCACAGGATAATCCTTGAAATGATAAAGTACTTCACTCTTCATATATGACAGACTTCATCTTCATCTATTTCAGACTTTGCACTTTAGGGGGCAATCTGTTACACTAAAAATTGTCACCTTGACATTCTTCTGACTGTATGAACTTATTAAACACTCATACATGCCTCCTCTGCAAGTCTTACAACCTTTGTTCCTCATTCCAAGCCCTAAAAATGGAGGAAAAACCCTTAAAACTCAAAAAAGCCTTGGGTACGCAGGTAACATGAAGCCTGCCTGCGTTTTTAGCTAGGGTACGCAGGTAATGTGAAGAGAAACTGCGTTATAGAACACATTTTTCCAGTATAATGCCTGCGGTACCCCTGTAAAGTCAAAAAGCGCGAAATCAAAGTGAAAAAGTTGATTTTTGGTCAATTCTGGAAGGTTCTAGACGAGATTTTTTGGGGATGAGTATGCTTTAGTAAGGTGCATGTATCCCACACCTTAAGGAACTAATCCCTTGATGTGAGGAGCCTATCCCTTTGAAGGAGGGTTCTATCCCTTTAAAGGTGGAATCCTAACCTCCTCATCTGCTCTATAAAAGGAGGCATTGGGTAGCCTTTTGGGGTTAAGTTCAAGAAGTGAAAGAAGTTTTGATGGAGATTTTGGAGATTGAGGATTAGAGTTCAAGTTTTTTGGAGAAGATTTTGGAGTTGAAGTGCTGTTGAGATTTAGATTTCCTTCTGCTGAGCTTTTGAGAGGAAAGATCACATACCTCTTTATGCTTCTGGAGGAAGAGTGCAAGACTTATCAGAGTAGAGGAGATTCCTGCTTCGGACCCCGGGAAGGCCTTTCGAACATCAAGGCTAAGGTGGTAAGGTTCTTCTGTATATTTTAAGATTAATACAATCAAGTTTTGTTTTTCTCAATAAATTGTCGTTCGATTGTTTATTTCAATAAGCTGTCGTTTGATCGTTTATTTCATAGATTCCTTGATCACTATGATAGGTATGTTTTATGATTATTTGTTATACAGGTGCTATTTAATATTTGCTTGTTTGTGATTGCAGATCAATGAAAGATGATACTTTCTTGCGACAAAAGAGCTTTGCGACGAAGGATTATTGATGCGACAGAAGCCCTACGACCACAAATAAGCATTTGGATCTAAGGTAGGATCGACACCTTCATAGCATTTATTTGTAAAGCGAATATATCTAGAGAAAGACAAACTTAGTTGTTCGTTTGTTGCTAGATTGTCATTTGACACTAGGGAGATCGGTCTTGTTCGCAAGAACGATTTATCCGGCCAACATATGGGCCGTCGATCTGCAGATCAGATCGACGGCGGAGATGCGATTTGCCGCTGCAGGATGGCTTGTTTATCACGCGGGCATTTTGGTTATACATCGGACACCTTCGGAGACCGACAACCGTTGGATGGGTGAACCCAAATCAGACGGCGGAGATCAATTTCGCTGGGCGTCCTGGTTTGAATTTTAACGCGCGATGGACGATGGTTGCGCGACAGTTTTCAAATCGTATACGGGACACGCGTCAACCGTCGTATGGAATCGCTGGCCGTCGGGGAAAACCCGCCATCCGTCGAAGAGTGGTGCGATGAAAACCACGTGGTTTTGGGTAGATAGCGCATGGACGGGGGGGGGGGGGGTACACACGGAGGCGCGCTCCACACCATCCGATCTGCGGAGATCGACGACCGAGATTGATTTATAAATCATACGGGCGGAAAAAATTTGGAAATTTAAATTAAAAACCCAAAAATACGATTTACAAAGGTTTTTTATGTTTTGGGCAAAGAAAATTAAATTGAAAGGATAAGCGCCCGACGGGTCTCGCGGTTGGTTCTGGCGCTCGGGTTTATGGACGGAGAAAGGTCAAAAACTTAAGCCCGAGGGGGCTTAAGCCTAATACATAAAAATATGCATTTTTCATGGTTTTTGAAGGAAATTAAGGGTTCTGATAAGGCTAAGAACGGGTCTTAGACCTTATGAAATGGATTTTATGGAATGGAAAGGGAAGAGAACATGAAATTATAGGGTTTTCATGAGAGATGGGGAAAAAGCAAAAGAGGTTAGTTTGGGAAGGAGGAAAAGGGAAAATGGGATTTGCAACAGTATTTTGGCTTTGGAAATCAGCAGGATTTTAAGTTCTGAAGGGAAACAGTAGTGAATATTATCCAAGGATAGGATATTATCAAAAGTCTTCAAGTAACAGCAATTTTAGTCATGAAATTGTTTCTTGAAGGCTATCCAACATCATTTAGCCACCATCTGATATTACAGAATTTTATGGGTGGCTAACAGAAGGATATAAAATTCACAAGGAAGGACAAGGATCTTCAGGAGGTCACAATGATGAAGATAAGTCAAAGAAGGGAAATGGATGAAATGGAGGAAATGGAGAGCCATCATCCTCACCCTCATCATCATCATCCTCTACTTCATCTTCAGTACATCAACCACACAAGTCAAAGAACACTGGTAAAAGTCCTTTTTAAAAACTTGATGTTAAGTTTGAATTACCAATGTTTAATTGTGAAGTCAATGCAGAAAAGCTTGATAATTGGATTAGGTAATTGGAGGTCTATTTGAGAATCTAGAACCTTCAATATGATGATACCAAAATCCAACTAGCTTCATTTAGAATGGAAGGTGCAACACTTGTTTGGTGGGAAGCCAAGACAAAGGAGGAGATCAAGAAACATGGTAAGATTATTCTATCATGGTCAAATTTCATTACTGCAATAAAACAATAGTTTTATCCATTAGCTCATATGCAGAAATCCATAATGAACTGGCAAAAATTTTGACAGTTGAAGGGACAAAATGTGTAAGAATACACCCAATAATTTAGGAGAAGAGCTCTATTATTAGGGGTAGATTTACAGAGCCAAGATACTTTGCTCAAGTACATAGGAGGAATACATAGCTACCTAAAACATACTATTCTAATGTTTAACCCCACAAGTCTAGATGAAGTATGTTTTCAGGCCACACATCTAGAAGCTAAAGGGAAGAACATTTATGAAGAGGGTAGAAAGAAACTTTTTAAGGGTAAAAACAAAGAGAAGACCTCAAAAGGTAAAAGAAAAAAGAATGCATCTATTAAGAAAGAGGGAGAAAAATTGATTTGTAAACATTTTTCAAAAGAATGCCATGATGAAACTCATTGTTGGAAATTACATCCTGAAATGAGGCCCAAGAAATACAATAACAAAGGGAAACAAAAAATTGTAGCTACAACTCAACATGATTTAGGAGAGGATTCAGATGATGAATCTAAGATTACAACCATGGGATTGAAGAACATAAAGGGAAAAGAAATTTAAACTAAACCTAGTACTAGTACATCAAACTGTCACATACATGCTCCAAATGAAGAATAAATAATTGAACTGTTTCATGTGAGAGTCATATCCAAGCATACCAAGATTGGCACATTGTTTGACAATGGGTCACAAGCAAACTTAATCTCTGAATACTTTGTCACGAAACTTAACCTTGAGACCATACCACATCCAAAACCATATCCACTTGGTTGGATTTGTAAGGATGCAATTTTACAGGTTTCAAAGAAATGCATATTGCGGTTTGCAATCACTGCAAATTTTATTGACACAATTGAATTAGATGTGGTTCCATTTGACATAAGAGTCCTTGTATGATAGGAAAGCGAACTTCCATCGCCATGAGAATAAATATAATTTATTCAAAGATGGAAAGGAGTACATTGTAAGGGAACATCACAAGAAGACAAGCATTGCTATGGTAAATGCTGGACATGTAAAGAGGCTGGTAAATTCAAGTAAGACTTTTGTTCTTATAATGGTTAAGCCTAAAGCTGATGTTAATCATGAATCATTTGAGGGATGTGATCCTAAGTTGAAATCAGATTTATATGATGTAGTTAATGCACATCATGAGATATTTCAGGAGCCAACAGGGTTGCCTCCAAAAAGGGAGATTCAACGTGAGATTCAATTGCAGCAAGATTGTCCTCTTCAAAACATCGATATGTATCGCATGTCGATAATGGAGAATTCCGAAATAAAGAGGCAAATCAAAGACATGTTGGACAAAGGAATCATAAGGCCAAGCACCTCGCCATGTGGTTCACCCATAGTCTTGATACCAAAGAAAGATGGGACTTGGTGCATGTGTGTAGACTTCAGAGCTTTGAACAAGATTGCGGTAAAGAATCGTTACCCACTCCCAAGGATAGATGATTTGCTTGATCAGCTGAAAGAAGAAATTTTTTTCACTAAGTTAGATTTACAAAGTGGATATCATCAAGTAAGAATTGCAGAAAGTGATATATGGAAAACTGCATTCAAAACCAAACAAGCACCCTTTGAGTGGTTAGTTATGCCATTTGGTTTGTGTAATGCACAGAAACTTTCATGCGTGTTATGGATAGTGTTTTACGTCCATTCCTTGATTACTTTGTGATTGTGTACTTAGATGACATATTGATTTTCAAAAAAACAAGAGAAGATCATGTCTTGCATGTGAATAGAGTGCTTGATGTTTTGAAGAAAGAGAAATTGTTTCTTAAGATGTCAAAGTGTGATTTTGGAAAGACTTCTTTGGTTTATTTGGGACATATTGTAGGAGGAAGAGAGTTGAGAATTGATCCTTCTAAAGTGGAAGCCATTGTGAATTGGCCCACACCCAAAACAGTTACCGAGGTAAGAAGTTTCTTAGGTGCAGCTCAATATTGGAGAAATTTTATTGCTAACTTTTCTTCCATCGCAGCTCCTATGCATGCAGTGAAAAGTGTGAAGAAGGGCTTCCAATGGGGAGGCAAAAAATAAAAAGCTTTCGAAGCTTTAAAAGACAAGACCAATTCAGCTCCAGTCCTTGCATTACCAAATTTGAGACAACCATTCGAGATTCAAACCGATGCCAGTGATTCTGTCATGGGCGCAGTTCTTTTACATCATGGTAAGCCTATCGCTTTTCATTTTGAACATTTAATGGTGCTATGAAAAATGATCCTACATATGAAAAATAACTATATGCGTTGGTAAAAAGTGTCAATAAGTGGAAACACTACTTGATGGGTAAAGAGACGATTGTACATACCGATCACCAATCATTACAGTACTTGCAGTCACAAACAAAGTTGCAGCAATCAAGACATTTCAGGTGGATGGGATTTCTTCAAATGTTTCACTTGGTTATAAGGTAAAAGAAAGATATTTTCAATAAAGTTGCTGATATGTTTTCAAGACCAATCATTAGTGCATCTAATTTACTCAAAAATTATTCTATTGTACATGAGAGTTACATAGAACAATATGCACATGATGTTTATTTTCAAGATGTGATCACATGCATAACAATTTGCTGTTTCATTTGGGAAAGCTGTGTATACCACAAGGAGAGAGGCTAAGTGTCATGAGATAATCTCATTCATCTCTTATTGCTAGACACTTTAGGGTAATAAAAATAGTGGCACATCTATAGAGGTATTGTTATTGGCCTCGCATGATAGATAGTGTGTCATTTTTTATAAGAGGTTGTTCTATGTGTGCAACAAATAAGCCTAGTAATAGGAAGCTTGGGTTGTACAAGCCACTACCAGTGCCATCAAGGCCATGGGAGAGTGTCTACATGGAATTTATTGGAGGTATACCTATGTCAAGAAAAAAACATGATTATCTTTATGTAGATGTGGATAGATTCAGTAAAATGTGTATACTTATGCCGTGTAAGAAAACCATTATTGCTGAACAAACTGCTGAAATTTATTTTCAACATGTTTGGGTTCATTTTTGATTGCCAACTTCTATTGTTAGTGACAGGGATTCCAGGTTCATTAGGAATTTTTGGTCCAATCTATGGAAGATGATGGACACAAAGTTGAAAAAGAGTACCGCTTTTCATCCGCAAACCGATGGACAAACTGAAGTGGTGAACAGAGCCATTGTGCATCTATTGAGAGGATATTGCAATAAACATCCTAATTTGTGGGATGATAAACTACATTATATTCAACATGCTTACAATAGGGCAAAGCAATTTTCTACTCAAACATCACCTTTTGAAATATGCTTTGGGTATTTTCCAAAATCGCCATAAGACTTCATCTTTGGTAAGGATGTTGCAATTGATGGCCATAGTGATATTGACAAGGCTCGAAAGTTCATTGAGAAAATTCAAATTATACATCAACAAGTTCAAGAACAACTTGAGAAAAGTCAAAGAAAATACAAAGAGAGGCATGACAAACATAGAGTTGATCACAAGTTTCAAGAAGGAGATGAGGTATGGTTGCACATTAGCAAAGAAAGGATGCTAAGGGAAGGTAAAAATATCAAACCAATTCACTATGGTCCATTCAAGATCATAAAGCAAGTTGGTAACAATGCATTTTAACTTGACTTAACTTCATATATGCAAATGTATTTAGTTGTTGATGCTTAAAACTTAAGTTTGTATGAGCCACCTTTGATCGATGATCAAGGAAGTGATGTTCAACTACCTTCTATTGAATATTTCTCGCCAGAATTTCTAGATGAGCTCAAGGAAGATATGATTCTTGACAGGAGGACAAGAGCATCAAAGAGGGGAAGTGTTGACTACCTTCGAGTTGGGCTCAAAGGCACTAAACCAAGCAAGGAAAAGTGGATGGAGGTTGGAAAGGTGAGGGAGATGTACCCTCATCTACTGAATAGGTAATCAAGTCTTTTAGGGTCCAAAGCTTAATGGGGAGGAGTGATCAGGAGTTCATAAATTTTACTCAAAATTGAAAATTACATGATTGGGTTGAAACCAGGATGGTTGTGTAGATCTCGTCTTCCTGATTTTGGCACTGCGAACGGTTCGAAAAACTGATGTCGTATGAGGGATATATCACGTTTTGGTCGAAATCCCAAACAGGCAAATTCTGCGACAGGGTTGACTGGGATGCCCAGTCAGCAGGGTGGATGCACAGTCAGCAAAAGGAATATTTTGAGGGATATTCCTTCCTTAGAACCAATCCCAAGCTAACAAGTGGCGCGATATCATTTGTTGAATGGTTGTATGTTGTTTGTTTATGGGCCAATCGGAGGGTGACACGTGGCTAGCCTTGAGGCCGCCACGTGTCCCCTTAGTGGTGTATTAAAATTTTTGTTGAGGCCGCAGGAGTCGAACCCTGGACCGTCAGAAAAATTCCCACGCCTTCCGCCCAAGCCACATGTGTTTCTTAACAACTATCGTATGCGGGTCGTATTTCAAGTTTAATACAAAATGCAATGGGGGTTGGGGATTGCCGGTGGTTCCATGATATATGGTCACATGTTATAACATAAAACCGTCGTAAATTTTTTTACCACCAATCGCAAACTCCACCAAGTTCATGTTAAACCTTGTCACATGCAAAGTTACCGTTACATATCTCTGCGCGGTCAACAACATTAACCGGAGTTTGAACCTTATCCCACGGTTACCACCTAGAGTTCCACTGAAAGCGATTTGTAAGCCTTGGTTTGGGTTGGCATGTGGCCACCCAACCACTAAAAATTAAATTTTGCAGTTATTCTGGCGGATTTCTGGCAGTGCGCCTAAATTTGGGCGGGAATCACTATTTTGACTCAAGTTAAGTGGAGTCCTCCACATTTAGTGGAGCTTTTCTAGGTGTAAATGGGAAAATGAGTAGGAGACTCAATTTTTTCCCATTCAGAGTGAATGAAGAGTCATTCTAGACTAATGGGATCATTCTGGAGCTATAGAAAACATCCATTAGAGGCCTGCAACTACATGTATTTGCAAAATTTTGAGTATAATGAAAGATGGACATGCCATTGGGAGTTGGACCAACAGATGTAGCCTGGGAGGGGTGAACTTCTTCATCATGCCTGCAATGTAAATGTTATGTGGTGACTTATTTCTCTATTTTACATTGTTTTTCAGTGTTATTTGTGCTTATTTCATGCTTCTAATTCACTAAAATCATCTACATTTCATGGTTAAAATCCTCAATCCTTCAGAAAACTAAAGAGACAAGTATTCACATGTTTATAAAATGAAAAGACACTTAGCACAGAAAAACTAATAGAGTCCTTTCAGATCATTCCATGACACCTTGCACAATGTCATCCCTTCTAGACTCCCCCAGCTCCTCCTCTGCGCATCTCTTATTTAAGTTATGGGATGGAAGTCCTGACACATGTCACCTTGGGTCCTCCTATGTGATGCTTTAGTGTGTGCCCAACCAAATATCATTTATTAAGGCCAACGAATTTCCACATATGCCTGACCCCTTTCATCTTGGATCTCCTCTTCAAAGTGCCAAGGCTCACCTCCGGGTGACAGAGTCCAGAATGGGAATTTTAATTGTCACCTGCTACACTTAATTCCATCTACGTGGGCCCACCTTGAGGCTTTTTCAAGTCGCTATAGAATTTTTGCTTGGGTATTCGGCCATTCCGTTGGCCAATACAAGGACCCAAATTCACCCTTGCCTTCTCCACTTCACTAACTCTTTCACGTTAGCCTAATCCTCGTCATTCGGGACATACCTTCTACACAACCCTTATAAACTTTCAGGTTTATACCTCTGAGACACGTCATCCCACCATCAACCTTATTATGATAAGGAAAAAACAGAAAATTTAATTTGTTGCTTCCACGATGAGGCTCTTGTCATACCATGTAGATAAGGTCTAATTGGTTGAGGCTACAAGGTTGAGTCCATGCCTGAATTCGCAACATGCCACTCATAGCAGGAATTCGCCCATAGTTTGTCTAAGAAGTTTATGGTTAGAACTTGGGCCATGAGAAATACATTCATTCTTGAATCCAATGGTTTTCACAAGGTATTTCTCCCTTATTTCACTATATGACATTCATGAGGAAGCTCTAACATGGCTGGACTGCATTGGTTATATAAATGTTTGGACTTACGCCATAGTTCAACTGTGGCCATTGAATTTTGTTAAGGAACCCACTAGTGCTATCCCTCCTAAGCTTATGACAATGCTTCCCTCTCTAGGTTTATGGTGCATGTAATGAATATTATTGATATGGGACTTGTCCATCCAAATCAAGGACCTGTCCATTCAGGCCCTCAAGGGTATGTGGTTCCTAGGATCTCATGTGTTTGATCAGGATTTGATAGATCTCGACTTATATGTCTACAAGTCTCATTCAAGGACCAAATAAGCACTGAAAACATATAAGAGTAACCAGAAGGCATATGGTGCCAAAAGGGATGCAAGGAGATCAACACTCCTCAAGGAAACATGAAATCCACCTAATAAGTCCAATTACAGGCATAAATCATAATTGTAGGCACATGACTGATAATATTTCAAGCCTACAAGGATTTCCTTATTATGGATGGGAATTCCTCAAATGGGTTGCACAGACGGGTATCATATACCCTTTGCTAAAGGCTTGGTGGCTCTTGAAGAACCTAGCATGCTCACACTGCACGCCATAGTGCTAACTCAACACGTAATACAACCACACAATGGTTATCTACACATATATAAACGTTATCTTGCATAGAGAACAAGAACACAACAATTATGGAAGGTTTCTAGGCAAGTCACTAATAGAGTTGACTAATATATACATAATCACTAGCAAAGTACCACTCAGGATGAGTACCATGATTGTAGCCAACCTTCCAAGCCAGGATTTACCACATTATTGCAGCACTAGGACAACAAACAAAATATGGCTCCTCACCTTGGAAGATTCAACTTCAATACACATATAATAGAAGTGCATCTTGCAGGAAGTGCAAGGGCATACAATCAAGTCAACCAAACTCATGAAGTCACGACATAAACAATAGATCAAATATATCCTTTGGACCAAGTCTTAGGTAAAATGGATGTGTAGATCCATCACCAGGTTACACATCATCAAAGGCTTGAAGAAGCACTTCACATAAAATCATAGGCCAATAAGAATGAGAGAGAAGAGAAATCCCTAACATTATCACATTGCACATAAACCATGTTGCATATTGTCTTGAATGTAATCATGAGACTGTTATAAGAATAATTCTCATGCTAAATATTGCTACAATAAAATCAAGATTCTTGTAGGCTATTCCAATGCTTTGAAACATTGCACTATATGTTAGTCAATTGTGTAATAATAGTAACACAATCATGTATTTTTCACATCAACACCATTTCAAGCCAGAAATGTATCACACATTCATTATCAATAAATATGCATAAGAAACACTTATCTTGTAAACCCTGGGGAAATTGAATTAGTGACTATGACTCTCCACCCAACTATAGATAGTTGCAGCCAATTCTCTCTTGCAACTATCACCCTCGAGCCAGATTCTATAGGCCGAGGGGTATTTTGATCAAGCAATGAAACACAACCCTTAATTGCTTCAAGGACTCTAGACATATCTCGACCTTCGCCCTTCAATTGAGTTGCAAGTAACAAGTGCGCAAGGAATCGAGAGACTCGTTGTCTCCACCCTTCAAACTCAACATCATGGTTCCACTCAGCCTGGGGACTCCAAAACCACAACTAATCAAACACATAACAAAGAAGCCATCCATAATTCCTCTAGGAAATTTCCCAGGAACAATTGTTCCATTCCATCCCTTCAGGATTTGCTGAGAGTCACTATCTCTGCCTCTTGTTACTGGGGACTTGAGAGGTAATTTATTGCTCACCTAGAAATTTCTCCTTCCTAACTTCTTGTCGATCGAATTTTTTCTCCTCGCTCTTTTGTGTTGTTTTTCCTTGCGTTCTCCTCTGGTAAGTTGCTCAAGTCTACCTTTTTGCTACTCTTTGAAGTTCAGAGTTTCCCTCTTCAAATGTGTTCCTCATCCTTCTCCTCTCTTGTTGCACCATTCCCCGTCGTTCCAATTGTGTTCCCCCTATTGTACACGGTGGTTCTTCTCATGTTATTCGATGGTCTATGCATGACCTTCCTGAATTGTGGGGTTGTGCCACATATCCCCACTACCTTGTCTGTTGACTGTAGTCCAATGGTCCTCTTACACTTGCGTGATCTGGGAATCCTCTCCTCAATGACGCTGCCATCCCATTTATTTATGTGTCCTCCTTTGAGTGAATTTCCCTTCAAGGAAGCATGGCTCGTGTCCTCTTGTATAACCTCCTCTTTAATGTATGCTCCAACTTAATTCGAATGCATACCTACCAACCTCCTTGGTTATTATAACAATTAAAATCCCAAGAAGTTACACTCCTTAATCTCTAGAGCCTATGTCCCATAAGTCAACCCATATTTTATTTTTTTAAAAAGTATTTACATTACATACATGAGTACAAACAATTAGGGTTGTCACAAACCCCTCCCCCTCCTCAATGTTATTTACCGATATGAAACATAAAATACATGATTAAAACAAATGCATATTGTTTGTGGAGCTTTATATACATGGCTCTATACAATATTTATAGTTCATAAACATTTGCTTTAATAAACAAACAAAAAAGGATATGTTTCCCTCATTGAGTCAACCATTTTCCAAGTGGCTTCCTCAGGCCCAAAGTGCCTCCACTAGACTTTGACTTGCTCTATTGCTCGATTCCAGAGCATGATGCTCCTCTGATCTAGGATGCATAATGGATTTGTCTTGAAATTTTCCTCCAGTTCCACATGTAGCACATACCAATCAATTACATGATTATAATCTTATACATATATTTTAAGCAAAGAAACATGGAAAACATCATGTAATTTTACTGATGGAGGTAAGGCCATCCTATAGGCCATTGGGCCAATCCTTTCAAGGATATCAAAAGGTCCGTAAAACCATGGTACTATCTTGGCACATGACCCAATCCTTAAGGGACTTTTCTTGGGTTTAATCCGTAGATAAACATACTCCCCAACTTGGAACTCTTTATGTATCCTATGTTGGTTCGTATAGTCATTCTACCTGTACCGCGCCACCTTCAAATTATGTTTTATAATTTTCATTTGTTACTCCGTCTCTTTCAACATATCAAGTCCAATAAGGACCATGTTCGCTGGATCACTCCAACTGTTAGGAGTATTTCAACTCCCTCCAATACAATACCCCAAATGGGCTCATCTTCAAGGAATTTTGGTAGCCATTATTATATGCAAATTATACAAGTGGAAGATACTCTTCCCACTTCTATTGTTGGTGTATTACATACATCCTCAATATTTATTCGAGGATTCGGTTAACCCTCTCTATTTTTCCATCCGTCTGCGGATGATAAGCAGTACTAAAGTCCAACTATATCCCCAAGCTTGCAAAAATTTCCTTCCAAAACCTTGAAGTGAACTTAACATCCATATCTTAAATAATCTTCTTGGGGGTTCCGTGCAGCCTCACAATTTCCTTTATGGGCTACCTCACTAGTTGGGTTAGTGGAATTGACCACTACAAAATGAGCCACCTTGCTCAAATTGTCAATCACCACCATAATTGCATCATGTTGTTTGGAGGTTCTTGGTAAACATGTGATGAAATCCATGGATATGACCTCCCACTTCCATTCTGTAATGGGAATGGGCTACAATAAACCTATTGGATGTTTTCACTCAACTTTCACTTGTTGGTGTTATGTGCATTTAACAACAAAATCATCCACTTATTTCTTCAATTTGTAGAAATTTTCTGTTTTCCCACCCCGGTTTCAGTATCACTTATTTCTCCTTTTAGTTAAATGCCCTTTCCCATATCCTTACATTCAACAATTAGAAAAATATTTTTTATTTGCTGAAACAGAAATTACTTTGCTGAAACACAAATTCTGGAAAATTTTACAGAATGCTGAAACTGCAGAAATAAAACAAAACACAGCAAGCTGAAACAGTCATTCAACACATTTGAACACTGAGATTTTTGGTCAACATGACCCTGGAAAAACCCCCTACAACTCTTGGGGAAAACTAGTTCGAAATCTCCTTCTTATTTCTGGGAAAAATGCTTTTTACAGTGAGAGAAATATTCAGCAAAAATCAGCAAGTAAACTTTTACAACTTATCTTGTTTTCCGTGCTTAACCACCGCCTCGGAAAATGTGCAAACATCAAAACAGAACCAGCAATAAATGCTGTACGGATTTCCTTGAAAAACGTGCCCAGAAATTACAACATTAATTTCTTCTGTATGGCCTCCTCTTTTTGCGTGCAAAACAACATTAAATGCTGCTGTACGACCTCCTTGGAATGCGTGCAGGCTGTCTTAAATGCTATGTATGGAAATCTACCTCGAATTTTGTGCCAGCAATCAGCTACAGGCTGTACGGACTGCCTGGAAATGCAAGTAGCAAAAACAACAACCTCTCCCTCGAAATCTGTGCCCAGAAAATAGTACGGCCTCCTTGGAATCGTGCCCAAAGCTGCTGTATGGATTTTGACTTGGAAACCGTGTCAAATATTCCTTGAACTGAGTGCAAAATTTGCTGTACGGACTTGCTGAAATACCGCCTTGGAATGTGTGCCAAGCTGCTGCCTCCTTCTCCTCACTGCCCAGAAATCTCCCTTGCTCTCTTTCTCTCCTTCTCCCAATTTGCTCATGAAAGAATGAATGACCTTTTCCTCCTTTCCCTCCTTTAACCTAACCCTAAGTGACTTTTGGGGAATCCCAAAATCCAATGGCTGAAATAGATTGAGATCTAGGGCTGAGATTAAATGATCATTTAAATTTCACTTTCTATTTTTTAATTCACCCCACTTTAATAAAGACCCACTTAGTCATTTATTTCCAAAGTCACTTTTCCTTTCTAATTTTACATTGACTTTATTAGAGTCACTTTAAAATTAGACTTTAGTAACTTTATCACTTAAAGTCACTTTTAAATTAGATTTGACTTTATAAAAATTATAAAGTCACTTTAGGAGAAAAATTAAATTCTTTTGGACACTTTTTCCTAGGCCAAAGATCAAAGCCTTAGGGAACCACCTGTCCTCCGGTAACCAAATTTCAACACTCCCTCTTACCGAGGAAGGTGTTCCTCACCACACCCATCTTGTCTCTGAAGTAGACATGCTTGCCCAGTGGTAAGGCTTTGGTAAGAATATCTGCAACCTGCTCATCAGTGGGAATATACTCAAGCTTCACAGCTCCTTTCTGAACATAGTCTCTGATGAAGTGATATTTGATCCCGATATGCTTTGACCTGTCATGAAATACTGGATTCTCCGTGAGTTTAATGCAACTCTGATTATCACAGTAAATCACTAAAGGTCTCAACGGCTGACCAAATAAGCCAAACAACATCTTGCGAAGCCAGATGGCCTCACAACTAGCTAGACTGGTTGCCATATACTCTGCTTCCGCTGAACTCAATGCTACTGACTGCTGCTTCCGGCTGAACCATGACACCACTGTCGAACCCAACCCGAAACAACACCCTGAAGTGCTCTTCCTATCAGAAGCACAACCTGCCCAATCAGAATCAGTGTAACCTACCAATCTCACTCCATCCCCCTGCCTGTAGTCCAGACCATAATCCACTATCCCCTGCAAGTACTGCAAAATGTGTTTTGCAGCCACCCAGTGAACCTTCCTAGGCTCACACATAAATTGAATCATCGTGTTGACTGCAAAACAAATATCTGGCCTAGTGTTGACCAAATACACCAAGGAACCAATCAGCTGTCTATACAATGTGGGATCCACCAACTCGGAATCCAAAGCATGAAGCTTCTTCCAGTTGGTGATCATCGGTGTCAACATGGGTTTACAATCCTCCTTGTGGAATCTACCAAGGATATCCACAATATACTTCCCTTGCCCCAGGAAGAAATGCCCCTCCTCCTGCCACACCTCCAAACCCAAAAAGTAATGCATCAAGCCAATGTCTTTCATCTCAAACTCCGCTGCAAGATCTCTCTTGCAGTGCTCTATGAGTCTCTCTGCACCTGTGATGACTAATTCATCCACATACAACACCAGAATGAGAGGCTCCTCACCTATCACAATATAGTAAAGGTTAGGATCTGCCTCACTCTTTGTGAAACCCATCTCCTGCAAGTATGTATCTATCCTGGAGTACCAAGCTCTGGGAGCTTGCTTCAGGCCATAAAGGGCCTTCTTCAGTCTGCACACATGGGACTCCTTCCCATGCACCTCAAAGCCCTGTGGCTGCTCAATGTACACCTCCTCCTGTATGAAGCCATTGAGAAATACGGTCTTCACATCCATCTGGTGGATCTTCCAACCCATCTCTGCTGCTATCGATATAATGGAGCGGATCGAAGTATATCGAGCCACGGGAGCGAAGATCTCCTCATAATCAACTCCCTCTACCTGGGAGAACCCTCTAGCCACAAACCTTGCTTTGAATTTCTCAATGCTGCCATCTGCATCATGCTTTACCTTGTAAAGCCATCTGGAAGTAACCACGGATTTGCCCTCAGGCCTCGGCACCACCTCCCAAACATCATTCTTCATGATAGAAGAATACTCCTCCTGCATGGCATCTCTCAAGACCTGCTGGCTAGCTGCCTCCTCATAGCTAGAAGGCTCAGAGTCAAGGATGCTGGTAGCCATTTCCATATAGCTACAAAACCTCTCAAGTGGTCTGCTCTCTCAGACCCGCCTCTTAGGCCCAGCAACAGAGGTGGCCTCTCTCAAGGTGTCCTGAAGCCACTTGGGCTTCCTCTTCCTTGAGCATAATTCTCCCACTGGAGAATGAAACTCCTCCTCCTCATCATCATCAGGAGCCTGAACTCCTGACTGTCTATCTGCTGTCCTCCTGCCTGCACCTGAACCTGTAGATGCTGAGGTACCGTGTGAACTATCTATCAGTGGACTCCCTAGTGAATTTCTCTGCATGCTGCCTGAAGCACCACCCCTTTGACTCTGCGAGCCACTGCTCACTGACGGACCAGACATCGTCATAGATGTACCTTTGGATCCTCCTGATCCCTGTCTACTGGATCCCTGTGACTGACTCAGCTGCTGCTGAGGGTCTGGCTGATCCAGATACTCTAACTCCCGTGACCTCCTAAAGGCCCATATCCTCCTCGAACTTCACATCCCGCTTGACAACAACTTTCCTCTGTGTAGGAATGTAAATCCGAAAGGCCTTTGAGGTCTCACTGTAGCCCACAAAGATACCCTTCACTACGGTGGGCTATAGTTTTGTCCTTTTCTCCTTGGGTATGTAGGAGTATGTGATAAATCCAAAGATACGAAGATGATCAATATCAGGCTTCTTCCCAGAAAAATCCTCCTCCGGAGTCATATGCCCCAAGGCACGATGTGGACTCCTGTTCTGCAAATAAACTGCAGTGTTGTAGGCCTCTTCCCACAAAAACAATGGTAACCCCTGATCATGTAACATGGCTTTGGCAGCCCCTCCGATGGATTTTTTCTTCCTCTCCGCAACCCCGTTCTGCTGGGGGTTGTAAGGAACAGTGAACTCCCTCCTAATGCCTGCCTCCACACAATAGTCAACAAACTCTCCAAGGGTGTACTCTCCTCCATTGTCCGACCTCAGGGACTTGATCTTCCGACCTGTCTGTGTCTCCGCAAGAGCTTTGAACTCCTGAAACCGCTTGAAGACCTCGCTCTTGGTCTTCAAGAAATAAATCTAGGTACTCCTGGAGTGATCATCAATGAATAAAACGTAGTACTCATATCCACTCAAGGAAATATGAGACATCCGACCGCTCACATTGGAATGAATCAAATCAAGTATCCCAGTCGCTCTGCTGTCACTGCTGGGAAAAGGGGATTTGGCAAACTTGCCCAACGCACATCCTCTGCAAGTATCAAAGTGATCAGTATTGAAATCTGGCATACCTGTAGTGATCTCACGCAAGGTCCTCAAGGCTCCATGATACATATGCCCCATCCTACGGTGCCAAATCTCACACAGCTCAGAACTGCTAGCTCTGCTGTCGGTACTACTGCTCAATGCCAAAAGGGGCTGAAATGTAAACTTGTACACTTTTGCATGGCGTACACCTATCACTCTAGCTGAATCAGCTGGAGTGCCCCTGGGATACATCAACACCTGTCCACCCCTGAACAGTATCTCATATCCTCTGTCCTCCAAAGCTGAGATGGATATGAGGCTCTTCCTCATCCTTGGCACATAAAGAACATCTGACACCTTCAAGGGAGGTTTAGACTCCCTCTGAAATGTCAGTGTTCCCACACCGACTTCTCTAACAACTTTGTCATCACCGAGTACTACCTCTATATCAGTGCCACTCTCTGAAAGCTCGGAGAAGTACTCACGGACTCCTGTCATATGACGTGAAGCCCCATTGTCCACATACCACATACCCGAAGATGCTCCGCTAGTCGAGGGAAATTCATGCTCCCTCTGAACCTCTGTGGCAGGTAATCCTGCATTAGAGGACTCACATGCAATGAAGCCAAACTCCTGATCAAAGCGATCTGCAAAGTCCTCAACCTCTGCTGGTGCTGCCATGCTCTGGTTCTTCCCCTTCTTCTTCTTCTTCTCCGGACACACAACTGCATAGTGTCCCATCTTCTGACAATTCCAACACTTCACCTTGGAATATTCCTTCTGTGTGTTACCCTGTTTACCTTTACCTTTACCTTTGCCCCCACCATTGCTTGTGAAAGCCTGCTTCTTGCCTTTTCCTTTCTTGCCTCCTGCCAACAGTGCTACATCCTCATCCTGCTCAACTAGCTTGGCTGCCCCAAGCTGAACTTTCCTGATCTCTATCTGAATGCAATCATCCCAAAACCTCTCCCATGTGGGAAGGGTCTCACGTGCACAAACCCCATCAACAAAGTTCATCCATGAACTGGGGAGGCCATTCACTACTATCCTCACCAACTCAGTGGGTTGAATGACCTCTCCAATTGTTGCCAACTCATCTCTCACATTAGTAATCTTTGTGAGATATCCAGCTGCACTATCAGTCTTACCCATCTTAATGGTTTTCAGCTTCTCCTTCATGACCATTTTCCGGTTCTCATTGGTACTTTGGTAGAGATTGGACAATTCTGTCCACATCTCATGAGCATTTCTCTTTCCTCTCACATGAGGAATGCAATGGTCTTTGATTCCGTCTAAGATCAGTCTCTTACCTTTGTTGTTCTTTCTATTATATTCTGCCAACTGAACAACATATGTAGGCACATTAACAGGCTGATGTGTGGTATGCACCATGATGTTCCAGACTTCTGCCTCCTCAAAGATACTCTGCATTATCTCCTTCCAAATGCTGTAATTGGTATGCCCATCCAACCTATCCTCCACCCTCAATCCCAATGACATCCTGTTGTCCTAAAACTGAAAAATAGCACTGCTGTAGTAAAGATAAAAAATTCGGTTTGTGAAAAATCAGCTTGCTGGAATTTTTTGAGTGAAAAATTGGCAGGCTGTATTTTTTCTCCTTGCTGTCCCAAACTACACTTTCAACACCCAAGCTCTGATACCATGTAGAAATTTTCTGTTTTCCCACCCCGGTTTCAGTATCACTTATTTCTCCTTTTAGTTAAATGCCCTTTCCCATATCCTTACATTCAACAATCAGAAAAATAATTTTTATTTGCTGAAACAGAAATTACTTTGCTGAAACACAAATTCTGGAAAACTTTACAGAATGCTGAAACTGTAGAAATAAAACAAAACACAACAAGCTGAAATAGTCATTCAACACATTTGAACACTGAGATTTTTGGTCAACATGACCCTGGAAAAACCCCCTACAACTCTTGGGGAAAACCAATTCGAAAGCTCCTTCTTATTTCTGGGAAAAATGCTTTTTACAGTGAGAGAAATATTCAGCAAAAATCAGCAAGTAAACTTTTACAACTTATCTCGTTTTCCATGCTTAACCACTGCCTCAGAAAATTTGCAAACAACAAAACAGAACCAGCAATAAATGCTGTACGGATTTCCTTGAAAAACGTGCCCAAAAATTACAACATTAATTTCTGTTGTACGACCTCCTCTTTTTGCGTGCAGAACAGCATTAAATGATGTTGTACGGCCTCCTTGGAATGTGTGTAGGCTGTCTTAAATGATGTGTACAGAAAGATGCCTCGGTTTTTGTGCCAGCAATCAGCTACAAGCTGTACGACCTGCCTGGAAATGCAAGCAACAAAAACAACAACCTCTCCCTTGAAATCTGTGCCCAAAAAATAGTACGACCTCCTTGGAAATCGTGCCCAAAGCTGCTGTACAGATTCTGCCTTGGAAACTGTGTCAAATATTCCTTGAACTGAGTGCAAACTCTGCTGTACGGACTTACTGAAATACTGCCTTGGAATGTGTGCCAAGCTGCTGCCTACTTCTCCTCACTGCCCAGAAATCTCCCTTGCTCTCTTTCTCTCCTTCTCCCAATCTGCTCATGAAAGAATGAATGACCTTTTCCTCCTTTCTCTCCTTTAACCTAACCCTAAGTGACTTTTGGGGAATCCCTAAATCCAATGGCTGAAATAGATTGAGATCTAGGGCTGAGATTAAATGATCATTTAAATCTCACTTTCTATTTTTTAATTCACCCCACTTTAATAAAGACCCACTTAGTCATTTATTTCCAAAGTCACTTTTCCTTTCTAATTTTACATTGACTTTATTAAAGTCACTTTAAGATTAGACTTTAGTAAATTTATCACTTAAAGTCACTTTTAAATTAGATTTGACTTTATAACTTTATAAAGTCACTTTAGGAGAAAAATTAAATTCTTTTGGACACTTTTCCCTAGGCCAAAGATCAAAGCCTTAGGGAACCACCTGTCCTTCGGTAACTAAATTTCAACACAATTTTGGCTAATAATAAAACTTGTTAATGGATGTGAGAGTATTTTGGTACTCGAGATGGCCTGAATATGGCTTTTCATGGAACTCTCTTGTGATGAACCTCTTTAAATAATCCTTATTTGGTACATAGATTTTGTTCTTGAACCTGACTAGACCATCACCTATGAGATGATAATCTTCATCCTCACCATCTTGTTGCAACATTTCATTTATTTCCTGGTATTTCTCATCATGTTGACCTACATTTTTTACCCTTTCCACCAGGTCCACTTCCTAAGAGCTCATGGTTGCCAGATGATTATGTGAAATCCCTATATTAATTGCACTGAACACCTTTTTCTCTTTGCCTTTGATGTACTTGATTTCAAAGTCGAAATCACTAAATATAGCTAGACATATAACTTGTCTTACTTTAAAATATGGTAGATAGAACAAATATTTGAGTCCACTATGATCTATCATAAGTGTGAATTTTCTGTCGAGGAGATAATGCCTCCACATTTTCAGTGCATGAATGATGGCAGCCAACTCTAGATCACGAGTCACATAATTTACCTCATGTTCATTTAATTTCCTTGAATCATAGCAAAATACTTGCTCTTCATACATCAAGAATCCACTGAGCCCTTCCTTGCAAGATTTTTTGCATACCATAAATCCTTATCAGGATCTACAATACTCAACCCAGGTGCATTAGTGAGCAACTATTTAAACTTCTCAAAGCATGCTACACATTCAACGGTCCACTCGAACTTATTTCCTTTCCTTTGAAAATATAATGGGATGGATTATCTTAGAGAAGTTCTTGATGGATTTCCTATAATAGCATGCCAGCCCCATGACTGATCTAACTTCATCCACATTCATTGGTGTTGGCAATTCCATGACATCCTTAATTTTATCTGGGTCAACTGCTGCTCCCTCCCTTGAGACAATATGCCCCAAGTAATGAATTTTTGATGGGAAGAAATTACATTTACTAAGATTTGCATTAAGCTTATGGTCCTTAGAAATTGCAATAATGCTTCCAAATTCTCTTTGTGCTCTTCCTTGGTCCTTGAATAAGCTAAAATTTCATCCACAAAGACTATGATTTTTTTTTTCCAAATAAGGGTGCAATACAATGTTCATAAGGCACATAAAGGTTGCAGGTGCATTGGTAAGTCTAAAGGGTACCACAACAAACTCATAGTGTTTGTATCTTGTCCTGAAAGAAGTTTTATGGAAATATCTTCTTTGATGCACACTTGATAATACCTATACCTCAAATATATCTTGGAGAATATTGCTGCTCCCCTAAAATAATTGAATACATCATCAATACATGGCAATGGAAACCATTTATTAATGGTTAGTTTATTCAATTATCTATAATAAATACAGAGTTGAGGTGTTCCATCGTTTTTATTCACAAATAGCACTGCAGCTACCCATAACGACACACTTGGTCGTATGTAACCTTTATCAAGCATATACTTTAGCTAATTATAACTCAAATTGCTTTGACGTACTCATCCATTATGTTTCCTTGGATGTTGGTACTGCTCCAGGCATCAATTCAATAGAGAAATTAATTTCCCTATGAGAAAGAAAACTAGGTATCCATTGCAAACACATCCTCATATTGTTGCAGCAGCAGACACTTCTTCAGTAATTTGCTTTATTCTTGCCCAACACTGTCACTAGCCTCTGTATCACTAGATATTTGCACAAAAAATAATTTATGGCCCTTGGCAACTGCGTTTGGCCTGCATTGTTGTGAGCTGCCTCATTGAAATTGGATTTGACTTGCCTTGCAATTTTTTTCTTTCCCCAGCATCATCCATGCATTCAATTACTTTTTCAAAACAATCAACTTTGGTTCTATGCATGTACAACCAATACATGCCCCGTAATATGTTATACGCACCTAATGAAAATAACTTTAAATGTGTTGTTGTGGGCATGTCGCTGAGTTCAAATGCGCATGATTCCACCCAATGATTAATTTTTTTCTTTGTCACATTTTCCAATTTAACTAAGCATGGATCTAACTGTAATTTCTCAATCAATTTTCACTTTTGCACAAGCTATAGACCAACATGATGTAATTAGAAATAGGGTCAATTAAAACATAAATAAACTAATTACACAAATTACCTTCCATCTCAGTGATGGATGCTTGGTGGTCTGCCTGGAAAGTGTCCACAACTACATAAATTATGGGCAAGCTCTGAGCTATGTCCCCCATTGTACGAGCTTCCCAGGCACTGTAAATCTTAGGCCTTGATTTTCTTTGATGCAGACAATCCATTTTCTAGTTTTTCTCACCACACATCCAACACTTATTTCTCTTTTATTTCAGCTCTTCGTGCTCTAATGTCGGATGTTGTGTATACCCTTTAGCAGCTAGACTGGTTTTCTACTAAAACCGATTTGTGGTGGCTGGTTGTTTACTTCCCTTTTTATCTATGAATTTCTTGGGTCATTTTTTTAAAAATTTCAACATTGTTCTTTACCTTCAAGTTGCTTTTAATTTTTCACCTATGCTTTGCATCCTCATAACAATGTTTCAATTTCTTAATGGCATCGATCACTGTCTAAGTTTCCATAAATTCAATTTTATCTCTGAATGTCATAGGCAAGCCAGTGATGAACCTACAGATTTTGGCCTTCTCATCCTTGATATATGGCACATATCCCAGTAGTTACAGGAACTTAGTGACATACTCATCATTCACCATTTGCCACATCTTGAGTTTATAAAACTCTCTTGCCTTACTGTCATAGTATCTCTCTAAAAAATATTGACTACTAGAAAGTTTCTCAAATCCATTCCAAGTCAATTCTTCTTCGACAATGCCTTTGAAAATTTTCAAATCTTCCCACCATATGTCTACTTTTCCTTTCAAACTATAGGTGGAAATCTTGGCTTTCATGTTTTTAGAATAATTATTGATTCTAAGAAAATTCTTTAGCAACACTTAATGACCAAAGCGACACTTGATATGAAAGATTTGTGGGCTCCAAAATTTGAATGCAGTGAAGTTTTATAGGGTGTTGTAGCGGTGACAACACTTGCTGACACACTGGGTGAACTTCAGCTTCTCTGCCTAGGAATAGATTTTTAGTTAAAGGGTTAGTCCTTCAAGAAGTATTTATTCACCAATTAGGTTTCCTTGGCTTCCCTTCTTGACCCGGTTGTATATATAGAACCTTTCTTTCATTTCCTTGGTTCAAACACACAATATATATGCCATATCATAATTATTTCAATCTAGGAAATAGTAATATGTACATAGTGATTTTAAGATATTCAGAGTATGGGTTTCATCTCTGGTGTTGCTCTATTGCTAGTAGGCCTGGACAGTACCCCGACAGAGTCACTACAAGAGAGATAGCGTTGCTTCATTACTAAGAGGCCTGAACAGTACCCCATAAAAGTCATTTGCTTCACCTCCTTGTGTAGGAATCCTTTCTCTTATTTCACCCTTTATTTATTTATTTAATATAAATGGCTTTAACACTTATTATTTAAATGGGCGGAAGAGGGATCTTAAATTATTGAGAGTAGAAGAGGTTTCCCCTTCATGATGTATTAATATAACCTCTGATAACGGTTTGCTCACTATATATTTTCCCCTTATCCTTTCTCTACTCGATTGGATAATCATGTAGGAACAACAAGTAGATTTAACACCAAGTTGAGGAGTTGGGATACTAGAGTAGATGCATATCTCATTGGTTCTCTTAATATTTTATTCTTGGATGTGTCGTATTTTCCTTCTAGAATTAGCTCAACTTGTGACATCTTCCCAAATAAATAAGAAGAAATAATAGGTAGAAAATCATTGTGGTTTTCACATTTCCTCTTTACTCCACCAAAAATCCCTCTTGATTAGTGCACTCTTTCACACAAGGTCTTATTTATGTACAATGACTAGGACACAAAACAAGACGGGACATGACTGGACATGGCAAACATAAGATGAACAACAGATGATGAAGAAATAAATTGTACAAGAAATGCAGCTTACAATTGCTACTAAAAATAGAGCTTCAAATATTGTCCATTAATAGGAAGAGGGTCAGTCCTCCCATCTAAATATTTTAGCTTGAAATAATTATGGTCAAGTTTCTCTTTGATGGTACAAGGGCATATCCATATGGATTGGAACTTCGTTTGTTTTCCTTTATCTTCGTGGGCTTTATCCCACTTCAATACTAAGTCACCCACATCAAAACTCTTCGTCCCTGTAGATTTCTTATCGAACCAACATTTAATACCGTTCTGGTGTATGGTAAATCTTTCTTTAGCTTTGAGCCTCTCTTCCTAAAGTTTAAGCAAGGAATTTATCTTGTTTTGAACTAGAAGGCGTGGTTTGGCATGGGACTCTTATGAGAGTTGCAAGGCTAGGAAATACAGGTTATGTGAAAGGATAACTGCATTACTGTATAACAGGAAGTACGGTATGGTTTTAAAAGAGGGTTTAGGAGTTACACAGTCAACTCATAATGCATTTACCAAAGCATTGTTTCATTTCCTTTAATCAGAGAATTTTTTTTTCTTGATTATGCAAATCATATTTTTGTTTGTTGATTCTTCTAAACCATTTACTTGTGGGTAATAATTTGATGCATTCTTTAATATGATACCATTTTCTAATTTGAACTCATAAAGTTTCCACGAATAAAAATAATTTGCATTGTTAAAGGCAAGAGACATTAGAACACCAAATCTAGTTATAGTGTTCTACTTTAGGAATTGGATGACTTCCTCGTCATTGAATTGTATTAAAGGAACTACTTTGGTTCACCAAGTGAAATACATTTTCATTTTCAAGATGTATCAGTGTTTCTTTGATGAGTGTGGAAATAATTCTCCAATAACATGTTGGAAATGTTGTCATTGATGGCAAAGGAGATGGAAAAGGAGGATCACCTAGCAACAAGGCAAAGAGAGAAACATAGAAGCAGAGAGATAGAAAAAGAGGCAGCAAGATGTAGAGAGGGTTGAGCAGCAGGCAAAAGAAGCAAGGCAACAAAAATAAGTAGCCCAGGTTGTAGAGAATACAGAGAATACAGAGGATGCAGAGACAAAGAATACTGAGAGTACAGTGAAACAATCATGCACAGAAACAGAGAATACAAAGACAGAGACAAAGAATACAGAGAGTATAATGGAAGGGTTTATATAGAATGGTGAGAGGCGGAAGCTACAAAGAAATGTATCCGAGGCAGAGCTGTTAATAAATCAAATGTGAAATGAAAACTGAGATAGAGGAAGCCAGGTTATATATGGATGAATATTCATATGTGGTGGCGTTAATAATGTGAGATGGGTTAAATAGGACCGATGAGTTGGTTTTAATAGAGAAAAGGCGTGTGTATTATACGCGCTTATCTTAATTAAAGTCTTGAAAGCGCCGTGGTAAAATGCTGAGGAAATAGGGGTTGACATATAAAAGTGCGAAGTCAAAGGCAGAGGCGGAACCAAGAGCGAAATGGAACCTTGAATCAACAGTGAAGGTGGGTTTGGAATGAAAAACCAGCTGTATCGTGTGGATAAGTAAGTGGTAAGTAGAATTTGTGAAAATAACGCGATATAAGTCTTCACTCGCCGCGTGTCCTAGGGTGGTATTTGAATACCATTTACATCGCGTAATTTTCATGTGTTAACCCTTGGTCCAAAGAAAAACACGATATCAGCTGTGTCCATCTGATTGCCAACGCTGGAAGATCTACGGTAATCAAACTTGCGTGATGTACGAAGGTTAATTGAGGAAAAGCACTGTGGGTTTGAGTCAAACGTATGTTGAAAATTGAAAAATAAAACAAAGTTTAAAGCCAAATGTTGTTTATAGTTGGGTTTGTGTTAAACCAAGGGCGAAGATTTATCAGAGGTAAGGTAACATGCTATGGTCCAAAGTTTCATTTTAATTATAAGTGTTAGTGAAAGCAGAGATTATAAAAAGGAAAGAACCCAATATTAAAAGCGCGATGGATCATACTTTGAACCAAGGACGAAGGGCTAATATAAGGTGAAATGTTCCGTGAACATTTAAGTAGAGGCCATATACATACATGAGTTATATACTAGCACTTATACGTGGTTTCATTGTAATATTCGAATATTAATTTGAATAAGTATAGTATGGGTTATGCATTGGGTTGTAAAGTAAAATATGGATCAAGGTTTAATGACATGTTGTGGGGCCTGAAAGGATTAACCATTGAATCAAATGTCATATATATGACTATTATTAACATCGATATTAGTCAGCGCTTGGGTTTTAATCCAAAGGCCGAGGACTTAAAGAATTGAATGTCCCGTGAAGGTCATATCATTTGGGGTTTGTATGGTTTTCATAAACTATAAGAGAAAGGGTATATAAAGGAATGACTTCCGCATATTGTCAAAGTTTTCGACATTCAATAAAATGATATTTATCAAAGGTTAAGCCCGAATTGATTCCGAATGTGTAAGCAGAATGGACAGAAGAATTTATTAACCCTGGGACCCTTTGTTCATCGCACCGATCTGTTGGAGGACGCGATTGCGATATTGCGATTGTGATAAAGAATGCGGAACCTATATGTTATGAAAGGTGATTCTTATGTGTTTGAGTTCTGGCTTAAAGGGCATCAAAGTGGGCCATCGCATTGGAATAAAACAAAATAGTGGAACATGCAAATGAAGTTTGCGATTGAAGGACAACCATTCGATTTGAGGAAGGATGGACGGCAGACAGGTGAGTCGCTTGACTGCATGGTGGGGCCTTTGCTAATTGCATCGGCAGAAATCAAAAGACCAAGTCACAAGAGAATTATGAATGTTGTGATTGTGATTGAAAATAAATGAGGCAGAGTATAGATGGTATGTGGGTTCCATACAAAAGAAAATATTAATATATGTTTGCTCCGAGTTTTTAAGCCAAAGCTGAAGAGTTAAAAGAAAGCAAAGCGACAAATATATATGTGAAACAATATATACATATTTGCATATGTGAACAGTGAATCATCACATCAGAGTGAAAGCAGGGCATCAGAACATACAATTGGAAGCTGCGATTGCGATTAATTTCAATCAGAAGTATTTAAGAGGTGATTCATCGCATTGGAGAATAGAGCGAGTTCGACGAGTGGGCCCGAAAGGGAATTTTATGTATTAAAAGGATCTATTATTATTATATCGCTGAGAGTCATTTACGTTATATAAAAAGGCAGTTAAATATATACAGGAGTTAAGCAACTGCAGTGAACAACATAGCATACAGAGAAGAAAAAGACAGAGACAACTGCAGAAAATACAAACACACAGTGATCCAAAAGGCTGAATGGGTTGATTTGACATCTATATTGTAACTAAATGTAAATTTTTTAATTGGTTTATATTGTTTGTGATTCACTGGAAAGTCTCCGTAGGAAAACAAAACTCCACTATAAAACTGAAATTTGTACAAATTGCTGTAGCTTTTCTGAATGAGCTGGACAAAGAAATGAGGAGGCAGAAGGCGAAGAGTCAGGGCTATTCACTTCGAATTCCCTATGGAATACAAACAGTTATGAGGCAAAATGTATAAAGCATATCACATTGATATGCAAAAAGAGGTTAGATAATGCAGAATTGAGGCAGAGAAGATAAGAAGAAGGAGGAGCAGAACGAGATGCTGTGAAAAGTTAGAGAATGTAGAAATGAAGCAGTGAGGCAGAGAAGAAGGAGGAGCTGAGTAGAGAAGAAGGAGGAGCTGATAGTGAATCTGAAAAGATGCAGAAATGATATAAGGCAGATATGAAGACTGATGCACAACAATGAAGATGGTACATAACAGAGCTGATATCCAAGGTAAATCAAAAATTGTTTTTCTTTTGAAAGAGTAAGGAAGTTGGAGCTTCCCTATCAAGTTGTAGCTGACTGAGGTTGGAGCCTCCTGTAGGTTGTAGCCTGCAGAAAATAGATGGGAGTTGGTGCTTCCACATCAAGTTGTAGCTTGATAAAATGTCAATTGTAGCTGACTGAGGTTGGAGCCTCCTGTAGGTTGGTGCCTGCAGAAAATTGATGGGAGTTGGAGCTTCCTTGCAAGTTGTAGCTTGCAGAATTGAGGTTGGAGCCTCCTGTAGGTTGGTGCCTACATAAAATCAGTGGTGAGAGGGAGTTGGAGCTTGCCTTTGCATCACAACAATAATAAGATGTGGTTTTCTCCCTTTATGGGTTTCCACTTATATTTATTGTCTCTGTGTGTGATGTTTATGTGTTGATATGGTTTATCCAATCTGCTTAATACTTGCTGCTCTCATATTAAGTCTACTGTCACATTATCTTAATACTTGCTGCTCACATATGAAGATTTCTCATGTTAGGGTCCCGTGATTTGGCAGATTGGCAAGCCAAGTGACAGGGTAACATCAAACCAACTTTGGAGCCCAAGGACCTAGCCTTCTTGGACTCGGAGAGGGCTCTCTCTATTTGTGCAAGGGATGTATAGTTGTTTGCTTCTTATGTTTTTGATTTTAGGCTAGTTGTTAAGTGTGTTTTTAGCTTGTTTTAGGGTTTTTGAGGGAGGAACTAATCAAAGTTTTAAATAGATAAAATATTGTTAGATTAATTGGGCTATGGGGTCGAAAAGGTCGAGAAAGCCTCAGACAACGAACAAGGTATATTGAAGGGCCGATTTGATCAAGGTAAAATGGATCTTTAGGTGGAATGAAATGGGATGGACACTAGGTTTTGTGAAGGACAAAGACTTTTAAACATAAATAGTTCAACAACAGACATCTCTGTGGTAGGGCTAACCATTAATCACGATAATGTAACTTCAAACTGATAGATGCATAAAATAAACATTCAAGCGATACATAGAGATATATGACTCTCTAACTTTAGGAAAATCGCTATCAGAATTTGGGGAAAAACAATTAAGACAAACAAATAACTCAAGCTATGAAGAGGAAACTCCTAGACATAGTATTTTGAGCTATCAGGCACTTTGAACTAAGATTGCAGAGTATAGGCAAAGGGCAAGATCGATACAAGACCTCTTTGGTTTAACTAGGACATTCTAACATTCAGAGAAAGGTTTCAGTAATCGGGTTTTGGTTAACTAAGGATTAAACAGGGTGTACTGTGAATCATACTAATTAGCACACATAATAACCATTAATGCAACTGAAAACAAGTTCTTAGGGTATCAAAGAGCATCTAAGAATTCATTTGACATAACTAAGAAAGAAGACAAACATAGAAGCTGTAATGAATCAGGAAATCTGAGGTGCCTCCATGGGCATGTCTCAAATCTATTCTTTACTGTCCTACATCAAGCAAGAGAATATGAAAATATGTATGAAAACTAAGGAAACATAACAGAGAGGAACACTATACCATTTTACCAAGTCAAGGAATCCTACAGCAGTCCTCTTTCATCATCCAAAACTTTCAAGAAACTATCCAATGAATAAGACAAAGTATTTCTTCCAAGCTTGTATAACCATATATTGCTCTATATCATCAAGTTCAGCCTGCTTTACAATGAAATCTCTTGGAATATATAGGCCAAAGTGAAGGAGAACCTCGTAGTGCAACTAGCAAGCTCATTGGCCCATCACAAATATCTGATTTTTTCCTTGAGGCTTTGCAAAGCCCAAGGCACAAAATATCTATAAAAATATCCTAAAAATACTAAAAAAGGAAGTTAAATTGACTTTTCCCAACTGACAATGGCCAAAAAAGGCTAAACGCACATTTGGAAAAGCCACTTCAAAAAACTGCATTTTTCACAAAAATGCTTCAGAAATATAGCAACAGAAAATTCCCTGTCTTGTGGGCAACTTTTTAAGGACCTCCCGATGTCGAAACGAGGCCCGTGATGGCTCGTTGGAACGCCCTAGATGTCTATTTTTTGAAAATACTTTTTTTTCCTTAAATTTATCATTGGAAGCATGTGAAAAACTGATCTTTGTGGAAAAACCAAGAAATCAGCCCTTGCTGATATGTGAGGCAGAGTGTTGAAAAAGTGACTGTTTTTCGCCTCTTTGGGGGACCAAAACATCTTCAATTGATCTGAAATTTTCTGAGTAGATGCACCTGAATTTAATTCATCCAATGATACCACTTTCAACCTCTGAGGATGCTTCAAACTAAAATGGAGATGCCCATGATTTTCTGCAAATAAGCCCAAAAATGTCAAAAAACAAAAACTTGTCGAATTATGCCCAATTTTGGCGAGCATAACCCTCATGGGTTTTCAAAAGCATGTAGAGAAGAGGAGGCAAAAATTTCAAGCTTTGATGTGCCTTTTTCCACTTTTTCTACTGGGTGCCTCTTTCAGGCCACCTTGAGCTTTTCTTGTGTAACCTTCAATTTCCTTCGGGCAAATTGATTTAGCTTCTTATAGTGCCCGGTCATTTTCTTTTGAAGGCTTAAGTCTCTATTAGCTCTTTATAACTTATCCTCCAAGTGTTTATTCACCCTTTCAAGCCATGCTTCTCTATTTTTTTCTATTTCTTGGGTGAATAAAGAAGTAAGAGGAAAAGATCAGAAAATGGCTGCCTCTTCCTCTTTCTATTTCTCCAAAGCTCTTTTGAGTCCCATAGTCCTAGGCCTCTTCCTCCTTGGTTGTTGTTCTTCTTCAGTGTCATTGAATTCGCCCATAAGTTCTTCCAACTTGATTTGCGCTTTGGAGGCTTCCCTTTGGTACTTGAAAGCCCGTGCCTCATAAACTGCCATGTGGACATTCATTTGATTGTTTTGTGTCTGTAGAAAATGTACAAGGTCCTTAGACCTCTCTAGATAAGCTCTTAGGTCATGAATTTGTTCTTCTCTATTTCACAAGAGGGACTCAAGGATTCTAGCCTCAAATTCACTGTCATCACTGTTTATCTGAATTATATCAAAATCCCTTTCTTTCTCATGGCTACTTTCCTCCTCTTTTCCCTTGCCTTGGGTGGCCTTCTTGGTTTTCCTCTTCTTTGGTAATTCAAAAATGGGTTGCTTGGGCAAATTTCCTTTGCTTCAGAGTGCTCTAGTAACATTGGGAGTTACAACTTGAGCCATTTTCTTTCTTGATGTTCGGGGCTTTGTTACCTTTGGAGAATAAAGCATGGGCCCTTGCCTAGGAGAGGTAGCTAGCACATGCTCTATTTGGTCTTTACCCTTACTGCTCCCATCATAATCTTTGTCACTATTTTCCTCCTTTTGGAGGCTGCCTTGTTGGTCTTTATCACTGCTATACTCATGGTAGCTGATTTGGCACTTTTGTTCTATGCTGAATTCTTTAGAATTCTCACTTCTTGGGGTTTGTTTGTCATCATCCTTTCTGGCTAGGGGGCTTTCCTGTTTTTCATCATAAGTGTCCCTTTGAGGACTATCTTGACCCTTCTTATAAGTGCCTTGGCTGTCATCTTGTATGTCTCCTTGAGGGCTGCCTTGTTCACTTTTGTCCCTGCTTTCTTCATGACTGTTAGGCTCTGTATCCTCACTGTTTTGTGCCTCATCGTCATCATGCTCACTGTTGTGTGGGCTGCCTGTAGTTTTTTCTTTGTGACTACTGTGTTCATCATCAATTTGTTCCAGCTCTTCATCATTGCCTTCTTTATGCTCACTGTCATGTTTGGATTCTTCATTTTGTCCTTCCTCATCATTTGTTTTCCTTTTTTCACTTTGATCTTCTTCATTTTTCTCCTCTTCACTGTTTTTCCCTTTCTCACTTTGCTCTTCTTCACTGTTATGCCCTTTCTCACTTTGCTCTTCTTCACTGTTATGCCCTTTCTCACTTTGCTCTTCTTCACTGTTAGTTTGCCTCCTTTCTGTTTCACTTTCAATCATAGGAGTTTTTTGTTTCTTAGGAGTGGATTTTCTAGAATAAGGATAGACATGATGAGTGGATGGAGAGGAAGGCGCATGAGATGAAGAAGCAGTCGCGAAATCAGGATGGGAGATGAAAGAGTTCCAAGAAACTCCCTTTTCTCAAGTTGATGGAGGATGATGCTATTGATAAGGGAGTGATGAAATAGGCAAGCTTTTTGTTGAGCGGAAGGCTTCATTTGAACAATAGAAGCCATCTTGTCAATGCTTCTATGGAGGAAAAAGGGTAGGTTTAGCAATTGAGTTCTTGTGAAGTGCATAAGTAGCCTGATATGATAAGCATAAACTCAGGAAAACCTCCCTTCACATGTGAAATACTTCATGATGATTTTCATGAGAGGAGCATAGCTGGTCAACAAGTAGGAAAAAGGAAAAATAGCCGGGCATGCATCTCGATGCTCTAGTTTCAAGAAGGGTTTGTATTGATTTGAATCTAGGTAGGTTTGCTTAAACCATTTTTCTCTGATATATGGAATTTTGGTAGCTTTGGAGATAGTTCTAGGAGAGAGCTTGAAGTCTAATCCTGCTAGATGAACATGCTTCCCTTGCAGCCTTAAAGTAAACAAATGTGTCAAGGGAAGATAACTTTTCACCTCCTGAACCTTCTTACAAAATTCCAAACATCCTACTTCATGAAAGTTAAAGAGCACTGAAGGAGATGCATTCACTTCTTGAGTTGAAAAAGGCTCATACCTTTTGTGAGGACCACTCCTGTTATCTGGCTTAGGAGGAATTTTGCTTCTGAGATCCTTCGCTGACTTACCCAGGCAAACTTGTTAAAGTGTTTTTGAAATAGGCTCTTAATCAAACACCTTTTACTCTTTGAAAAACTAAGTCTATCCTTAGTTAGCCCACAAGTTTTTTTAGACAAAATCAACTCTCTTTGATTTTGACAGTATAAACTCCTTTCCCTCAGATCACTGTTTTCTGTAGTTCATTTGAAACAAGAAAGAGTTTCCCTTGAAAAACACTGTCTCTTTTGGTAACACTGTTTTAATGGACTGATTTGAAACAGAGACTGTACCCTTAGGTAAAGCTTGTGTTCTGCTTTTGAATAAAACTTCCCTTCTGTGATGATTATTGTTTCTCCAAAACAAAAGACAACCCCCTTGTTACTGAATAATAAACCTCCTAACAAAATCCGTCTCCCCTTTAATGATCACTGTTTTTCTTTTGTATTTAGCAAACAAGTATTAGCTGAAAGAAGAAAAACTCACCTCTTCAGTACTGTGTGTGAGTAATGAGGTTTTTTGACAAGGTTTGTTTGTGGATTTTGGAGGCAAATGTATCTTGGATTTGGCACACAATTTCTTCACCCTGAATCTCTGTTTTTGATCCTTTGCAGCCTTTAAAAACGTGTTTGAGATGTCCTGGGAGCATTGGTTCAACGAGCAAGCAAACAAAGTTCACACTTGGCTGCTGGGCAGGCGTTGAACGACAAACGCGCCGTGCAGACGGTCTGTCGGGTCGGCCTTGGGCGCCCAGCACAGGTGCACCGCGCAACACTATAGGCGCGCCGCACTGCTTAAGGAAATACACTGCGTCCCGCTTACAGGCGCGCCGCGTGTGTATATAGGCTTGCCGCGCCGAAACTAAACTCGGAATTTCTCCACAAATCACTCCAAATTGCCTCTTTTCTTCGGTGAGGTTGTAAACGAATGTTTGGTCGATGCCTTGTATACTTTATAAGAGTTTGTTCAAAATAAAAACAAATTAGACTCTTTCCTTTCACAATTCGAAAAATTTTAATGTTGTCACTGTGTGTTTATTACAGGAGACTTGAGTTTATGTTCAAGGTTATTCTAACCTTTTTTCCTTTTTGTAAACTGTGCCTTTTCCATAGTATTCTTGTGGAGGCCCCCTTTAAAAAAAATAATCCTGTAATTTATCCAAACAAAATACTTTGCAGCTTCTTCAATTACCACAAGGTAAATTGATTTTTTCATGAAATGAGGAGGTTTGAAACCACAATTTTGACCTTCTTCACTGATGTAGGAGCATTAAGCCCAAGACAATTTTTGTACATAAATAAACATAAGGGGGGTCTCATGTTTTGTTTCCCCTATGTAATTATTCATAATTGGGTTATTTTTAGTTAATTTTAGAGAAAATGTAACTTCCCGAATGATTAGTGGGCATAGGAAGTGATAGTCTGTTTCAGTCCATCAGAGGGTTATGCTAAAATTAGGATGGAGGAATCTGTCAAATGATTGTAGGAAACTGAATCGATTGATTCCCAATATGTAAAAAAATAAGCCTAACAAGCATAATAGGTAGACCTGCAAAGACTGTATAGACCTGCATAGGGTTAGAAGGCAGAGGAGGCAGAGTAGGGGTGCAGAAGGGCCAAGTGATCGAAGATCTGGCCAGGAATTTGTAAGTAATTTCACTGTGTGAATGAAGAAATTGTTCCAGCAGTATCTGTGCATTCGTTGAATTGTTCTTGTGTGAAATGCCTAATTAACATATATGAGTAGGACTCTGAAAATGTGTTTAAGAGTCTGATTGTACATTCTGTGGTAAGAACCAGTGTTATAAAGACCTGCATTAAGAATTGATGTATGAACTGTATGAGCGAGAAATGCTCCAAGTTCTACGAGAAGAGCGCCTAAGAAGCTCAGGCAAGAAGTTCTGTAAATTGCTCATTTATATATGTATGGCAGGAGTTGTTCAGTGTTGTATGACTATGGGTCGATTTGTTTCTACGTGAGCGTGATTGAGTCCCGAGGACTGGGAACACATATATTGTGCATTGCGGTGTAATTGTATCCTATATGTCAGTAAGGAAGTCGATGCTATGTTACATTGGAAGTGGAAGAAACCATGGATGTGAACCTGTGCGTTTGAGCCATTGATAGACAGGCGAGATCTACCGAGGAAACCTGTAGCGAGGGTTTATATGGCGAAGGTTTGCTATTATGTGTGGGCCATTCATAGGGGGATTTTCGTAGTAAATATTGTGTGTTAAGAATTTGTTTCAGTTGGAATAAAGGCCGATGTTCATTGATTATTAGTGTGCGATAGTGTGTATAACTGGTCTTTATGTGTGAATTTGCTTAATCCCGAGGGTGTTGAACCTCCAGTTTTGTGTATGAATTGATGAAGAAAATGCTGTGTTAAATCTCCAAAATCCCTCTCTGTCTATGTTTGAGTGTGGGTTCTTATTGAAATTCCTGAGTGTGTAATATTGATATAAAACCTTGTGAGAGGCCGAGGGTGATTGTAGTAAACTTTGGTATCAGGCGTAGAGTCGTGTGTTCGACAGAGTGAATCCTGTAATGTTGTTTGCCCGTAGAACTTGTTTTATTGGTAATTGAGGCCAATTTTCCGAGGTTTGAACCCTGATTCAGTCAACTGGAACGAAGAGAGAGATTGGCGTTAACCCCGACGAAACTCCGGTCAAATACTGTTCAAAACCGGAGTGGGTTTACGAACCTAAAACTACTATTATCGCACCGCTTTTGGCTGGAGCCAAAACCACTCAAGAAAAACACGATTCAATGAAATTAAGCCATGTCACATGTCTTAATCCGCCCTCATCGCATTCGTTTGAGGTGTTAAAGATAGGTTGCAAAAATAATGCGATATCAATGGAGGACGTTCGATCTGGAGCTCACGGGATCCAACAACATTCGCTCAACTAGTTACACGGGCGATAACCTGAGGTATGGTCCATGCATTTTATAACGAAACCCATCCTTTGTGTGTTGGAAGTGTGGGGCCCATGAGCCACCAAATGATACATGCATTGTGTTAAATATGTGTAAGCCATGGTGAATATTATGAGTGCGGGGTATGCAATTAAAAGAGTCGAACCTTTGGTAGTATTAAGACTAAGGTCTGGAAATTAAATGTGACTTGTTATGTTGGTTGAAGAGTTTGATTTTTAGGCAACGCCTTTGACGATTATATAAAGGAAGGCTCCAAGATATATATCTATAAGTAGCGCTTTGTATACAGGGACTAAGGTTACAATATAGAGCAGTTGTATTATATTATGGTGTGCGAAATTAAAAGAACAGTGGACCCTACTATTCAAAATTATTTAGAGATAGTTTAACACATTCATTAATCAATTTCAAAGAAATTGATCAATGAATCAGAAATAAGAAAGTAGAGGGGACTTCTTGTATTGAGCAGAAGTTGTAATAAGGAAAATGTTGATAGAGTTAATATAGAGGCCAGCTCTCCTTAGGGCCCGGATTAAAACTTGTTGTTGTCAATTGTGGTATCAAAGCTTGAATAGAATTAGCTCTTTGAAAATTTGTTTATGAGATGCACATGTATTGAAACAACAATGATGAGAAGTTTGGTTTTTAAATATGTTTAAGATAATTGCAAGTTTTATTAGATATGCAGTGAAGATCTCCAGAGGTGCAGAATCTGGAGTTGAAGGCAGAGAGTCTTGAAGATTGCAGCAGATAGAGATGCAGTGCAGGCGAAAAAGGAAGCAAGATCATTCAGGGATATTGAGAGGTAAGTTGATGAGCCTTATTTGACTCTAGTTGAAGGATTTGTTTGCAGAATGCAGAGTGCAAGCAATTGAGGAAAGAATCTCAGCAGAAGTAGATCACAAGCTTTGAGAGAAGTGATAGAAAAGTCCAGCAAGGGATTTTGAGTGAAGAAGAAGTGTGGCAGAACCTGGAGGATTCCCAACTGAGGTTGGATGAAGGAAGAACGTAGGTTTTCTTGAGAGAAGTTGCAGAGTGAATCCTAGAGGGAGCAGAAGAGAGTGCTCAGAAGGTTCTAGCAGATAGGGGACCAGTACTTTCCAAAAGCCGGATCCGGAGGAAGGGACTGGTGAGGTAAGTTGCAGCAAGAGAGCTTGCTGTTGCAGAGGCTTAGTGCAGCTTGTGAGTAAAGAACTCCTAGAGGAGAAATGGCTACTGACAGCCATAGTAGAGATAGCAGAGATTGCAGAGGTTCTAAGAGAGGCCACAACAGAAGAGTGAGGGAAGATGCCAAAGCAATTGGCATGAGGAAGAGAATCACTGATGAAGAATATTGGAAAGAGATGGCTTAGATCAGTAAGTAGCTTATTGAACTAGAGAGGATGATAGAGGAAAACCAGAGAGGTGATTGGCTCATGAAGAAGAAGGTAAAGTGGCAGAGGCCACAAAGGAAGAAGGAGAAAATGATAAATTCTCAGAAGAAATAGGAAATACTCAGGATAATTGGGTATCTGGAGAAGGACTTGAGGACTGAAGCTTCAAGTGGGACCAAGGGGTCCAAGAGCCTTACACTTGACATATTTTGTATGGTTTCAGGAAATCCATGTGGAGATGAAAAAACTGCTGATGTTGTCATTGAGGAAGAAAATGGAGCAGCTACATGTTTTGAAGATGTCCATGCACGGTTGGGGAAAGGTTCTGCTAATTTCCAACATATTGGAAGCAGAGGAGATTTAAATTGTGATGATGGCCAGAAGCTGGAAGTTGGAAAACTTGAAGAAATTGAAGAAGAGACCATTAAAGAATCTCTGAAGTACATGGAAGACCTGGTACAACAAGACGAGTTGATGATTGATTCATGAAATGAGACCATGGGGTCTTATGTTTTTAAAATTGAAAAGTTGTGTGTGAATGCAGGTATTGATGAAGACAATTCACATGATGGAACTGTGATGAATGAAGCTGACTGTTGCCAAGTAAAGTATGATGAGTATCTTTAAGATGAAGAGCAGATTGAATTATTGCAGCAGAAGGAATTCATCAATTCCTTATTTTATAGAAGAGATTGTTTCAATGAGGTTGTGTATGATGGTGATGAACTTGTCATTGATGATGATAATGACAGACTGTTTTTATTAAATGACCAAATGAAGAGTGATGGACAGATAGCTCAAGTTTTTGCAGAGATAGGAAATCAGAATTCTATTCTGATGAAGGCTGAGGAGATAGTGACAACAGAAGATAGTGAAGATTGTGAAAATGTTTCCTCAGAAGAGATGCCAAGATTGTGGCACGAGCATGGGACATAACTACAGAAAGAAGGAGTTTAGATTGTAAGGGCAGAGATGATTGAAGATGAGAGAGTTAATTTTTATGAACTAGAGCAGAGAGACATCCTTGAAGAGGATGATGCAGAGGAGAGGCTCACTGATAGTCTCGAAGATTGCTTGAAGACTTGGAATCATCATACTGAAGTGCTGATGGAGAGAAATTTGGGACAACATACTAAAATGCTGGCAGAGCAGGGAAAGACACTGAGGCCTTGTGGATTTTGTTTTAACAAATGTTTTGTGTATGTAGATCTTGTTGATGATGGAGATAAGTTGACAGCATTGGGCAGTCAATTGAAAGAGGAAAATAATTATGTGAGAGATTTTAAACCATGGAATGGAGAAGTTGAGCTGCTGGAGAGTATGCTGAATCAACAGGATCTTGTACAAGAGAGGAACCCTCAATTTCAGAATTGGGGATTGCAGAATGTGAAGACACAATGGGCTGAAGATAAAGAGAAATTGGTGATGGAGCCATCAATTGAGACCATTGGGTCTTGTAGTTTTGAAATTAACAATTTGACTGTGTTGACAGGTATGGTAGAGAACAACCCATCTTTTGGAGTTGTTTTGAAGGATGATGAATTGTTGCAGAAGGAGGAAGGTGAGGATATCATGCCTCTTATAAAAGAGCTTATTATTTCTGCAGATGACAGAGAAGAGTTGGCTTGCTTGAATATCCAAGAGAAGGCTGTATGTCAGACTTTTGGGACTGCTACAGCAATGGAATATCAGGGTTTTACTCTGAGAGAAGGTGAAAATGCAATGCTTGGAAAAATTGATATGGTTAGCAGAACCAAGCAAGAAAAAGGAAGGCAATTGCTGAAGATTTCCGAGGAAGAAGAAGAAGAACATGCTGAGTTCAAATTACAACATGCTGGAAATGAGAGACAAGCACAAAATGAATGGCTGAAGTGGTTGCAGAAAACATCTAGAGAAGAGGGTGAAATGCCAGAACAACAGCTGATTGGAGTGTTGCTGGAGAAAATGTTGAAGCAACAAATTGAAATGTTGCCAGAAGAGGAGGAGCAAACACAAAGTTTTAATGAGGTTGATGTTTATCTTGTGATTGTAGGCACTGAGGGAAGGACTAAGGCATGTTTAGTCCAAAATAATAGAAGAGATGAGGATGATGACTGGAAATTTAATTACCAGTATGAGGAATTGCTGAAGCCAGAAAATGAAGAAATTGTCACATTTGACAATCAAGAAGAATTTTTCTATAGCAGAAGAAAAGAGGGTATGGATGATTGGGTGGTAGTAAGAAGAGCTACAGACACAACTGAAGTTCAGAAATCAAGGAGGAACAATATCCAGCAGTAAGAAGATAGATTAGACAGGGAAATCGAATTTATAAGAAAACTGATGCAGAAGATGCCTCAGAAAAGGACAGCAGCAAGAAGAAGACAGTCACATATTGTGAGGGCATAGCAAGTGAAAAGCTGCAGACCAAGATATGGAAGCCAGGAGGAATGCAAAAGAAGAACACTGCAACATATGACCAGTTGCAGATCAAGGTGTGGGATCCAAGAAGATAAGGATGGAACACATGATCAGAAGATCATGAATCATTTGAACCTGGGGAGTCTGATGCAGGGGCATTAGGCCCAAGACAATTTTTGTACATAAATAAACATAAGGGGGGTCTCATGTTTTGTTTCCCCTATGTAATTATTCATAATTGGGTTATTTATAGTTAATTTTAGAGAAAATGTAACTGCTCGAATGATTAGTGGGCATAGGAAGTGATAGTCCATTTCAGTCCATCAGAGGGTTAGGCTGAAATTAGGATGGAGGAATCTGTCGAATGATTGTAGGAAACTGAATCGATTTATTCCCAATATGTATAAAAATAAGCCTAACAAACATAATAGGTAGACCTGCAAAGACTGTATAGACCTGCATAGGGTTAGAAGGCAGAGGAGGCAGAGTAGGGGTGCAGAAGGGCCAAGTGATCGAAGATATGGCCAGGAATTTGTAAGTAATTTCACTGTGTAAATGAAGAAATTGTTCCAGAAGTATCTGTGCATTCGTTGAATTGTTCCTGTGTGAAAATGCCTAATTAAAATATATGGGTAGGACTCTGAAAATGTGTTTAAGATTTTGACTGTACATTCTGTGGTAAGAACCAGTGTGATAAAGACCTGCGTTAAGAATTGATGTATGAACTGTATGAGCGAGAAATGCTCCAAGTTCTGCGAGAAGAGTGCCTAAGCAGCTTAGGCAAGAAGTTATGTAAATTTCTCATTTATATATGTATGGCAGGAGTTGTTCAGTGTTGTATGAATATGGGTCGATTTGTTTCTGCGTGAGCATGATTGAGTCCTGAGGACTGGGTACGCATATATTGTGCATTGCAGTGTAATTGTATCCTGTATGTCATTAAGGAAGTCGATGCTATGTTACATTGGAAATGGAAGAAACCATGGATGTGAACCTGTGCGTTCGAGCCATTGATAGACAGGCGAGATCTACCAAGGAAACCTGTAGCAAGGGTTTATATGGTGAAGGTTTTCTATTGTGTGTGGGCCATTCATAGGGGGATTTTCGCAGTAAATATTGTGTGTTAAGAATTTTTTTCAGTTGGAATAAAGGTTGATGTTCATTGATTATTAGTGTGTGATAGTGTGTATAACTGGTCTCTGTGTCTGAACTTTCTTAATCCCGAGGGTGTTGAACCTCCAGTTCTGTGTATGAATTGATGAAGAAAAGGTTGTGTTAAATCTTCGAAAGCCCTCTCTGTCTATGTTTGAGTGTGGGTTCTTATTGAAATTCCTAAGTGTGTCATATTGATATACACCCCTATGAGGGGCCGAGGGTTATTGTAGTAAACTTTGGTATCAGGCGTAGAGTCATGTGTTCGACAGAGTGAATCTTGTAATGCTGTTTGCCTGTAGAACTTGTTTTATTAGTAATTGAGGCCAATTTTTCGAGGTTCGAACCCTGATTCAGTCAACCGAAATGAAGAGAGAGATTGGCGTTAACCCCGGCGAAACTCCGGTCAAATACTGTTCAAAACCGGAGTGGGTTTACGAACCCAAAACTACTATTATCACACTGCTTTTGGCTGGAGCCAAAACCACTCAAGAAAAACACGATTCAATGAAATGAAGCCACGTCACATGTCTTAAACCACCCTCATCGCGTTCATTTGAGGTGTTAAATATAGGTTTAAAAAATAACGCGATATCAATGGAGGACGTTCGATCTGGAGCTCACGGGATCCAACGTCATTCGCTCAACTAGTTACACGGGCAATAACCTAAGGTATGGTCCATACATTTTATAATGAAACCCCTCCTTTGTGTGTTGGAAGTGTGGGGCCCATGAGCCACCAAATGATACATGCATTGTGTTAAATATGTGTAAGCCATGGTGAATATTATGAGCGTGGGGTATGCAATTAAAAGAGTCGAACCTTTGGTAGTATTAAGACTAAGGTCTGAAAATTAAATGTGACTTGTTATGTTGGTTGAAGAGTTTGATTATCGGGCGACGCCTTTGACGATTATATAAAGGAAGGCTCCAATATATATATCTGTAAGTAACGCTTTGTATACAGGGACTAAGGTTACAATATAGAGCAGTTTTATTGTATTATGGCGTGCGAAATTTAAAGAACAGTGGACCTTACTATTCAGAATTATTTAGAGATAGTTTAATACATTCATTAATCAATTTCGAAGAAATTGATCAATGAATCAGAAATAAGAAAGTAGAGGGTACTTCTTGTATTGAGCAGAAGTTGTAATAAGGAAAATGTTGATAGAGTTAATATAGAGGCCAGCTCTCCTTAGGGCCCAGATTAAAACTTGTTGCTGTCATTCACTTGTCTTTTTGAATATTTTCAAACAATGGTGGGCCTTCTGCTCATTTGTGAAGGAGGCCTTTTGACACCATGATGTTTTTGGTTAGTTTGAAAAGAGGTGACTATAGCACTCTGATTGGTATAGAAAGGCTTTAGAAGCTGTGTTTTCTTAGAATAGTCAAAAATGAAAAATTTATCATAAGACCACTGTTGCAGCCCTTGTAAATGGCTCTTTAGACTTGTGTGAGGCCTTTTTCCTTGTCTGCTGATGGAGGTCTTTTTGACTGTAAATGAAACATGGCTTCACACATTTTGAAAACTTTTGAATGAGCTATATCATGGTGCAAATAGTTGGAGTGGTGATCTCTTACCACTTTGTGAAGGATGGCCTATAAACAGTGAAATTTTTTCACCCTATTATAATGTGCCATTTGTCCTCTGAAGGAAGGCTTTTGTTAACATAATAAATAGAGACCTTTAGCGCCCTTATGTTACTATGTGGTTTTTATGTGAAAAAGGTCTTCAACCCACTGAATTTTAATTTGATCCACTGAATTTCACCCTTGTCTTTCAAACAGATAAACCACTCAAACACCACTGGAGACACTGCTGATGCATCTTTTGTTTCATCCTTGGGCAGGAGGTGGCCTATAATTTCTGAAATCACTTAAAAAACTTTAACCCTATGCTTTTAAATGAAGGAGGTCATTACTGTGAATATGTCATTTCATCTATTTCAAAACTCTATCACCTTTCTGCAGACCATGTGTCTCTGCTTGGTATTATGTCAAATAGGCAAAAATCTGCTTTATGATATATGTTCTGAGATAGGTATTCTGTGTAAACTATCCCTGTGAATTTCTAGAACATAAATCATCTCACTTGTATATGTAGAATATTTTCTTTCTAGACATAGTTGATTGACTTCCCTTGACTGTGTTTTCAGAGGCAGGTTGGATTTCCTTTTGGAGGAGATTCTGAAAAGACTGCTGGTCAACATAACATCAGCCTTATGTATTCATATGACTTGGAGGCTGCTCTCTGTTTTTAGGCAACATTGGCTTTCAGACTATACCCATTAGTAGCCCTTCATTCGCTGTATTTCACTTGTTTTACTAAGGGAAAGCTAATTCAGCATGCAGGGCCCTTTTTGACTTTGTCCTTTTTCTCTTTTGCACATTGCTCATTATTGCAATCACACCCCTGCAGAGATGTAAAAACATATGAATTTGAACTATGAAGAGCTTCCTTGGTGTCTTATGGAGATTTTGCCTGAACTAAGCATGTTCTTTTAGACAGTGAACATACTTATCTTCTTCTGTTTGGATCTTTGTTGAACTTCTTCTGTACTGAGACAAAATGACCTCTTAGTGGTGCGTGACCTATGGATGGATCAAGATTTGTTTTTGCAGATTAGGCACTAATTCAGGGCTGGCTGGTACTAAACAGAGGCTTTTGGCTCAGGATGTTTTTGCCAAGGAAAGGATTCCCTAAAACACCACTATCTAACTTAGGGGTGATCTTGACATGTTTTGAGTGTTTTATTTGGTATGATTAGATCTTCAAATGACAGATAACCAGGGATAGGGTTGCAGACACTTTTGTCAATAGTTGGACGATGAATGGCTTGAGGAATGAGGGTGAATGACAACAGATAATATTCAGCCATGACAACTATGGACAGGGTTATTTTCTGAAACCAGATAGGACTTGGCAAATGGGTTTTTTCTCATCATAGGCTGACCGGAAGGGGTAGGAGGACAAAAATTGTTTCGGGGTGTTTTCTAGATGACAGGTTTGACAATTTGGAGATCAGCTTCTAGAAAACTTAGCTTAAGAAACTAATCATCATCAACAGGTGAAAAATACTGATGACTAACATCTCACATATAAAGTTGATCATGAAATTAAGTTGTAAATAAGTTTAAAGGCCAGTTTAAAAGTTTCATGAATGTGTTAAACTGATTCACCCCCCCCCCCCCCTCAGTTTAACTAAGGGTTCAACAATTGGTATCAGAGCCGGTTCCTTTTGTATCAGTTTAACAACTGAAAGGAGATCCTAGGTCCCTAGGATGGCTAGTCAATAAGGAAGCTCAACCAATAAAGCCCCTTTTTTCACCGGTGCTAATTATGCCTTCTAGAAAATCAGAATGAGAGCATACATAATGTCTCTAGGAATAGAGGTTTGGGCTGCTGTGGAATTTGGATATGCCCCAAAGGCAACTGACTCAGAGAAAGAAGCTAAACAAGACTTTGTAGCTAATGCAAAGGCCATGAATGCAATCTTAAATGGACTGTGTGAGGCAGAATTTATCAAAGTGATGCACAACAAGACTGCCAAATAAATGTGGGATACACTAGAGAACATCCATGAGGGAGACAAAAAGGTGAAGATAGCCAAACGTCAAGTCTATAGAGCCCAGTTTGAAAATTTAAAAATGAATGATGATGAAGACATTGCCAGCTTCTTTTTATGGGTTGCATAAATTGTGAATAACATGAAAGTTCTAGGAGAAACCATAAAAGAAGCTGTAATTTTTCAAAAGATTCTGAGATCTCTTCCATCCAGCTTTAACCCCAAGGTTTCTGCCATAGAAGAAACAACTGATTGGGAAACCTTGACCATGAACCAGTTACTTGGAAATCTAATAGCCTATGAGATGAGACTGCCACAAAGGAAGTCAAATGTGAGGAAGGAAGCCTTTAAGACAGAGAAGAAGAAAGAAGAAAAGGAAGAGATATGCTCTTGCTTTGATGAAGAAGAGGCCAAATTTGTCAGGAACTTGGATAGAGGCTCAGGTAAATATAAAGGTAAACTTCCATTTAAATTATTTAACTGTGGAAGAGTTGGACACTATGCTGCTAAGTGTCCTCATAAGAAAACAAAGAATCAGAGTCCAACTGGTGATGGCTATAGAAGAGCTTAAAGGATTCCTTCTAGAAGATGAAGAAGAAGGTGAAGTTGATCTTGAGGGGGAGCTAAGAAGTGCCTTGGAGGAAATTGATAGACTCAAACTAAAGTGTAGAAAACAGAAAGACATTCTCCTCAAATATGTAAGAGAAGAAAAAAATTCAGAAGTCCTCATTCAGTTGAAAGTAGAGCTTGAAGAAGCCAAGAAGGTAGAAGACATTTTACTTAAGCAGATTAAGGATAAAATTTAGGAACAAGAGAAATTGGAAGAAGAAGTAGTATCCTTGAGGAAGAAATTAAGAAAATCCCAAAAGAAAGTGTCAATAAATTCTTCTCAAATGACAAGCTCTGGTAAGTTGAATGAAATTCTAGATGCTCAAAGATCTCCTTTGATAAAAACTAGGATAGGATATGAAGGAGTATCAAGTAAAGGCAAAGAAAAGAAAAACAAAAATATCATTTTTGTAAAAGCAGATAAGGATGATAAAGCAGCTCAGATGATTCCTCCAGAAGAAGAAACTTGCAATGAAGTAGACAGAAACCAGAAGGAACCTCTAATGACAAAGAATGAAATGAGTAAACAATCAATAGAAAAAGGCTCATATACTCCTGAGTATGTCAAATTTGGAAGCCATTAAAGAGATTCTTCCCTCCTATGAAAAATGCCACCTGTTATGCCTGCCACAAGCTGGGACATATTGCTGCATACTGTCATACAAGGAGAATTAATTCAAACCAGCAAAGGATGCAAACAGTGAAAATATTATCTCAAGAAAACAAATGGAGAAGACAACCTTTCATCAGGTATGCAAATTTTTTTTATGGATACTGTTTTTACTGTAAGGAATTTGGCCATAAAATCATAGAATGCAGAAAATATGGACAAAGACTGATGTTCAAAACCTGAAGGAGGTTTATGAATCATGGAGAGTCTACTCGTACTCATAATTCTACTAAAGATATGATCAAATCCTGTGTATGCAATAAAAGTGGACATCTGTCTTCAAAATGTCCTCTCAGAGAATATGGTCCATCATCTCAGAAAAGGTACCAAACAAAAGGATGGTTGCAGTGGAAAAAGAAGGTAAATAAATGTGACCTGGCTCTAATAGCTCAAGATCTGAAAAGCCAATGGTATTTAGACAGTGTATGCTCAAAGCATATGACTGGAGATAGAAGCAAGTTTATAACCTTTGATGATAAGAAATCTGGAAATGTTACTTTTGGCAATGATAAAGCAGGGAAAATCAAAGGAAAAGGCTCAGTCAGTCTGGATAATGGCAGAGGAAAGGCCCAAGATGTACTGTTTGTGGATGGGCTGAAAGAAAATCTGCTGAGTGTCAGTCAAATGTGTGATAAAGGCTATGAGGTTCTGTTTAGAGCTCAAGACTGTGAAGTCAGATCAAGCACCACAGGAAAGACCTTGATCAAAGGTGTTCGAACAGAAATTGATGTCTATGTAGTTGTTAGCCACCTATAAAATTTGTTATATCAAAAGGTGGCTAAATCATTTTTTGAGTCTTCAAGAAACAAGTTTTATTGCAAAAAATTGTTATCTCTTGAAGCCTTATGAAGACATCATTCCCTTTGTTTGAATCTTCACTGCTGTTTCCCTTTTAAACTCAGAAATTCTGCTATTTTCATAGAGAATAGACTGCTGCAAAAACCCATTTTTCCCCTACACTCAAAACTAACCTTCATTTTTTTCCCTTTTTCCCCCCATCAAATTCCTCTATTTTTCATTTATTCCCCTTTCCCCTTCATAAAATCCATTTTATAAGGTTTAAAACTCACTTTTAAGCCTTACCGAAACCCCCAAATCCATCAAAAAACCTTGAAAAAATTCATAAAAATACACATTTTTGTATTAAGGCTTAAGCCCCTTTGGGCTAAGTCCTAAACCACTTCCCCACATATGCCCTAGCGCTAGAACCGAGTGCTAATGGTCCCAAGCACTTATCGCATCGGAATAAATTAGAGCGCGCAAGTCTTTGGCTTTTTATAAAACCTTCGATGCGATCAGCTCCTTTATATATGAGCCCCGATCCTTTGTTTTATTCACAAAACCAAAGGCCCACAATCGGGCGCTTAAAACTTCATATAAACCATGTCTGATCACATTTTTCCTTTGTAAATTCATAAAACCCTTTTTTCCTAAGTTTTGTCTAAACGCACCGGTACAATGTTTTTACCAAGAAGAACCGTTGATTTTTTCCCTGATCAATGATCCGCACGATCTCGCATCAAATATTTTCCAAATGGGTAGATTGAAAAGCCAACGCCAGAGTTCCGATGCCGATTGGCTCTTTGTATTTAAGCCCCGGGCCTTTGCTACTTTATAAAACCAAGGCCCCGCAGACGGGCGCCAAACCTCATATATATAACTCGCCCGACGCAATAAACCTTTGTTTTCCATAAAATTTTAATTTTTTATATTATAATGTGGTCCCGCTTGTTCATTGGTCGGAGCCCTTCTTCGCCGTTGATCCAAGGCCAATCCAATGGCCAGCACTGTATCGCATCAGAGATTTCCATTGGCACATTGTGATATTTTATTGCTTTTCCTCCGATTGGTCACTCCCTGATTCATTCTCCACCTTTGATCTGATCTGCAGATCGATGACCCACAGTCAATCGCTTCGGCGCTCCCATGCCCATTGACCCCGCCGATCGCCAAGCTCCGATTGCATCTGGGCCATCCACGTGTCCAGATCCAACGACCCAGATTGCATCTCCCGACCTTGGTTAAAAACATGCAGCCTTGCTCTATAATTTTTTTCAAATAGATCTCAGCCGTTGATATCTACAGATCAACGGCTCATATTAACCCTTCCTCCGCTTTGTATATTGTTTCATTTTAAACCCATATTAAATCTCCACCATTGATCCTTTATATCTAACGGCCCAGATTAATCCCGATAGACCCGCCTCCTGTGGGTCCTGCCTTCCTCAGATTTAATCTCAGCCATCCAATCCTTGATCCAACGGCTCAGATTGAAACTACCCTTCCTGCTTCTCCCGCGCATCTTGCCATTTTCGCGCTCATTCCCCGCCATCCGATCTAAGATCTCAGATCCAACGACCAACGTGAAATTTCATGCAGATTCAAGCGTGAAGGTTAATTTCTGAAGGGCTGCGTGATATAAGCTGTTTTCAAATGCCACGTGTCGGGCAGGAATGCATATCGCGTTCGAAAAGGTGAAACCGCCTATCCCTCTTTTGGCCACGCGAAACTTGCAGTTTTCCCTCCCGAAACCGCCTTCCTCATTTTGTGTTATGTTTTATCGCGTGTGCTCCCCGCCGTTGATCTCTGTAGATCAATGGCTCAGATCTAATCTCCCATTACACTATCGACTTTCGCCTTCACCAAAGGATTTCGACGATCAATCTCCGCCGTTGATCTCGGGGTCCAATATGATCCGATGGTCTATGATCGTTCGAGAACCTTGATTTCCATTTTAACACAGATTTCTTCCGCCAAAGGGCTTTTTCCCTTTTCCTTTGTATTTATTCACATTTTCCACCGTTTACATTGCATATGTGACCCCTTCACATTATCATTTCCTCGATTTGTCTTGACCGTCGATCAAAACAGATCTACGGCTCAGACTTAATCTTATGCACTATTCATCCAAACCGCCTCCTTCCGATCCCCGCAAGAAAATCTTCACCGTTGGATGCTTTCATCCAACAGTCGCGACTTAACCACAACCTCCTAAGCAGTCTTACCAAAATAAACGTAGGATTTATTAACTTTTATTGTTTTATGCAGGTTTTTATGGTTTTTCCATTATATTGAAGAAAAACTAAAGGCCGGGGATGACGATCCCCATGCCTTTGTTCATAAAAGATAAGCCATCTATAGGGTTCAACACCACGTTTTTCCGGTGTCTCATGAATGCTGGCAGCTCCATAAGAACCCTGTATCACCTGCACATCAACAAGACACAATAATGCATAATTGAAATAAAGAGTATCAATGTCGAAGACCCGAACACAACAGAGATAAAGAATTAAACATTGATTATACAGTTTGGAGTGGATTACGGCTAAGATCGAAAATCAAAAGCCTAACCCACTAAAATTAAACACAGTTAAGGAAGCAGAAGACTGAGTTTAGGTCTGATTAAGCCTAATACACAGAATCAAAACAATTTAACAGTGTTTAAGGAAAAATCAAAATATCTGTTAGACAGAGCATGCCTCCACCGCCACATCTGAGGCTAATTGATTCCTCTCAGCTACCTAATGCCACTTGTAGCCTCGAAGCATTCAAACAGAGGCCGAGTAATGACCAGAATAGAGGATATTTGTCTCACGACAGCCAAACAGTTAATTCAGCCGAAGAACTTATTGCAAAATATCTGCTGAGTTACTACAGAGATGACACAGAGCCTTAAAGTCAACAAAAGCCCCCCACCGAGCTTAAATACTTAATGTAAACCAATTAATAAAGGAAAATATCTATAAAATTCTCCATCGACCCCCTCAAAGGCTAAGAAGTATTAATCTGTATTAATTTAACCTGGGAGATCTTTTTATCCATCCCACCTCCTCATGTCTTCTATAAATACTTCTGTAGAAGATGAAACAATGTTGGTTGCAGAACTTTGAAATATACTTGTGCTAAAAATTTCTACTTGTAAATAGTGTTCAAAGGCTCTTGAAGCTCTGTTTGTGATTAGATAAGTTAGGCTGAGAAGTGAAGATGATTTCTGAACTGAAACATTGGACTTGAAGATGTAACTGGTTTGACTTCAATATACAAGCCGTTTCTTGGGATCCTGGTCTATATCACTGGTGAAGTACTTCTTTCATTGTTATTGTTTTTCCTTTCATGTATGCCATATTGTCCATTATTCTCTGATAAAGAACATCAAGCATAGAGTTAGGACTTACTGTTTACAGTACCCTTCTCTGACTGACAAGCTTTATCTCAATGTTTTCCTCCAATTTGTTTATTTAAGAATGATTCACTACAGTTTAAGCAGTTAAGAATCCTGGCGTTCCCTCGTCCTACTGTTTGCTTTAAACATTGTTCTTGAATGTTATTTTCATTATTTTCTTATTAAAGTTAGACTAGAAAAGTGATGGTGTGCCCTATTTTCTAGCTTCTTTCTCCAAAGGTAGATTCTGAAAGTTTCCCTAAGTGTTTGCCGAAAACAGACTAGATTTAAAAGTATCTTATCTGATCTTAAGTTACACTTTGTTTCTCTTATCTGTTTTCATAATTTCTGAAGGCAATTATGTGGATTACTGGATTGTTTTTCTCTTGAGTTATCTTTAATACGAGCTTGTCCAAAGAGGTTTAGGGTGAGCCCTGCCCTTTGGTTGGTTTTAAACAGTTGCTTAAAGGATTTTTCTTGTTTGGACTGACTATAAATCCTCGTTGAAATTATTATCAGTTTCCACCCCTCCAACACTTTTATTGTTTCCATTCCATAATTTTATCTCAAAGATCTTGTGATATAGATGACTTGCCCCTTGGATCACTCTTGAATTGTTGCACAATTAAAATCCCTATTATGACTCCATAGCCCAATGGACTAAAAACCAACGTTATATCTATCTTTCAGCCAAAACTTGTTCTGCTTTCTTGCAACTTCACATCTTTGAAACTATTTCCATTTAGGACTTTCCACTCAACTAATAATCATGCTCAGCCATCCAAAACAAAACAAAAACCCTCGGTCTTCATAGCTAGCCTAATATCATTACTCAAAGCTTTAAAGATAAATCAATCTTTGCACTTATTGGAGAGATCCCTCTCCAGATTCAGGAGGGCTAGATCCTAGAATCCCAAAGTGGCTGAAATAGTGTTCTCTCTGCAGTTTAACTTTGCCAATCTTGCAAATTATAGGGAACTAACATCTCTGGCGACCATAGTGGGGATTTTCTGAGTAAAACTTTGTCCTAAATACTTTTTCAAGCTCCAGAAAGCCTCTTAAATTCAATGACATTTGTTCTGTTAGCCAGTTGAGCCACCAACAACTAACATTTCTAGCGACTCCGCTGGGCATTCCGAGTTAATAAAAAGTCTAAATAAACCTAAGGACCCCGGAAAACACTTGCCTCAAGAAAAATGGGTATATTAACCAGTTGAGCCACAAAAAACTAGGATATCTGAGTCACTGGGGAATTCTGAGTCATTTTCATTTTAAGGTAATCATAGGATATCATAAATTCGTTTCAAAGAACATTTGGCATATTAGCCAGTTAAGCCACCAGCAACTAACATTTCTGGTGACTCCACTGGGGATTTTTGAGTGTTTTTTAGCCTAAGTACCTTTTAAAACCTCAGAAAATCCTAAATTCAAGAACATTGTGCAGTGAGTAAAAGCAGCCCTTTTCAAGCACTACCAAGCAAATGGTAATCATGATAAAACTTGTTTGAATCAGTGACAAACTAGGCAAACCCTAGGATTCTCATAAGAGCTTATCAAACCTAGAAAGATCAACTGACTTAGCCATAAGAGTAGACTCTCTTTGTCTCATAACCGTAGCTAAGTTGTGAAACAAATTTAGGACATTCTTAAGAACCAATAGGACTGAAAAATAACTCAGAAAACCCAAAAATATTTCAGATTGGTATTCAATAAACATGGTGGTGGACCATAAAACCTTTTACCTCCAAAAGAGCTAAAAACTTCCACTTGGCGACTCCACAATTCTAAACAGACCTTAAGACTCCACTGGGAAGAACCATTATCACCATAATATCATTCAAACTCAGTAAGAGGATTTTTAGGATTAAACTTTCTTGTTTAAAACAGATCAGTTAACCTCTTAAAGATTGTCATATCTGGTTAAACTGTTCTTGTTTAGTTGGGTCTGAAAAACATAGCATCGTGGCTCCTAGAAAGATTCATACTAGAGCCTACCCTAACCCAAACCCACCTGAGATAGTCGATAACTTGGAAAGTATCCTTAGGAAGTCTCCTAAGATAAAATTTTCAACTATTTTCAGATCACCCTTGAGAGCTAATTCAGTTCCTGAAAATCTTGCAGCTCTACAACAATCACAAGTAGACTTAAGAAATCCATTTAGAACTAGGTCTCTTGATGATTTAGATCAGCTAGATTCTGAGTCTTCACTTTCATCCCCGGAAACAAGTGAACATCCTAGTAGTAGAGAAACAACACCACCTGATTTACATTTCCTTCACAATTTAGGTGTTTCTCATCCAAGACCAGCTCAACAATCTACTCCTGGTCCATCCACATCTGTTCATCCTACATCCACTGTGCAAACCACTCCACTTCAGCCCACTTTCCCTCTTGTTAATCCACCTCTTGTAAATCCACCCCCACCTCCTACCATGGCAGCATGGTATGTCCCGTTGGTCCTTCCTTTGCCCTTAGTCAATATTCCACAGGAATATCAGTCCAAAATACCATTGTATGATGCCAGTAATGCTACAACTGCATCACAACATGTGGATAAGATGAATGAATAATTTGACAGAAATGAAATTGATGATGAATCTGTCAAACTTAGACTGTTTGCTCAGATTTTGGGGGTA